>BPTQ01000003.1:29871287-30090211 GCA_019973895.1 Chrysanthemum seticuspe
TAAAACATAGAATTAACAAAACTATAAAATCTTTACGAGGGGTAGTTGTATACGTATTTTAAGTCTTTAACAAATCGTGTACCTCCGTTCTCTAGAAACTTTAGCAATCTAATTCTTACTTTCCAGGTTATAAAACTAATTGTAAAAGATTTTACTAGTAGTAGTGAAGAGTTAGTTAAACTCATCTATTTTGTAAAACTCCTTCCTACTCCAAAAGTTTTCAAACGAGGGGGAGTTATACACGGAGCTTCAAACTTTTTCAAAACGTGTATAATCTCCCTTGGACGTGAATCTCTGTTAAGTTAGTGTAAAGTTATTAAATTCAAAATTTCATCTACGAGGGGGAGTTGTACACGTACCTTTTAAACTTTAGCAAACAGTGTACGCCCCTCTTTCGAACGATTTGTGAATACTTGGGTAAACAGCTTAATAGACAGTGTGGGGGTTTTATAGCGTCGCCTTGCTATCACAGTAACCCCATACTGCAGTATCGTGTTTCATACCTATGTCTTTTGCTGGAGATATTACTCTGCAAAACTTTTCAAATGGTAAGCTATTTATTCAATTACAAATGTGGTGTTCTTTAGTGTTCCAAACTATTATGTATTTTTCAAATGTTTTGTACAGCTTACCATTAACAATTTTCGTGTTCTGAGGTTACATACGGTACGCTGGGTTTTCGAGGTACTTCACGATAGTGGAATTCTGGACTCTATTTGTACGATTTTTCACAGTTGTGTTACCAACCACTCAAGTATTCAAACACTACTTTACATTTCGGAAAGTTTTTAACAAATACGTCGTTTCCGTAACATTTAGGTGAGTCAAGGTTCAAGGCGGGTATGTTTTGAACGTTGGACACACAAGTGTTGGGTAACGGTTTTATATCTTAACAGTTAGAACAAACATTCATCCTGTATCCACGTATGCTATATATGTACATGAATTACGTTTCTTAGTGTCGGTTGACTTGGAGAACTGCTCAGATTGAACAAACATTACAAAGTAACTTATTGTCTAATATAAGTGGGGTCCAGTGCAGTAGTACCTGGTTCCCACCCCCGCAGTCGGGCTATCATGATAGTTATGGAGAGGCGGCCGAGGGCGTCCTCAATTGGTCAACGATTTCAAACATACAACTACATATTAACTTTTGATCAAATCGTGTAATTCCGTGTATAGCGTTATTTGGTGTGTATTACAGGTTTCACATATTCTTCATATAACATTGTATTAACATATTTACCAAACTCATAAGCGTTTTCACTTTGTTCATAAATTCGTACATAGAGGGGGTTTATCAAACATTCTTAAATTTTCTCATTTACCATTCGACATGTTTTGTAAACTTTTTATGTATTATCAAACCTTGTGATTTCTTGTGGTGTAAACATTAACTTATTTATCGAATGGTAAACTTTTCAAAACGTCTCATTATAGAGGTCGTTTTCTGTATCCATACTTTGTGCTATGACGTCATACCCCAATGACACTATCGTTCCGCTGCGATATTTTGGGGGTGTGACAGATAATTCGACAAATGGGTTCATAAGTGTTTAGCAAGCTTTCTCCCCGCATGTGACAAACGATTTCAAATTTTCCATGCACATGTTGAGGGGGAGCATCTACTTTAAAACTTAAATTATTGAAATGTGATTGAATTGTCTCTAAGTGCAGGTTCCCTCTAATATGTGCAAAACTTTTTCAAACTTCGAGGCACATATTGAGGGGGAGCAAACTTTTGAAAACCTCATCCTTCCTCAAAATGTTTTATCTACTCAAATTGATTGAGAAGTGATGATGATCATTTTAGAAAATGTTAATCAAAATATTGGACCTTTCATTCTTAATCTAACGATTTCAAAGATCTCTTGCCTCCATGTGCTAAACAATTTCTGAATTTTATGCATATGTTGATGGGGAGCATTTCTAAAATATCAAAACAATTAAGATACAAAATACTTTGATTTTATATCACACGTATCTTGATTGATTTTTAAATAGTTTTCAATTGGTTTCAAGGCGGAAAAACTATATCTAAAGACCGACCAACTTTACTTTATGCATGGTGATATAAGGATGATAAGGTTAGGTTGAGGTCCAATGATCCGCCAGAACCGAAGGGATCTACCCAGGGACAAAACCACTTGATAGTGTAGAGTCCTTAGGAATATTGAAAAAAAGGAGAAAAATGAGATATGGGAAGAGTGCTGACTGAAACTGAGCTAGTACTGGAAAAAAACCCAACAAGGTTCTAGTTATAAAGTTTCGGTAAGCACTGAAGGGGTTGAAGAATGAAAAAGAATTAAATGTGAAAAAGGGGTGAAAATAAATAGCCCTCCATTTATTCAACCTTAGGGCAGAAACCGGGTTCAATTCATATGCTGCTGGTGGTTACCAAGGTAACATCGGTATTGAAGACAAGACGTCATAGACCCAGTGACGCACTGCACTACAACTTCCCAAGCCACACAAGTTTCTCTTAAAAGGATTTGTTTCATTCTCACGGGGAACCGACATTATCTATCGACTTTCTCTTAGAGTTTGTTGATATTGAAGAAGGAGACCCTCTCCCTAGTCTCCGGCTTAGGAACCAAATATGCACAATTGAGTCTAGAGCCACGAGATCATCTATAAATCTCATTAGGACACTTTCAATGAAGACTCTCTGTTTCAAACAATGTGGAAAGAGAGATTATATCTTATGAGTCCTACACATTATCCTTGTGGTATTGCCAGAACATCTGAGTAGTATGCAAACATACTCACAATGAAGATGGAAAGCCTTCTGGAGCCAACATCAAACAAGCTCCTGGTGGGTGGCATGTGAGATCTACCCAATAGATCAACCATGTGACAACTGAACATAAACAATGGGGCGATTCAATCTTTTAAATCAATCCTAGTTCAGGTTATGGATTGACGGATACCTTTGAAAAACCGGCCGTTGTGCTTAAAAACTCTTTTCCTTAGCACATCGACTGTGTACTAATTTTTTAAAAATAAAAGGTGTTTATGATTGATAATTGGTTTTCATTAAAACCTTCGTTGTATTGCAAAAACAATTTCTATTGAGCGGTACACGATTGTTTTCTCAAATCTCTTTTCATCAATCAGCGAATCTCAATTCTCTGGTTCACTCACTCCGTGTTGTCTTCTTTGAGACGTTCCGGTTTGAGAACAGCTAGAGCAGCTGCGAAACCCTATCAAGGAAATTCTTCGGAATTATACCTGATCACAGACAGTACTTGTACTGATCAACGGGGAACCGTGGGCCGTGTACATCAATTCTACAAAAGTGATCAAAGACACTCTTGTAAGCTTTATTGCTAACTGTTTTATGCAGGAACACCCGACGTTTGCAGCTGATCAGAATAAAGCGGTCAATCCCTAGCCGCATGCTCACACAACACATTTATTTCTAAAGATATCATGATTAGTGCATCAATGACTCTGATATTATCACTCCATGCTTCTGCTACGCTACTGCCAATATCATGAATCAACGAAAGCTTCCGCTACTCTGATAAGAATATATCATGATCCAGAATGTGAGCATGTCGGTCTAAATGTCACAATATCACATAATACCAACACCACAATGGATGAGTCAGAGATTTACTGTGGCTAATGATCTCAAAGCTGGCTCAAAACTCAGTATCACATGGATCAGTTAAAGACCTCCACTTAGATTATCCAAACATGCAAAAATAAAGAATCAAAGACTACGAGCTACAGAACAAAGAACATGAACAAGAATCCAAGAAAAATTTCAATGTAATATCTGTTTGTATTCTATGTAATTGTAATGTGTGGTTGAGGTGACCTCCCTTAGGGGGAGATTGTTAGGATTTAGAAAATCCAGGTATTAAAGTGTCGGTCACCTCAAGTATATGTATCCGTTAGAAAGCTCGTAGTCGTAGTTATTTAATGTTAAGTAGTATTTAGTTAGGTAACACCGTGGAGGACGGACGGGTCTTTACCCACTGTATGCCTGATCCACAGCCTGTCAGGTGGCTTTTTATTGTAAGACTATAAATACTCTCTACCTCCCAAGGTAGAGAGTTGGAGCTCATAATAAGATTTTTCTTTCTCTCACTAAAGTTCCCAAACTTCTAACTTTCTCTCTCTAAAACTCATCTTGTACGCCCCTTGTGTTAGTGATTTGATGTGCATGTGAAATCCAATATGTTACATTAGATAATAGATAGTAGAAGTAATCGGTAGAAGTACTCATATCAATTGCCCCAAGATTTTACCCTTAGCTTTCTAAAAAATATATAAAAGATAAAAAAGAATCATCCTCAACCCCAACCTTAGCGTAGTACACTTCTTGCTAGCATTCCTATTCCCCTAGAGAACAATATCAATACCTGAGGCTTACCCAATACTACACTACAATGATTAGGTTCACTGCCTAGGGTGTTGAAAAACTTGCTCGACGAAAAGGAAGTTCCTTTGACCCCGAACGCACTTCGTACACGCATCAATGCAAAAAGAAACACCTGTTCCAACTATCGCTACCGGTTACGACGTACGAGTCTGAAATACTACAGTGGGGAACACACGAGCAATAAAATAGAGAGCAGAGCACTCTCCTATACGAGGTAAGGGACGCATGGCACTAGGGGTGTCATAAAAATCGACCCGACCCGAACCCGAACCCGAATAAGGCAATACGGGTCGGGTTAATCGGGTCCAAAATCATATTCGGATTATTCGGGTCAACCCGATTGACCCGAAGTACAAACAAGGTCGGGTTTCAGGTTAATATATATTTCTTATTCGGGTTCGGGTCAAACCCGAGTGACCCGATTTTTTTTTTCATAGAGTAGACTAAAGCCCATATTATATTTACAAATTGTTACAGAATTGTTAGCCCATAACAGTTAACAACATATAAGTAACATTACATTGCAATTCATAGTTAAAAACAAACTTACCTTTCTTTTCCCAAAAAAGAAAAAAATAAAGAAAAAATAAAAGACAATGTGTTCCATTTCCAAATGATCGAAGCATAAAACTTCATCATAACTTTAATTCCTTTTCTTCCCTACAAGATTTGGCATTTTTATACCAAAGGTACTAACCTCTCTTGGTTGATTTTGTTGTTAAGGTTTCTAGCGTTTTAAGTTTTTTTAAGGTTAAAATTTGTAAAATTAATTGTTTCAGAGTTTAAGAACTATAGGGATTAGAATTTTTGTTTAGTTTTCTTTGATTAGGGGCTGGTCCTATAAGATTTAGAGTAGATTAACTAGTTGTTTTTTGTTAGTTATCATTTACATTGTCATAAACTCATAATATGTATTTGTAATTGGTTTTAGATGTCGGGCTCGACCTCAAACTCGGTGGAAACAACAGTAGAAGTTGTAAGTAAGAACACGAAGAAAAGAAAAAAATCACAAAAGGGACCGGCTGGAAAAAAGCGCATTACTAAAAGGTGGTCAAAGGTTTGGATAGACTTTGAAGATGTAGACCTGGTAGAAGGTGAGTTACCTGAAGATGTTAAAGCTGCATGTAAGCATTGTGGTGATAAGTTTAAATGTCATCCTGTCAAGCATGGTAATAAAAATCTCAAAAGACATTTGCTAAAGTGTAAAGCATATTTAGCCAAACAAAGTAAAGGTCAAACTAATCTTATGTTTGATCATGGTGATGGAAATAAAATTATGGCATGGAAATTTGACCAGAAAGAAAGTAAGAAAGCTTTGGCACACATGGTTATAGTTGATGAGCTCCCTTTTAGTTTTGTTGAGCGTGAAGGCTTTAGACACTATTCTAAGATAAATCAGCCGTTGTTCGATGTTTCATGTAGAGGTACTACTACTCAGGACTGCTACAAATTGTATGAGGAGGAAAAAAATAAACTTCTTAATGTAATTCAAAAAAAGCATTGGTAGGGTATGTTTAACTACCGATAGTTGGACATCTTTACAAAAGAAGAGTTACATGGCTCTAACGGGTCATTTTATAGATAATGAATGGAAGTTAAATAAAAAAATTCTTGAACTTTTGTCGTCTTGATGGTCACAGTGGGGTAGATATTGGAAAGGGAGTATAATCTTGTGTGAACGAGTGGGGCATTAATGCTATAATGGCTATATCGGTTGATAATGCAAGTGCAAATGATAATGCAATTGATTTCTTGAAAAAAACATTTGCAAAGAAAGATAATTGTTTATTAAATGGGAAATGGATTCACATCAGATGCGCGGCTCACATATTGAATCTTGTAGTGCAAGATGGTATTAGATCAGTTGATAAGTCGATTGAGAATATTAGATATGCGGTAAAGTGGACAAAAAAGTCGGGTAGCAGAATTGAGAAATTTAAAAGATGTGCGGAAAGTGCTAAATGTGATATCACAAAGAATTTGATATTGGATGTTTCAACGAGGTGGAACTCCACCTACATGGTGTTGGAAGCGGATCAAGCATATGAAGATGGTTTTGATAGATATGATTTAGAAGATGTGACTTTGGGGAATGCTATTCGCAAAAAGGGTCTTTGGGTGCCATCACATGAAGATTGGGATAAAGCGAGAAAGTTGTGTGAATTTCTTAAAATATTTTACGACATTACTTTGAGGATTTCGGGGACAAAATATGTGACGTCACATACGCTCATTGTTGAATTATCTACTATTCATGAGCTTTTGAGAAAACAACTCTTCTGTGATGTTTTAAGAGTACTGCCAGAGGATGAAATTCTGTATAAAATTGCTAAGGCGATGAAAAAGAAGTTTGACAAGTATTATGGAGAGATTGAAAATATGAATGCGTTGTTGTATTTTGCTTTTCTACTTGATCCAAGAAACAAAGATGAATTTTTGCATATTGTAATGGATGACCATTATGGATCGGAAGGACTACCAATGGTGGAATTGAAGAAACAATATATACATGCTCAATTCAAAGCTTTGTATGAAGACTATTTAAGAATTCATGCTCCACCATCTAATTCATCTTCGGTGTTAAGGAAACAATCTGATGATACGACAACAAATGCCCCCACAAGAGATAGATTGAGAGATAAGATGAAATCAAGTTCAATATCTACTTCAACAATAAGTGAATTGGATAAGTATTTGTCTGAAAGTGTTGAAGCATTCGATTCTAATGTAAAGTTTGATATATTGGCATGGTGGAAGGTCAATAGCCCAAGATTTCCAATTTTATCTTTGATGGCTAGAGATTTGCTAGCTATTCCTGTCTCAACCGTGGCTTCCGAGTCGGTTTTTAGCACTAGTAGGAGGGTGTTGGATACATTTAGGAGTTCTTTGAGTGACAAGAGTATTGAAAGTCATATTTGTACCCAAGATTGGCTTCGCAAGGATAAGGATAAAATTCTGGAAAAAGAAGAAGATTTCAAAACAATAATAACTCGTACGTTTCTTTTTATTTGTAGTATTTGTCAATTTAGATGTATTGTGCCTTGCTAATTTTGTCTCTTTCATGTAGATTCAAGCGACGATGAAAGTTAAAAGGTTCTTTTGTGTGGATAATGGAAGCTTATTTTGTGGATTGAAAGCTTATTTTGGGGGTTGAAAGCTTATTTGTAAATTGTAAGTTTTTACTCCGTAATAGACTAGTAGTAGTGGTACTGGTTGGTATTGTAAATGTTGGCATGTGTTGGGATATGAAAGTGCTGAACAGTTACAGTACTGCAGAATGACAAAAAACTGGAAAAAGTCAAAGAGTCAAAGTACTGCTAAATGATAAAGTCAAAGTACTGTATACGAAGTCAAAGTACTGCAAGATTAAAGAACTGTTTTATTCATTAATAGAAAGTCTTGTAATTCTAGAATATTCTATATTAGATTACTTGTCGTACAAGGATACAATTTGTAAACCGACTAGGGTTATCCTTGAGTCTATAAAAGGATTCCTAGATTGGCATTAGAGGTACGAATTCAAGAGTCTTCGAGTTAATGTTTTAGAGAAGATCGATATTCTTAGAGTTGTTGAAGTATCTGCATAATAAGCAGATTTAGAGTTAATAATAAAAGTTATTCTTCTTAGATTTGTTAAGTAAATTCCGCATACTTAATAAAGATTATTCAGTGTTTCATTGTTAATAACTTAGGATTTATCCGAGGTTTTTAAACCTTAAACAAGCTATTTAAGTTAGTTTGGTTAGAGTACATCGATCCAACAAGTGGTATCAGAGCTTGTGTGGAAACTCTAACTAAGAAGAAACCCTAAAATCCCACTACAACAAAACCTCAAGATGTCGACTGATTCTGCTCCACCACCTTCCATCACCTCAATGAGGATTCCTGTCATCAAGAAGGGCGAATATGACTTATGGTGTATGAAGATGAGGCAGTACATTGCCATTACAGACCATGCTCTATGGAATGTAATTGTTAATGGCAATGAAGTAGTTCCAGATCCTATAGAGGTTCTTGGACAACCTAAAGCACCCAAACCAGTCTTACCAGCAGCTACCTTAAGGAATCAAGAGAAGGCTCTTAACATTCTCCTATCTGCTATACCTGATGGACATCTCTTGAAGTTCCATGATGCTAAAGATGCTAAACAGCTCTGGGCTGCTCTCAAGACCAGATTTGGAGGGAATGAAGCTTCTAAGAAGATGCACAGAAATCTGCTGAAGCAACCGTTTGAAACTTTCACTGTTGGTGAAAGAGAGAGTCTTGATGCTGCATATGATAGGTTTCAAAATCTCCTCAATATGTTGGAATTATACAAGGCAGAAGTATCAGTTGAAGATGCTAATCTGAAGTTTCTAAGGAGTTTGCCATCCACATGGCATGTGATAGCTACAATGATCAGAGGTCAACCAAGTTTGGATGTCATGGACTTTGATGATCTCTACAATCATCTAAAGGTGTATGAGCATGAGATGAATGGTCAAACTAGTTCCAAATCTCACAGTATTGCTCTTCTATCATCTGAAAAGAGGGGTAGTACTTCCACCAAAAGTACTGCTTCTCCTACTCAAAGTACTGTCACTCAAAGTACTGCTGTTTACACTCCCCCCCACCTTTGCTCAACAAGCCCCACCACCTACTACTATGCACTCAAATGAAGTTGTGTGCTCTTTCTTTGCACAACAAGCTTCTTTACCTGTCGTTTATGAAGAAGATCTCTCCCAGATTGACGAGGATGCTTTAAAAGAGATTGATATCAGGTGACAAGTTGCTTTGATCACTGCAAGGATCAAGAAGTACATGAAGAAAACAGGAAAGAGCATTGACTTCAAACCAAAACAGGGAATCACTTTTGACAAATCCAAAATTGAATGTTTCAATTGTCAAAAGACTGGACACTTTGCAAGGGAGTGCAGGTTTGCTAAGTATCAAGCAAACAGGATGACTGAGAAACCAAAGCTGGAGCTAAAAGAAATTCCTATTACTGAAACAAAGGCTTTGCTTGCTCAATAGAATTTATCAGAGGTTGACTGGAGTGAAGAGTTTGATGATGAACCAGTGACCTACTGTATGGTAGCAGTAGAAGAAGCAGCTGACGAGTCAGTGGAAGATTTGGACTGGAGCACTGCTTTTGATGAGGAACTTGAACATGCTGCTTTGGAATCTAGAGATTGTCTAGGAGGATTTGATTGGAGTCTGGAGTGTGAAGATGATCCTGTTCTACTTGCAATGGTAGCTACTTCACCAAGTTCACCCCCTATCTCTGAGGTATGCTCAAATTGTCACGATTTCTATCAAAAACTGCTAAATAGCTATGTGATTGAAAGAGATAATTGTGTTAAGGCTAGGTCTGAGGTAGCAGGTTATCAAATTACTTTAGAGTCTATGGAAGCCAAAATTATAACACATGAAAATAACGAAATGGCTTGGGTTGAAAAGTATGAACAACAGGATTACCAGTTAAAACTAAGTGAATGGAAACTCAATTGTAAAATTGCTGAAATAGAGAAATTAACTAAGGAAAGAGATGATTTGTTAGCAAAGTTTTATGCCTGGAAAGAATCTGGTTTGTCACATGTTACTTATGTTCAAAAACAGAGAAGAGCATATATTAGAACTGGCTTAGGTTTTGGTATGGACTTTGATAACATAGAAGAAAACACATCTAGTGATCAGGATGACTTAGAAGATATAACCACTAGTGATGATGAACTCATTAATTATGTTGACACATCTAGTAATGAGGATTCAGTTAGTGATTCACCTCCAGAGTATAAGAAAGACAAAGGTTATCATGCTGTTCCACATCCCGTTGGTAGTCATCAACCCATAAGACCTGATGTTTCACGTTTTGGTGTAGATAGTCTAGAGTTTAAAAAAAAGCTTATTGGTCAATCTAGGTCTGAAACCCCAAAAGAAACTGTTGAAACAAATTTTCAAAGTCAAGCAATACCTTCTACTCAAAGTACTGCTCCACAAGCAGTACCTTCAGGCAAACCTTTTCAAAACAGTACTGCTAAACCTTTTTGGGATAACTTTGGTCAAAACAAGTTTCATCATTCACCTAGAAGGCACAATAGTTTTAGTCATAGACATAGAAGAAGTCACTTTGGGAGTATGGGTCAAAAACTGTGTTTTGTGTGTTTTAGTCCTACTCATTTAATCAAGGATTGTGAACATCACTCAGAATACCTTAGAAAATTCCCAAAGAACAGGACTGCCAACCAGAAACCTAGAGAGAACAAACCAGTCTGGAATAATTCAAATAGGGTCAATCACAACAATTTCTCACCAGATCATAGGTACCCACACCAGAGAAGACCTTTTTCTAAATCACCAGTACCTTCACAAGCAGTACCTTCTCAAAGTACTGCTCCCTCAAAACAAGGTACTGTTAACACTTCTTGGAACAGGCATCCTAGGAGATCTCATTACTATCAACCTAGAAGGTATTATAATTCACATAGGGGATCTAAATCACAGGAACCAAGTGGTAAAACTGAATGGATTAAGAGAGAAAGTACTGCTGAGGGACAAACAGTACTTTCAACAAAAAGTGAATCAGATGTTTTTGTGATACAAGAAAAATAGAATGACTTTGCAAAAGAGAGTTCTGTTGAAAATCCAGAAACTTTTGAAAATCCACATGCTAAAAATCAAAAGATAATTCTGGATCATGTTTTGAAAAACAGTGGAAATTACATACTCAAAGAATTTGAGTTTGTAACTCCACAAGGGGAACACAAGTCAGTAATGGCTTGGGTTCCTAAAAGTCACTAACTCTTTTATCTTTGTGCAGGGCAACCCAGAAGAGGAGCTTAAAGATCATCTGATTGTAGATAGTGGTTGCTCTGGAAGTATGACAGGAGACAAAGAGATCCTGTCTGATTTTAGATCTATTAGTGGAGGAAGAGTTGCATTTGGGAATGATCCCAATGGAGGAAGGATTACTGGAAAAGGAACTTTCAAAGCAGGGCGTATAGATTTTTAGAATGTTAGATATGTGAAGGAGCTCAAGTTCAACTTATTATCAGTCTCTCAAATCTGTGATAAAAAGTATCCTGTGTTATTCACTGACACAAAATGTCTCATCCTCTCTCCTGAATTCAAGCCTGTTGATGATAACTTGGTAGTTCTTAAAGTTCCAAGAACAAATGATGTGTATAGCTTAGACATGAAGAGTCTACATTCCTATGGAAGAGCCACATGTTTGGTGGCAAAAGCAACATCTGAAGAAGCACATCAGTGGCATAGAAGATTGGGCCATGTAAATTTCAAGAATATCAACAAACTGGTCAAAGGGAATTTAGTTAGAGGTTTACCTTCAAAGACTTACAAGAATGAACACTCCTGTTTGGCATGTAAGAAGGGTAAACAACACAAAGCTTCATGTAAGAAGCTTGAGGAGAGAACAATTAGAGAACCATTGGAGTTGTTACATATGGATCTGTTTGGACCTGTCTCTGTGGCAAGTTTAAACAAGAAAAATTACTGCTTGGTTGTTACAGATTATTGCAGTAGATTTAGTTGGGTATTTTTCTTGGGATTTAAAGATGATACTTTTGATGTTATTCAGACTCTAATAATAGCACTTGAAAACCAATTGAGACTCAAAGTCAGAGGTATTAGATGTGATAATGGGACTGAATTCAAGAACAAGCTTATGGATGAATTTTGTACTAACAAAGGAATAAAGAGGGAGTTCAGTATTGCAAGAACACCACAGTAGAATGGTGTTGCCGAGAGGAAGAATAGGACTTTGATTGAAGCAGCCAGAACTATGCTTGCAGATTCACAACTACCTATTCAATTCTGGGCTGAAGCTGTAAGTACTGCGTGCTATGTACTTAACAGAGTATCAGTCACCAAACCACAGATGAAGACACCCTATGAGTTGCTGATGGGTAACAAACCCAACATTCGATTTATGAAGCCTTTTGGATGCCCTCTTACTATTTTGAATACGATTGATAATCTGGGTAAGTTTGATAGCAAGTCAGAAGAAGGTTATTTATTGGGTTACTGCAGCAACAGTAAGGGATTTAGAGTGTACAACAGAGTCACTAAGAAGGTTCAAGATTGTCTTCATGTTGAGTTTTTAGAAGATCAAGCAAATGAGAAAGGTAAAGGTCCTGATTGGATGTTTGATCTTGAAGCTCTAACTCCTTCTATGAACTATGTCCCTGTTAGAGAAGAAAATCAACCTGTACATGATGGAGAAGACTTACAATATGTTGTTCATGGAGTTAATCTTAGATCTGATGAAGATCCTGTTAGTCCAAAGCAAAGTTCTGATTCACCAAAACAAAGTACTGATGAACCAAAATCCTCATTATCTGCTGAGGATCAATCTATTTAAGAGGAACTTAATCAGATGCTTCTTCAAGATGTTTTAGCACATTCTTACACTGATGAACAGAGAAGAACTTATGAAGACGCAAAGAAGAAGAACAAGACTGTAGATTACTCTTACAGTACTTTGGACAGTACTTTTGAACAAAGTACTGTTGCACCAGTTGACAGTACTTTAGATGATTTGGATGATCCTACCATGCCTGGATTAGAAGAAACTGATGATGAGTTTGAAGGTGAAGGTATTTTCTCAGATTCCAATGAAGATGCTAATTTAACTAATTTGGATGATACTTATGGAGTTCCACAGTCTCCAAATTTAAGAATTCATAAGAATCATCCTACCGATCAAATCATTGGTCCTTCTACTTCTGGAGTGATGACAAGACACAAAGCTAAGAGTTTTACTATACCTCATAATGCTTTACTTATCTTTGTCTATAAACAGAACAGGCTGAATCATAAGGACCATCAAACATGTTTGTTTACTTGCTTTATTTCTCAAGAGGAACCCAAGAATATTGCTCAAGCATTGACTAAAGAGAGTTGGGTTGAAGCTATGCAGTAAGAACTTCTTCAATTTAAACTTCAAGAAGTTTGGGTATTATGTGATCTTCCAGATGGGAAGAGAATTATTGGAACCATATGGGTTTTCAGAGTCAAGAGAGATGAAAGAGGTAATGTCATCAAAAATAAGGCAAGGTTAGTTGCACAAGGCTACAAACAAGAAAAAGGAGTAGATTATGATGAAGTGTTTGCTCCTATAGCAAGGATAGAAGCTATTAGAATATTTCTTGCTTTTGCTTCTTATATGGGTTTTCAGGTTTATCAAATGGATGTCAAGAGTGCCTTTCTCTATGGCACTATTATAGAGGAAGTTTATGTCAAGCAACCTCCTGGTTTTGAAGACCCTAAACATCCTAACAAAGTTTACAAAGTTGTCAAAGCTCTTTATGGCTTACATCAAGCACCAAGAGCCTGGTATGAAAGGCTCTCTACATTTTTATTGCAACATGGTTATAGGAGAGGAGCTATTGATAAGACTTTGTTTATCAAGAGAGACAAGAAGGATATCATGTTAGTACAATTTTATGTTGATGATATCATATTTGGAGCTACTAAATAGTCCATGGTCAAGGAGTTTGAGCAGCTGACGCAGAAAAAATTTCAGATAAGTTCAATGGGTGAGTTAACTTTCTTTTTGGGACTTCAAGTTAAGCAGTCAAAAGAAGGGATTTTCATAAGTCAAGACAAGTATGTCTCTGACATACTTAAGAAGTTCAATTTTGATGACATGAAGCCTGTTACTACACCTATTAAATCAATTAACTCATTGGGCAAGGATGAAGATGGACAACCAGTTGAAGTCAAGTTATACAGATCAATGATTGGCTGTCTTATGTATCTTACTGCATCAAGGCCTGATATCAAGTTTGCAGTTTGTTTATGTGCAAGATATCAAGTCTCACCAAAGATTTCTCATATGAATGCAGTGAAGAGAATTTTCTGTTATTTGAAACAACAACCTAAGTTAGGGTTGTGGTATCCAAGGGATTCACCTTTTTACTTGGAAGCTTTCTCAAATAGTGATTATGCAGGTGACAACTATGACAGAAGATCAACCACAGGTGGATGTCAATATCTTGGAAGAAGATTAGTTTCATGGCAATGTAAAAAGCAAACAATTGCAGCAAAATCATCTACTGAAGCTGAATATGTAGCTGCTGCAAGTTGTTGTGGACAGGTGCTGTGGATGCAGAATCAACTCTTGGATTATGGGTTCAATTTTAAGAATACTCCTATCAATATTGATAATGAGAGTACTATTTGTATTGTAAAGAATCCAGTTTATCATTCCAAGACCAAGCACATACAGATTAGGCATCACTTTATCAGAGATTGTTATGAGCACAGACTCATAAATGTGGTCAAAGTTCACACGGATGATAATGTAGCTGACTTACTCACCAAAGGCTTTGATGTTTCAAGATTCAATCACTTGGTGGTGAGCATTGGTATGATTAACTACTGAGCTACATTTAAGGGGAGGACTATTTAGTATTAGTATAGTCCTGTGCATTGATTGAGGGGAGGATATTTATGTATACTTAGCTTATACAGAGGAATTTAGAAAAGTATTGTTTTTTATGAAAGTACTGCTAGAAAAGTACTGCTTGGGAAAGTACTGCACACGTGGAAAGTATTGTTTGTCTTATTAAAGTACTGTTCCAACAGTAATATTGAGGGGTAATTACTACTAACGGTAACTTTGTTATTATGGGCTGTGATTTTTCAAATCTCACCTATAAATAACTACTTTCCGATTTTCCCTCTCATCTTGATATCTCCGAATCTTTTCCATATATCTCTCACTCTCATCTATATTATTTGGCATATTTCTTACTGTGATAATATATTCATCAATGGCGAATCGTCATACAGTTTCAAAGCACAATATGGTGGCTAATTTAGACAAGACTGACGATAATGTGATCTTTCATGATATTATTGATTATCTTACTGGGTCGCCAATCATTTATGCTCTTTTAGTGGAGCCGGATATAATTGAACCCTGGATTCAAGACTTTTGGGCTAATGCTAGGGATAATATGGAGAATGATGAATTTTATATTCGATCAATAGTTGCTGGAAGAATTGTGAAGATTACAGAAGCCTCTATTAGAGAAGACTTATTGTTTAATGATGAAGAAGGGGCTATTCATTTTGATAAACAACTGATTTGGGATACATTTAGGGACATTGGCTATGAAGCGTCCTTAACAGAACAAACATTCAGGAAGCCCTTATTTTGTCCTCATTGGAAATTTTTGGTTCATGTGTTGCTCCATTGCATAAGTGCTAAGAGTACCTCTTGGGAGCAGTTTGGGTCAAATATAGCATCTGCTATAGTGGGATTAGCTACCAATCGTGTTTTCAATTTTTCAAGGCTAATTCTGGATGGAATGCTCTCACACATTTCACATGGTTCCAAATGGTTAATGTACCCACGGTTTATACAGGTTTTCTTGAACAAGCAACTTGCTGATGTACCAAAGCCTACAGATTTACTACCTGTTATTGTACAACAAGCAAAGATTTTTACGTTTATGGAGAGGAAAAGTGATTTATTCACTGGAAGACACACTCCATTAACTGCTTCAATGATAGAGGTTGTTCAGGCTATTCGTGATGAAGCTGAAGAAAGTAATGAAGAAGAAAGTACTGCTTCTCCACAAGGTACTGCTTCTCAGGGTACTGCATCACAAAGTACTGAATCTCAACGTACTGCATCACAAGGTACTGCTTCTCAGAGTACTGAAGTTCAAGAGCATATTGCAGTTACACCTCCACAATCTCCACCAGTATCTGTACATGCTTCTCATCAAGAAGCTCATTCACCATCTGAAGGAGATGCAGTCTCTATGGAGCCTGAGGGTCAAGTTCTCAATAACTATGCTTTAACAAGGGAATTGACAAGGTTGAAGAAATCATTTGAAGATCAGGCTACTGAGATTAGGAGGTTGAAGCTTAAATTTAGAAGACTCAAAAATTTTGTCTGGCCATTGGTTCAACATCATCGTCTATGGGTCAAATCTCAAAGGAAGCAAGGAAGGTCTGTAAGAGAATTTAAGAAGAAAACCAAAGGCGAAAAGGTTCATAAACCATCTTCTGTCCAATTGGGGAGGAATTTAGAAGAAAAGAATTTGAAAGAAGATGTTGTTAAGGAGAAAGAACCTCAAGGTACTAAAGAGCATGTTATCATTGAAAGTTCTGAAGAAGAAAGGTCTGAAGATCAAGGTACTGAACAACAAAGTACTGCTTTTCATGGAACCTTCAGACAAGAGTTAATTACTCCCAGAGTATTAGATTTTGAAGAGGAAGCTGGTCCTTCAATTGTTCATGAACAACAAGCTGGTCCCTCAACAACTGCCATACCAGAAGAAGCTGATACACTCAAACCTGTAAGAACTACAAGTGATGATGAAACTATTGCTGAAATATTGCATGGTTTATCAAAGCCAAAGAGTGTTACTATTTCTGAAGTTGCAGAGGAACAACCAAGAGCTTCTCAACCTGCAATAGATCCTAAGGATAAAGGTAAAGGCAAGTTGATAGAAACTAAGAAGAAAAAGCTAACTTTGGCAGATCTTAGAGCAATTGAAGTTGCTAGGAATGAGGCTGCAGCTAGAAAAGTGCAAGAAGAACTTAATGCTGAAGTTACTAATGAAGAGGCAATGAATGAAGAAGCAGCTAGGAAATTACAAGAAGAATTAAATGTTGAAGATGCTGAACCATTACAGTCACCTACTCCTGTTTCTTTTATGCCTAGAAAACCAAATCTTGCTAAAGAAAGGAATGCAATGATGGCTTATTTGAAAAGTCGAGGATATAAAGGATTGCAGAATTTGAATTATGCTGATATGAAAAGATTATATGATGCTGAGACAGAGGCTTATAAGAAGGATGTTGCTAGCATCAAAGATTATAAAGATGAAGCTACTTGGACTGAAGCAGAAAGAAAGAAAAGTTTAAAAAGAAAAAGGAAAACTGAAGTTGAAGATATACAGTTTTCAAAGAAAGAAAAAGTTGAGTTAAGATCTGAAACTAGGGATGAATTAAGAAATTATCTCAGAATAGTAGATTTTGAATATTCCAAAGAAGATGCTGACATGAAGATGAACAGATCTTAGATTATTGTTTTTGAAGTTGTGGAATCTAAAGAAGGAAGCTATCTGATGTTTCATAGAGAAGATGAAAGCTTCAGAGTGTTCAATAGGCTATGGGATTTATTGCACATCATAGATAGAGTGGATCTATTCTATTTATATCATGTGGTGAAAGTTTACTTTGAACATCATCCATCAGAAGGAATTGGTTTAGTTTTACTTGGAGATCTCACAACTGCATGGGAAACTGAAGAACAGAGCAGTGATGAAATTTGGAAGAATCA
Source organism: Chrysanthemum seticuspe (assembly GCA_019973895.1). Taxonomy (NCBI): domain Eukaryota; kingdom Viridiplantae; phylum Streptophyta; class Magnoliopsida; order Asterales; family Asteraceae; genus Chrysanthemum; species Chrysanthemum seticuspe. Next base: position 29,888,984 of record BPTQ01000003.1, read on the forward strand.
AGAGAATTGGGAAATTGTTAGCTGGAGATTCTTTGAAGAATCTGGTGTACATGTTCTAGAGCTGGAAAATGGGACAATGATTCACATGTTTGCAGATAGAAGATATCCTCTTACAGTTGAGCTTATGAGGAGGATGTTAGAGCATGGAATGGAAGTTGAAGAGGGTAATGAAATTGCTTGTATGGTCATCAATATGTTTATCAACTGGACTACTATGGCTGATGATGATGAATGACTGGTATGAATTTTCATTAAATAAGTTATTTTTGATAAAACAGTACTTTATTCAAAGTACTGCTGATCAAACAGTACTTTAATCAAAGTACTGCTTGCTGTTATTAACCAGTTAAAATGATTTTTGAAGAAACCTTTTGTTAAGTAACAAATATTTTGAAACAAAGGTTCAATAAATGGTTTTTGAGATGGTAACATCAATAGGTTATCAATCCACCATGGTTACAAAAGGATTGGCTAATCCATGAGCAAACGGCTCTGGTAAAGATATTTCAAATCCATTTTTAGTTGACAACTTGCTAATAAGTTGGATGGTAATCAACTCACCATATCAGTAATGTGAAGAGTTGGCTAGCCCACAAGAAAATGGCTCGTGGTAAAGGTTGCGGAAAAACCATTATTGGTAATTAGTTCACCATTAGATAAAAGAACTAACTAGTCCAGAAGGGTACAACTTTTGGTAAAGACAACTTAAATCTGTTGATAGATGATGATTTGCTAAAAATCATATGGTTATCAGTGTACCATGATCTTACACATCAAAACATTTGGCTACTCCAGAGTTAATGGCTTTGGTAAAGAGATCTAAATCCATTAAATTTTCAATGATTCACCTCTCACAGGAGTTAACACACCTGGAAGTGATGAGAATAGACTGCAACTTAAACTGAATTAATGTACAAATTGTCATATGTTGCTGTGTTGCTGAAAAGATGGAGATTGCTGGATGATGTTGTAAAAGAATAATTCTAGAGATACTTTGATAATACTGGTACCAGCATAGAAACTACAAAGATACAATCCAAAGACAAAGACACAATCTATCCTTAAAGATGAAGCTGATAAAGATAAATTCACAAAGGAACTTGAAGTCAAACAAGTAGAAATCAAGTTAGGGGAGGATTGTTGGGATATGAAAGTGCTGAACAGTTAAAGTACTACAGAATGACAAAGAACTGGAAAAAGTCAAAGAGTCAAAGTACTGCTAAATGATAAAGTCAAAGTACTGCATACGAAGTCAAAGTACTGCAAGATTAAAGAACTGTTTTATTCATTTATAGAAAGTCTTGTAATTCTAGAATATTCTATATTAGATTACTTGTCGTACAAGGATACATCTTGTAAACCGACTAGGGTTATCCTTGAGTCTATAAAAGGATTCCTAGATTGGCATTAGAGGTACGAATTCAAGAGTCTTCGAGTTAATGTTTTAGAGAAGATCGATATTCTTAGAGTTGTTGAAGTATCTGCATAATAAGCAGATTTAGAGTTAATAATAAAAGTTATTCTTCTTAGATTTGTTAAGTAAATTTCGCATACTTAATAAAGATTATTCAGTGTTTCATTGTTAATAACTTAGGATTTATCCGAGGTTGTTAAACCTTAAACAAGATATTTAAGTTAGTTTGGTTAGAGTACATCGATCCAACAGCATGTTGCTGCAACTTTTAGGTACCGTAAAATATAAGTTGTAGTACCTAAAATGGTAAAGCCTTGCAGTTTCTTTTGGTAACATAAAACTTTTATGCAACTTGTCATTTGAATGGTAAATGGTAAAGCCTTGAAAAGGTTTTTTTAGTATTTGTATATGATATTTTTCGTCTGCACTTTTTTTTGTTTCAATCTTGTCGTTTGGATGACATGTTTTGGTCTCGTCATGATAGTGTTTGAATAAGTATATGGTATTGTGCTTTTGCATTGTAACGACGTATAGCGTTATGTTGATTTGTGATTATAGTGTATTAAGTAATGTTGCAGACTTGCAGCCACTGCTGATTCATGTATGCAAATATTTTTTTTCCATCTGTAACTCAAGTGGTCATAGTTGTTAAGGTACTTCAGATTGGCATGATGAGTGACAACAAATGGTTTTGACAGATATGATTTAAATCAGAGCTATTTTGGCAATTGACTATCTCAGTGTTTGGTTGCAAATGTATATTATAAGTTTGGTGTCTAGAAATAGTTCACTTTGAGAATTTTATAGTTAGCTTGACTTTGACCACTAAGGTCAAACTGTATGCCACTTTTGGAAATTGCTTATGAACAATAATCACCATGCTTTTCCGAGATCAGCTCGACATGGACTCGAATGGTAGCAATTGGACCTCACATGGGAGTTGATCAAGTTTCTTGAGGTTGTTAGATTAGCAACCAATATTGAGGTACCCACAGAGGCTGATAACTTAAGAAGAAAAACATCATTTGTTGTTCCAGCCAAACAAACCAATAAATTAGTAGATCTTGATTAAGTGTGCGTGTTCGAACTGATAAACCGATCACAAGACTTTTATCATATGTCCATAGAGGCCGATATTTTTATGCTTAACAAGGTCGTTAAGTTTGTATAATCATCAATTGTCATTTCCACTAATCTACATCATGTTGCCCCTGTAGGTCTACATGTGCAACATTTCTATGATGTATCAGTATATGTGCAAGAAACAAAAAATAAAGCATGTATTAGCATTAACAATATATAATGTAGTTACATCACTGGCTCGAGTGTTACGATGAGTTTGAAACAAACATTTTTTTATGGCAAGGTCAAAATTTTCCTAGCAAGATTATGTAGGGATTCCATATTCGGACAAAATAATGTTAATTTTTATAAACAATCTGATATGGTAAAACTTTATTTTCTTTTGTAATTTTTTTTAGTTGATTTTTTTTAATAAAGAGTTGGCATTTCACCAAAATAGTATTTACATAATGTAAAATACAAATCTTAGTATATCAATTTTCTTTAAACAATGTATAATTCTTAAACAGCCTTGACCCGAAACCGACTTGACCCGACCCGAATTGACCCGAATCGAATTGACCCAAACCCGAGTAACCCGAGTTCTAAACAAGGTCGGGTTCGGGTATGTTTTTTTTGAACCTTGACCCGAGTTGACCCGACCCGACTGACCCGAACCCGACCGGGTCAACCCGAATGACTCCCCTACATGGCACCTATCCTCCTTGTCTGCTCTCAGATGATTGGTATGTGCAAAAACACATACCATTTCTTTACCAAAATAGACCTAAAATAACCAAGAAAGAGTCGTTTATGCCTAATATTTGTTAGTTTCTTGAGTTTATGCATGTGCAGGTACGGATATGACAAAATAGACAAAAGAAAGCCAAAACCGAAGAAAACCAAGCACGAGAGAGAGAAGAGTGCAAAAGCCGATGCCGGGGATGCTATTTTTGGGATTTGGAAGATCAAAGTTATATTTTACGGAGTTCGGGATCATCATTGGGAATTTTCACTAAACACCCTCAACATTCACAAATTGTCACAAATTACCCTTCACCTTTCCATTTTACCCTTTATACCCTTATACATCTCACTTACCCAAAATACCAAAATTACCCTTATCCTTTCATTTTATACACCATTGGCCCTTATATTTGTTAAAACTTACTTAAATGGTCCTTAATACAGCAAAAGCCCAAGAATACAAAATAAACTCATTTTACCCCATTACATCTCATAGCCCATTTGTTGAATCCACCCCAAGCCCACACCCCGTATCAATGGTCAACGAGATAACACTTTGGTCAAAGTAACAAAACCTGGTGAACCCCCTCCTTTTATTATCTCATGGTCAAATAATTTTACCCAAGTCAAACACCTAAGTCAAAATATAATTAAAAAAACCCATCTCAAACCAAATGCGCCAAAATAGAATTACACCAACGGTTACTGTTAACCATTCTTCCCCAAAATTACCCTGCTCCCATTACAATTACCCATCACTTAAAATTCTTCTAGAAGCCTGCATATGTGTCAGAAGGTGTGACATTGGATTGCCAACATGGCAGAAAGGAGCATTTTCATTGGTCAAGACACATCACTAAATTGATCTAAGGGTGATGAATGAGTTTGATGACGAGATGGTGAATCAAAGTGTAGATTGTATTTCCAGATGCTTCTCAGATCAAGTCCAAAGGCTCCCTCATTGGCTATAAAAACCCATCACTTCACCACATAGAATTCGTCCAATTTCTCATTGCATTTAGAGATATTGTAACCATTTTACTTCATGTCATTTACTGTTTTGTTGGTTTAATTGTTTGAATTCAGTTTGTAGTTTTCTCTTAAGCTTTGTATAATCCCTTTTATTAATAAAAGTTGAATTTCTAATTTAAATTTCTTGTCAACACAAGTTTACTGTTTCGTAAGCTCTCCTAATTGATAGTTAAGCTCATATAAGCTTGTCTAAGCTTGTATGAGCTCATTTTTGCTTTTACCAATTCTTAAAATCAACTTTCCCAATTAGTCAATAAAAGTCAAAACGGGTAAAAAAAATTGAAAGTCAAAGCTGTTTATTGATTTCATGTTGTTAATTAGGTAAATGTAATGTAATTAGGTCCTTTTCAGATCAGTCCAAGTCAGTTTTCAGTTTCACATTTCATTTGTTGAGTTTTAAGGAGTGTTTGGTTCAATCCTAGTTTTCATGTTAAAATCAGTTGTATTCAACTGAGCGTTCAGTTTTCAATTTAGATTAAGTTTGATTTAATAATTGAGAGACAGTATCACTAGTAATTTCAAGTTTTAAATACATTTCTTTGATCTATAAAAAATCTGAGAATGCATTCCTTGTGAGACTGATCATGCATGTTTTAAGCTTAAAGTTTTTCATAAGTCCAGTTTAGTTAGGCATGTAGTGTTTGAGTCAGTTTGTGAATGAGGTAACTACATTTGGTTCATTAGTTTAGAGTCATAAGTCCATTTCTTACCAGTTTTCTGTCTGCTGAACAACTGTCCCAAAGCAGTATTTTTGTATTTTAAATCAGCTTTTAATTCACTTTGAGTTGTTTTAAAAAAAATTGTAAAAATTAAAAATTGCAATTTCAATAGCTGTTCTTACTTTTCCCAAATGGAAAAAAATTGAAAAAGTCGTTTGATTATGTTTCCTTGAGCTCAAAGTTGGAGGGTTGGAGAATTAGTCCCCTGCACATCAGTAGTTTAAGTTGATTGTATGTTTGATTTCAGGACTTGTTTCTTTTGTTTCTCTAGCAGTTTGGAATTACTGCTTAAACTGATTGGCTCTTATTTCCCCTTTAGGTGTGCTTTTTGTTTAGCTTAACTTGGCCTGCTTGTTCCCCTCATAAGCTGCACTACAATTACTTTTAGTCTACTAGGCTTTGAGTTTTGATTTTTAATTTCATCATAGTAGATCCTTTTTAGCTGAAACTCAGGAATCAAGCTCTCTGGTTGGTTGTCTTTAACTAGATAATTTTGGTTTAATTTTAGGATTTTTCTAAGCTGGTTAAATTAGTGCTCAAAGTAGGCCTATTGGGACTATTTGGCGTAGCGTAGTTAGAATCTGAACATCTGATTTTTTAACTCTTACTTGTGCTTATTGGATTCATTTCAGTTGAATTAGGTTTATTCTAGTTAGATTTAGCTTAAGTGTGCCTGTGGTAGCTTGTGGGTGCCTTTTAGTAGCTTATAGCTTATTCTCCTAATGTTTTTTCCATATCAGTTTATGCCCAAATTGCTCGTCCTGTTGTCACAAGTAGTTTCTGTTAATTTTCATAGATTCCTCAGATTATTTAGGACTTTTCTATAATTTTTCATAATTTTCCCTGCCCATTTACTATTTTTCTGCATTTAAAATCAGTTTTAGCATTATTTAATTTGCTTTTTATACAAATAATTCAGAAAATGGTCAAAAAAATGCAATTTCAATTTTCTTAGGTTTAGAATATTCAAAAAGTCAGAAAATGTGATTCCAATTTTGAAAATTCTTTTCAGTTAATTAAGATTTTTGAAAAATAGTTTTATAATTTTCTCAATGGTTTTCATAATTTTTAGTATTTTAACTCTATTTTAAATGTTCAACATTAGTTTTTAATTCAAAATAAATCAAGAAAAATCATAAAAATTAGTTTTAAATTTCAAATAATTTTTAAATAACATTATTAGCTGTAGAGAAATATTAGATCATTTTTTAGAAGTTAAATTAGATTAGTTTGCATTTTATTCGCGTTTTAATAATTACGTATTTTGCGTTTTAGTTTAATTTTGCATAATTCCTTGTTAGCACCATAGGTTTAGTAGTTTTAATTGCTTTCCATTATTTTTCCTTGCCTTGTAGTTTAGAAATCATCAAATTCCCTTTTTACCTATTCGAATCCCGAATCACACGACGTGAGTTGAAAACTCCATTCATCCCTCGTTGGGAAAACGTCCCTGGGAAAATACATACATTTGTATTTCTTCAGAAAATATCTATGTACTGAAAACGACAAATCAAATTGGCGCCGTTTTGCACCAACCGGATGGTGTCGGATCGCAGAGCCGTAGTTTGGGCTTGGTAGGGAAGCTCAATGGTGTTCCAATCAAGGTTGTCAAAATCGAGATCCTGCTCGTAGGATGGTACGATCCTGCACACAAAAAACGATCAGGATCTTAACAAGATCGTTATCCAGGTAGGATCGCAGCAGGATCGTAGGATCGCACGTAGGATCGTAGGATCGGATCAGATCGTATAGGATCGCCTATTATTAGGTTTTTTTTTTTTTTTTTTTTTTTTTTTTTTGGTTTTGGTTTTGTTATAGGTATATTAACTTATTAAGTATAAGCTCATTTCTTAAAGCCCAACGACTAAGTATTTTTCAAAAAAAATTATTTTGGTGCTGTTAATTAATTGTCTGTTGCAAGATTAATGAGTGTAAAATCATTATGTTTTTATGGACTATTTAGAAATAGTTTAGATGTGACTTTTTGGGTTTATTATGAAAAATGATTTCGTGCTTTGTAAAATGTCAAAAGCTTGTTTTTTAAGTAAACTATCTACATACTTGACCCAATTTTGTTCATATTTTATTTTATGTTACATATAAAAGCGTGAATATTCTAATTTAATTTATTTGGTCATCAAGAAAAAAATTCAGTAATATTATCATAATATTCTAATTATATTATGTAGTTTCATTTTCAGATACAATCCTTTTATTTTTTTGCATTAATCTATATATTGTAACAAAAAAGTTACAAAAGCACGTGCTAATAAATTAACCTTATCTTTTTGCATAAATATTATCACGAAAAACCTATAATAAAAAAAGTTAAAACAAAAAGTAGGTGCACTGTGCACGTATATAGTAACTTTGTGCAAGTACGCATTGCAATATATCTAATATTCTACTACTAGAGTACTTATACACATAACTTTTTCTTTTATCATCCATTTATATTCGTTTATTATATGAAATATTATATAGAAATAAAAAACTACAACCCCTATATAAAAATATATACATTTTCATAGGATCTTACGATCCCGATCCGATCCTACGATTACGATCTTGCAAAGACGAAAACGATCCTAGGTATGATCCCGATCCTGACAACCTTGGTTCCTATAGCCTAGGTGGCTTGGTCTCGAGTATTCACCAAGAGTACGGCCTCTTGGCGGGTTATTTGGTGGTGGGTTGATGAGTGGTGGTTAATTATCACCTTTCATGATGAAAAGTGATGGGATTTACGAACAAGAGTCACGAAGAAGGGGGATAGACTACAAGGAAGCTAAAAATGGGAAAAAGGCTTACTTGATAGGAATCAAGCAAGGAAACCTAAACGAGGTGGACTCCTAACTAGCTATTCTATTCCCCGGCAGCGGCGCCAAAAACTTGATACGCGTACAACGCGCGTTCGGGGTCAAAGGAACTTCCTTTTCGTCGAGCAAGTTTTTCAACACCCTAGACAGTGAACCTAATCGTTGTAGTGTAGTATTAGGGTAAGCCTCGGGAATTGATATCGTTCTCTAGGGGAATAGGAATGCTAGTGAGAAATTACTACGCTAAGGTTGGGGTTGAGGAAGATTATTTTTTATCTTTTTATATTTTTTAGAAAATTCAAAGGTACGAATCTCGGGGTATTGAATTTGGGGGGTTGGTATTTCTACCGATTAATCTACTTATCTAATTATCTAACCTAAGGTGAGTGTAGTCTATGTCTATTGTTGTGTGCTCTTATGATGATTAAAAATGTGTTTACTTAGATGTTATTACTCCCTAGTTATCTCCTATTGATGGTTGAATTTTCACGTCCTTATTCTTAACGCGTTGTGTTTCTAAGGTCGTAGGGTATGCGTTTATCCCTAACTCTTTGAAGCTACCTAAGGTTAATGACTATGAATTCTCTAGGATTCATAGATTTAACACTAAGGTTATCTATGGATATTTAGCCTATAATTCAACTAGTAACTATAAGCTAAGGTTCAACAAAGACTAATCAAGCATTAATAACACAACGAATGACCTATCGCAATACTAGGTCAATCACAATTAAGATAAGAGACAACCAATCAATATTCAATAACTAGGTTTCATATATCTAAGCAAACACACAAGTAAATTAGCCGGACATGGAGAACATGCAAGCATACACACAAACAATTGAAGACATAATTGAATTAATGAAGTAAAACACTTATCTTGTTGTAAAATAGGGTATGGAACCCTAAGATACTGCACAAGACAGCCTTGGTTCGGTTTAGGTTTTTACTCCACAAAACTACCTCTCTAAAACTGAAAAATTCGGATTCTATATATAGTGTTACAATATGCGACGGCGTCACTCTTTAATTGTGATGCCGTCTGGGTCGCCGCCATTAGGGTTTCGTCTTGGCCACGTCAACTCTGTGATGGCGTCACCTTATGCTCGTGACGCCGTCGGCTTCAATCTCTGACGCCGTCTGGATCCAAATCTAGGCCGCCTGAGTTGCGACGCCCTACTCTTTTAAACCTGATGCCGTCACTTGTAAATTAGCAATTTGCTCTCTGAGTCGTCGCAAGATGTCTCGCGACGGCGTCGCATTTAAGCAGTGACGCCGTCCCCTTCAATTTCAATAGCTTGAGTGTCTCGATTCTTGACTTTGGCCATTTTCTTCGTATATTCGCTCCTTTTCGTCCGAATAAGTGTCATTCCAGCAATTTGCCTTAAAGAGACCAAAAAAGTGAAAAAGGACGAAATTAAGTAGTAACAGATACAAAAGTGATCAATTAAGGGCTTAAATGACCCCTCAAAAGTGTACCTTTTAAATCCTTATCAATAACCTAAAGGTATTGTCAAAGTTAGGGCATAAGCATTACCTACGACCTTATAAAACACAACGCGTTAAGAATAAGGACATGACAATTCAACCAACAATAAAAGATGACTAGAGAGTAATAGTATCTAGATAAACACATTTTTAATCATCATACGAGCACACAATCAAAAAGACATAGCTACCTGTAGTATTAGATAATATATAGTAGAAGTAATCGGTAGAAGTACCACCCCCCAAATCAATTGCCCCGAGATTTTACCCTTAGCTTTCTAAAAAATATATAAAAGATAAAAAAGAATCATCCTCAACCCCAACCTTATCGTAGACACTTCTTGCTAGCATTCCTATTCCGATAGAGAACGATATCAATACCCGAGGCTTACCCAATACTATACTACAACGATTAGGTTCGCTGCCTAGGGTGTTGAAAACCTTGCTCGACGAAAAGGAAGATCCTTTGACCCCGAACGCGCTTCGTACACGCATCAATGCAAAAAGAAACACCTGTTCCAACTCTCGCTACCGGTTATGACGTACGAGTCTGAAATAATACAGTGGGGAACACACGAGCAATAAAATAGAGAGCAGAGCACTCTCCAATACGAGCTAAGGGACGCATGGCACTAGGGGTGTCATAAAAGTCGACCCGAACCGACCCGAACCCGAATAAGGCAATTCGGGTCGGGTTAATCGGGTCCAAAATCATATTCGGGTTATTCGGGTCAACCCGATTGACCCGAAGTACAAACAAGGTCGGGTTTCGGGTTAATATATATTTCTTATTCGGGTTCGGGTCAAACCCTAGTGACCCGAATTTTTTTTTCATAGAGTAGACTAAAGCCCATATTATATTTACAAATTGTTACAGAATTGTTAGCCCATAACAGTTAACAACATATAAGTAACAATACATTGCAATTCATAGTTAAAAACAAACTTACCTTTCATTTCCCAAAAAAAAAGAAAAAAGAAAAGACAATGTGTTTCATTTCCAAATGATCGAAGCATAAAACTTAATCATAACTTTAATTCCTTTTCTTCCCTACAATATTTGGCATTTTTATACCAAAGGTACTAATCTTTCTTGGTTGATTTTGTTGTTAAGGTTTCTAGGGTTTTAAGTTTTTTTAAGGTTAAAATTTGTAAAATTAATTGTTTCAGAGTTTAAGAACTATATGGATTAGAATTTTTGTTTAGTTTTCTTTGATTAGGGGCTGGTCCTATAAGATTTAGAGTAGATTAACTAGTTGTTATTTGTTAGTTATCATTTACATTGTCATAAACTCATAATATGTATTTGTAATTGGTTTTAGATGTCGGGCTCGACCTCAAACTCAGTGGAAACAACAGTAGAAGTTGAAAGTAAGAACACGAAGAAAAGAAAAAAATCAAAAAAGGGACCGGCTGGAAAAAAGCGCATTACTAAAAGGTGGTCAAAGGTTTGGATAGACTTTGAAGATGTAGACCTGGTAGAAGGTGAGTTGCCTGAAGATGTTAAAGCTGCGTGTAAGCATTGTGGTGATAAGTTTAAATGTCATCCTGTCAAGCATGGTAATAAAAATCTCAAAAGACATTTGCTAAAGTGTAAACCATATTTAGCCAAACAAAGTAAAGGTCAAACTAATCTTATGTTTGATCATGGTGATGGAAATAAAATTATGGCGTGGAAATTTGACCAGAAAGAAAGTAAAAAAGCTTTAGCACACATGGTTATAGTTGATGACCTCCCTTTTAGTTTTGTTGAGCGTGAAGGCTTTAGACACTATTCTAAGATAAATCAGCCGTTGTTCGATGTTCCATGTACAGGTACTACTACTCAGGACTGCTACAAATTGTATGAGGAGGAAAAAAATAAACTTCTTAATGTAATTCAAAAAAGCATTGGTAGGGTATGTTTAACTACCGATAGTTGGACATCTTTACAAAAGAAGAGTTACATGGCTCTAACGGGTCATTTTATAGACAATGAATGGAAGTTAAATAAAAAAGTCTTGAAATTTTGTCGTCTTGATGGTCACAGTGGGGTAGATATTGGAAAGGGAGTAGAATCTTGTGTGAACGAGTGGGGCATTAATGCTATAATGGCTATATCGGTTGATAATGCAAGTGCAAATGATAATGCAATTGATTTCTTGAAAAAAACATTTGCAAAGAAAGATAATTGTTTATTAAATGGGAAATGGATTCACATCAGATGCGCGGCTCACATATTGAATCTTGTAGTGCAAGATGGTATTAGATCAGTTGATAAGTCGATTGAGAATATTAGATATGAGGTAAAGTGGATAAAAAAGTCGGGTAGCAGAATTGAGAAATTTAAAAGATGTGCGGAAAGTGCTAAATGTGATATCACAAAGAATTTGATATTGGCTGTTTCAACGAGGTGGAACTCCACCTACATGATGTTGGAAGTGGATCAAGCATATGAAGATGGTTTTGATAGATATGATTTAGAAGATGCGGCTTTTGGGAATGCTATTCGCAAAAAGGGTCTTTGGGTGCCATCACATGAAGATTGGGATATAGCGAGAAAGTTATGTGAATTTCTTAAAATATTTTACGACATTACTTTGAGGATTTCGGGGACAAAATATGTGACGTCACATACGCTCATTGTTGAATTATCTACTATTTGTGAGCTTTTGAGAAAACAACTCTTCTGTGATGTTTTAAGAGTACCTCTAGAGGATGAAATTCAGTATAAAATTGCTAAGGCGATGAAAAAGAAGTTTGACAAGTATTATGGAGAGATTGAAAATATGAATGCGTTGTTGTATTTTGCTTTTCTACTTGATCCAAGAAACAAAGATGAATTTTTGCATATTGTAATGGATGACCATTATGGATCGGAAGGACTACCAATGGTGGAATTGAAGAAACAATATATACCTGCTCAATTCAAAGCTTTGTATGAAAACTATGTAAGAATTCATGCTCCACCATCTAATTCATCTTCGGTGTTAAGGAAACAATCTGATGATACGACAACAAATGCCCCCACAAGAGATAGATTGAGAGATAAGATGAAATCAAGTTCAATATCTACTTCAACAATAAGTGAATTGGATAAGTATTTGTCTGAAAGTGTTGAAGCATTTGATTCTAATGTGAAGTTGGATATATTGGCATGGTGGAAGGTAAATAGCCCAAGATTTCCAATTTTATCTTTGATGGCTAGAGATTTGCTAGCTATTCATGTCTCAACCGTGGCTTCCGAGTCAGTTTTTAGCACTAGTAGGAGGGTGTTGGATAAAACTTACTTAAATGGTCCTTAATACACCAAAAGCCCAAGAATACAAAATAAACTTATTTTACCCCATTACATCTCATAGCCTATTTGTTGAATCCACCCCAAGCCCACACCCCGTATCAATGGTCAACGAGATAACACTTTGGTCAAAGCAACAAAACCTGGTGAACCCCCTCCCTTTATTATCCCACGGTCAAATAATTTTACCCAAGTCAAAATATAATTAAAAAAACCCATCTCAAACCAAATGCGCCAAAACAGAATTACACCAACGGTTACTGTTAACCATTCTTCCCCAAAATTACCCTGCTCCCATTACAATTACCCATCACTTAAAATTCTTCAAGAAGCCTGCATATGTGTTAGAAGGTGTGACTTTGGATTGCCAACATGGCAGAAAGGAGCATTTTCATTGGTCAAGACACATCACTAAATTGATCTAAGGGTGATGAATGAGTTTGATGACGAGATGGTGAATCAAAGGTGTAGATTGTATTTCCAGATGCTTCTCAGATCAAGTCCAAAGGCTCCCTCATTGGCTATAAAAACCCATCACTTCACCACATAGAATTCGTCAAATTTCTCATTGCATTTAGAGATATTGTAACCATTTTATTTCATGTCATTTACTGTTTTGTTGGTTTAATTGTTTGAATTCAGTTTGTAGTTTTCTCTTAAGCTTTGTATAATCCCTTTTATTAATAAAAGTTGAATTTCCAATTTAAATTTCTTGTCAACACAAGTTTACTGTTTCATAAGCTCTCCTAATTGATAGTTAAGCTCATATAAGCTTGTCTAAGTGTTGGATCAATATACTCTAACCAAACTAACTTATATAGCTTGTTAAGGGTTTAATAACTTCGGATAAATCCTAAGTTGTTAACAATGAAACACTGAGTAATCTCTATTAAGTACGCGGAATTTACTTAACAAAGCTAAGAAGAATATAACTTTAACTTTCAATGATTTTATTAATAACTCTAAATCTGCTTGTTATGCAGACTCTTAAACAACTCTAAAACTCTAATAATAATCGTACTTTAGGATTCTAAAACATATATCTCTAATGCCAATCTAGGGGTCCTTTAATAGGCTTAAGGATAACCCTAATCGGTTTACAATTTGTATCCTTGTACGACAAGTAATCTAAACAAAGAATATTCTAGAATAACAAAGCTTTCCATAAACGAATATAACAGTTCTTTAGCTTTGCAGTACTTTGACTTCGACAGTAGTACTTTGACTTTCTATTTAGCAGTACTTTGACTTTTTCCAGTACTTTGTCATTCTTTAGCACTTTCATACCCCAACAATCCTCCCCTAACTTGAATTCTACTTGCTTGACTTCAAGTTCCTTTGTATATTTAACTTTAACATCTTTATCTTGAAAGAGTGATTGTGGCTTTATCTTCAAATTTTGTCTTTGTAGATTCTGTGCTTTTATCATCAAAGTAATCTTTATTCTTTAGAAATTATTCTTTACAGCATCCTTGATCAGTAATCTCTTTTCAGCAACATTCAGCAAGCTCCATCTTTTCAGCAACATAAGACAGTTTGTACATTTATTCAATTTAAGTTTCAGTCTATTCTCATCACTTCCAGGTGTGTAAACTCCTGTGAGAGGTGAATCATTGAAAATTTAATGGATTTGATGTTTCTTTACCAAAGCCATTAACTCTGGAGTAGCCAAATGTTTTGATGTACAAGATCATTGTACATTGATAACCATATGATTTTTAGCAAATCATCAGCTATCAACAGATTTGATTTGTCTTTACCAAAAGTTGTACCCTTTTGGACTAGTTAGTTCTTTCATCTATGGTGAACTAATTACCATATAATGGTTTTTCCACAGCCTTTACCACAAGCCATTTTCTTGTGGGCTAGCCAACTCTTCACATTTACTGATATGGTGAGTTGATTACCATCCAAGTTATTAGCAAGTTGTCAACTATAAAACGGATTTGAGATATCTTTACCAGAGCCGTTTGCTCATGGATTAGCCAATCCTTTTGTAACCATGGTGGATTGATAACCTATTGGTGTTACCATCTCAAAAACCATTTATTTCTTTTAACCTTTGTTTCAAAATATTTATCACTTAACAAAAGTTTTCATTCAAAATCATTAACTAGTTTAAAGCTGCAAGCAGTACTTTGATGAAAGTACTGTTTGATCAGCAGTACTTTGAATAAAGTACTAATACTTCAAAAATAATTTATTCAACAAAGATTCATACCAGTTATTCATGCATCATCATCAGCCATAGTCGTCCATCTGATAAACAATTTGATGACCAGAAGTTCAGTTTCATTATCTTCTTCAACTTCCATTCCATGCTCTAGCATTCTTCTCATGACATCTGATGTAAGCGGATATCTTCTATCTGCTAGCATGTGAATCATAGTTCCATCTTCTAACTCTAGAACATGTACTCCAGATTCTTCAAAGAATCTTGGTAGTGTTTATTTAATATTTTTTAGCTTTTTGAATTTTCTTTTTAGCTTATTAATAAGCAAATCTTGTTTTTATACTTTTGTTAGTTTTCTGTTATCATAAGTTATTTTTAGAAAAAGTTTCATAATTTTCCTAATCTTTTTAGTATTTATTAGAATTTTAAATAGTTAAAAATAGTAATTAATTAGTAATAAATAATTAAAAAGCATAAAAAATATATTTTCAGTTTTAAAATAAGTTTTATCATATTTTAGATTTTTCTAAGGTATAATTTTATTTTTCTAGGTTAATTTTGTATTTTCTTATATTTTAGTGCATTTTAAATACTTAATAAATAGTTTTTAATTAATAATAATTAAATAAATAGTTGTAAAAATAATTTTCCTTTTCTAATAATTTTCTTTTATTTTTAGGATTCCAAAAATGTTATTTTCATATTTTTAGGTCTTTTATTTCTTAGATTTCACTTTTTATTTTGTACGTGTACGTAATTTTTAAACGTAAGTTTTGCGTTTCTTTTATCTGATTGTTGTGCTTTCCAGTTTTGTATTCCATTCCATTCCAATCAATCAGTAGTATAATAATTCAATCTAAATCTTTACTGATCACTATCCTTAGTGATCATTCTATCATCTGAATTAGTGTTTGCACACCATTGAGTCTCCTTGGGACTAAACGACCCGGGAATCCACTGTATTCCCCAGATCTTCATTGTATTTGGGTTCTGAGCAGTTTTAAGTCTATTACGGTTAGCCATTCACAAGTGGCCGGCTTGTGTGATTAGACTTGACTAGTTCAGCACAGACAAAATTTCGCCTGATTTTTAATTGATCTTTTTCTGGATTTTCTTTTTGAAAACTACTTTACTACTGATTTTATGAAACTTTAATGAACACAAAAATTTTACAAACTTAGAATAAGCTGTTTGAGTAGCTTATGAGCCAACAGTTGGCTTAATGAGCTTATTTTGTAGAAATAAGCTCAAACAAGGTCACAAGCTAAAACAAAAGATGGAATAAGATGAAATAAGCTACAAGCTACTGAAATGAAGTTAAAAGACAAAGAAAAGTACACTGATAAGCTACTGAAAAGGTAATAAGCACTTATGACAAACACAGAAATGGGACAAACTTAGAGCTTATTGCAGCCCTACTAAACAAGCTTCAAAATGAAAGACAAGGATTGAGACCTCAAGATGACCAGGTTGGCTTTCCAAAGAAACAAAGATCACAAGATTTGAATAACAAATGAGCTCTGTGCAAGCTTTTGATTGAGCTTATGTAACTGGTGCATAGGGCACTCTTTTTAGACAGGTACCCAAAAGAAGCTTGAAAATAAGCACTTAATAAGCTAGACAGAAGTGAACTAACATTTTTCTAATTTTGTTTAGCAACCAAACTTTAATACCCTAAGAGCTTTTAAGCTAAAACTTAATATTAAGCACACAGTAAAAATATCTATTTTATTCAAAAACGACCCAAATGAAAATTTGACTTTTGACTTAAACTAAAAGTTTGACTTATATGAACTTTAATCTGATTTAAATCACTGAATATGTTGTTTTGAGGTGATATAAGACTGATTTGATCAACACTAACAACTTTCTAACACAAAATCATGATCCTAACTTTTTAAAATCCAACAGTGAGTAACATAAATGAGATGAATTGAGATTTTGACTTTTGTTAAATGACCACTGATTTTTATGACTAAACTGAGATATTAGGTACTATAGTGACACAAAACAAAGAATGGTACTGTCTTAAACACTCTTGATCACAGATAAACAAGCTAAAGCAAACACCCCTTTTTAAGCTTGTTTGGAAGATTTTCAAAGCAAATCACAAATTAAGACCATGCAGATGATTGCAGACCATATATAATCACTTTATAGGACTAATGAACCCTTAAACAACAACCATAACAACATCAAACTAAGAATTGACCAAGATGCAGTTTTAACTGTTAAAACTAACTTTTTATAAACTGCAAAGTAAAAAGAACAACCAACTGATTTTATGGCTTAAACATACTTAACTATATCTAATAAACAATAAGAAACAGAAATTAAAGCTAATGAACAATTACAACAGTGAAATGCCAAAATGGTTAAAAAGCTTACAAATGGGTATCCAACTGCAATCACAGAACCAATGATCAAGACCAATCCTAAAGGCTTACCACTAAGCCACTAACCCAAGGCCATCCATAATCTACCCTGCTCCAGCTGTGAATGCCATTTCCAAGTGATTTTTGAATTTTTAACTATTTAATTGGTATTTTTAGTGATTTTTGATTTTAACTTCTAAACTGAATTTTAAGGTATCTAAAAGCTTGAATAAGCTTTCTAGGAACCTATATGATCTATTTTAGTCCATAAAAACAACTAAAAACAACATTTGAACTATCATGAGATTTTGCATAAACATGAAATTTTGCATAAACTTGAGATATGATTAAAACTTGAAACTGATAATTGAAAAAGTTTTACAATACACTGAAATACTTAAACAGAATGCTTGAAAGCTTTAAATTACACTTAAACTTGAAAAATACTTAAAACGACATTAAGAAATTAAAAATACACTAGATACTCCTATACATTGCATCTTCCTCCTCTTTTATAGACTTTAGCACTCTTTTCTTGACCTCTGATTGTTTCCCACCAATTTCCAGCCCTTGGATCTCTCTAATTCCTCAGAACCATACATGTGGATTTTGGCGCCAATTTTCTTCAAAGCAGGTTTTGCTATTAATTGGAGTGGTTTGAGTCAATTAAAGGAATTTGGGTGTTAGTGGAAGTGGAGGGGACAAGGTAAGGGGAGGGGGTTGAAAAAGTTGGAAAACCATCACTGGTTTTGGGGAATCAGAGGTTGTGAGGATGATGTACAGTGGAGGGCGGTATTTCCTTTGTTTGACTTTTGTTGACCGTAGCAATAATATTAAATGGGGGAGGTCAAAAAGGGGGTTGTGATTGGGGCCAAAATGTATTGGCTTGGCTCAAGGGTCAGCCAAAGGGTCAAGGGGGTTGGGCTAAGGTTGGGCCAAGGTGGATTTGGGCTTGATATATGATAAGGTGTCCGTTTGGTTTAGCTAGCTTTCAAGGACCAAAAATGCAAATTATCCAAACATGAGGACTGAAAATGCCAACTTTCCAAACTTATAACAAGGACCAAAAATGACAAACATTGATAGTGCAAGGACCCTTTTTGCATAAAATCCCATTTTTAGAAATCCAAGGACCATTTTTGCAAATTTTCAAAGTTTAGGGACCTTTCTTGCCATTTGACCAAAGAATCAATCAAGGACCATTTTTAACAACTTAGAATATTTCAGGGACCTTGAATGATAAAATTCCACATTTTTGAATTCCAGGGACTAGATTTGACAACTTTTAAAACTTGGGGGACTAAAACTGCCAATTTTGCAAACTTGATACATTTTTCATCTGATTTTGATATTTTTGCATTTAAAACACATAAAACACTGATTTGTGATATTTTGATCATTTTGATGTGTTTCTGAGTGTTTTCAGATGTTTTTGCAGTCTAGATTGTACAAAAATGATGAGTATTTAGACACTCATCAATCCCCCACACTGAGATATTGCTAGTCCCTAGCAATGATTTAGATCTTTAATGGATTTTAAAAACTCTTTACCAAAAGCCATCACTTCTGGAGTAGCCAAATGTTTCAGTTCAAGTAAGAACTATGGTACACTGATAACCATCTGATTTATTGGCAAATCATAAACCATATAACGGATTTGATGTGTCTTTACATGTAGCCGTTTGCTCAGGACTAGCCAACTCTTAGATAAATTATCAAAATTATCTTTGGTGAGCTGAATACCAATTATGGATTTTCCACTGCCTTTACCACAAGCCATAACCTTGCGGGGCTAGCCAACTCTTCACTTTTTAGGATATGGTGAGTTGAGAACCATACAATTTTGGGCAAATTGCAAGCCATATAAACGGATTTGAGAAATCTTTACCAAGAGCCGTTTGCTCCTGGATTAGCCAATCCTTTTGTCTATTAGACAAGGCGGACTGATAACCAAGCTGAGTAAGTGAAAAACACTTACTCCAAAAAAACATTTTGGCCAAAAACGGGGGAATTGGGTAGATAATACATGAAATTCGTGAGAATTCCCCCCCACACTTAGAAATGAATATTGCCCTCAATATTCAAAGTACCGGCGGTTATGCCGAAACTGAGAACGTGAAAGGGAAATACTACGGCCATTATTATGAAAGATTTTTTTTTTTTTTTTTTTTTTTTAGAACATGATTTTATATACAACAGCGTGGGGAAACTCCCCCACACTAGGGTGGTAGAAAGGGGGTAAGAAGACAGAAATATGGGTGAAAACCCATATGGTGTGTGCTAATGTTTTTGATTACCGAGTCACTAGCTTGACTCGATCCCCGCATTTATTGGTTCATGGGGAAAGTTTGTAGATCCGGGACAACCACAGGAGGAATGTCCTCTCCAAAGTAATGCTTCACTCGATGACCATTCACTTTAAAATTAGGACCATCGGGTTGAGATAACTCAACGGTACCATAAGGATAAACCTTAGCAATGGTGAATGGACCAGACCAACGGGACTTGAGCTTTCCCGAGAAAATCTTCAATCTTGAATTGAAAAGAAGGACTCGATCACCAACGTTGAAAACGCGGTTCTTAATCTTGGAGTCATGAATCCCCTTTGTCTTTTGTTTATAGATCAAAGAGTTCTCGTAAGCTTGATCACGAAGTTCATTTAATTCATTCATTTGAACTTTTCTATGATCACCAGCTGTCTGAATATCGAAATTTGCATGTTTTAAGGCCCAGTATGCCTTGTGCTCTAACTCAATCGGAAGATGACATGCCTTTACGTACACTATCTTGTATGGAGTACACCCGATGGGTGTTTTGTAAGCTGTACGGAAGGCCCAGAGTGCGTCATCTAGCTTATCCGACCAGGATGCACGATTTTCGCCTACTGTCCTTTCAAGGATTCTTTTAATACCACGGTTTGAAACTTCCACCTGCCCACTTGTTTGGGGGTGGTATGCAGTAGAGAGACGGTGGGTAACACCATACTTTTGCATGACTCTTTCAAATTTGTCATTGCAAAAATGTGTACCACGATCACTGATTATCGCTCTCGGAGTTCCAAACCTGGCAAAAAGAGATTTTAAAAACTTCACAACAACTCGGGCATCATTGGTGGGTAAAGCTTTCGCTTCAACCCATTTTGAAAAATAGTCAACAGCCACGAGTATGTACTTGTTTCCACGAGACGAAGGAAATGGCCCCATAAAATCAATACCCCATATGTCAAATATCTCACAAACTTGAATGGCATTTTGTGGCATTTCATTTCTTTGAGATATATTTCCATGACGTTGACAAGCGTCACAGGCTTTGACAAATTCGTGGGCATCCTTATAGATTGTGGGCCAATAAAACCCGGAATCAAACACCTTTTTGGCGGTGTAGTTTGGACTATGATGGCCCCCGGTGGGTCCAGCATGGCAAGCTGTGAGAATGTCAATAGCTTCCTGTCCATAAACACACCGTCGGATGACTTGATCCGCACAGATTTTGAATAAGAAGGGGTCGTCCCAGAAATAATGTTTAACATCCTTGAAGAATTTGTTCTTCTGCTGGGTCGACATCCCTTTCACAATGAAGTTACCCGCATGGTAATTTGCAAAGTCAGCAAACCATGGGGTGGTAGGATTTCCACGAAAAGAAACCGCATTGAGTGTCTCGAGAGGAAATGTTTCATTTATTTCCTTTTTCTCGAAAACATCTTGGTGAGGGTTTTCTAATCTGGACAGATGATCAGCATCTAGATTCTCAGCTCCTTTTTTATCACGTATAATGATATCAAACTCCTGGAGGAGGAGAATCCAACGGAGCAATCTCGACTTTGCATCTTGTTTTGCAAAGAGATATTTGAGAGCCGAGTGATCCGTATACACTACACATTTGGTCAAGATTAAGTACGGCCGAAACTTCTCAAATGCATACACCACGGCTAATAGCTCTTTTTCTGTGGTGGTGTAATGAGTTTGAGCTTCAGTCATAGTCTTACTTGCGTAGTGGATAGGCTGAAAATGCTTGTTTCTTCGTTGCCCTAGGACTGCGCCGATAGCAAAATCACTTGCATCGCACATGAGCTCAAAAGGCAAGTCCCAGTCAGGAGCAACGAGAATGGGTGCTTCAGTAAGCTTTTTCTTCAATGTTTCAAAAGCTTCGATGCACTCGGGAGAAAAGATAAAAGGAGCATCCTTTTCAAGAAGATGGGTCATAGGCCGGGCTATTTTAGAAAAATCTTGAATGAATCTACGATAGAAACCGGCATGACCTAAAAAACTCCTAATACCTTTGACGGTAGTAGGATGAGGTAATTTAGCAATAACATCGACTTTTGCTCTATCTACCTCAATCCCGTTCTTTGAAATCTTATGGCCAAGGACTATGCCTTCTTTGACCATAAAGTGACTCTTCTCCCAATTTAGACAAAGATTGGTGTCTTCACACCTTTGAAGCATTTTTTCTAAATGGGAGAGACATGTTTGAAAAGAATCCCCAATGACCGAGAAGTCATCCATAAACACCTCCATTGTTTCCCCGATCATGTCGTGGAAAATGGCCATCATACATCGTTGGAACGTGCCAGGAGCATTACATAAGCCAAAAGGCATACGTTTGTAGGCAAAAGTTCCGTATGGGCAGGTGAATGTAGTCTTCTCTTGATCCTGTGGATCAATGGGAATCTGAAAGTAACCCGAGAAACCATCAAGGAAACAATAGTATTCATTCCCTGCTAATCTCTCAAGCATCTGGTCCATGAAGGGTAGAGGAAAATGGTCTTTACGGGTGGCGTCATTTAACTTACGATAGTCAATGCAAACACGCCATCCCGTAACCAATCGAGTTGGTATTAACTCGTTATCTTCATTTGTGATAACAGTAATGCCACCCTTTTTCGGAACACAATGAATTGGGCTGACCCAAGGACTATCTGAGATAGGGTAAATCAATCCTGCATCAAGAAGTTTGATAACCTCCTGTTTGATAACATCATAGATTTTTGGATTCACTCGTCTCTGATGTTGAGCTGCTGGTTTAAAGTCATCCTCCATCAAGATTTTATGAGTACAAAACTCAGGGTTGATACCCTTAATGTCAGAGAGTTTCCAAGCAATTGCTTGCTTGTGTGACTTCAAGACCTTTATGAGAGCAGCTTTTTCATCTTTACTCAAATCTCGAGCAATAATGACGGGTAATTTATCATCACCCTCAAGAAATGCATACTCGAGATGAGGAGGTAAGTCCTTAAGCTCGACCTCAGGAAATTCTTCAGTTTTCTCAACTGACTTGACTTCCTTGTTATGAAGTTGGATGGGAGGGAGAGGAGGAGAAGTGTCCTGATTTAACAACTTCTTTAGAAGAATATCTCCCTCCAGATTAATCTCATTTTGATTAATCTCATCTGGGATTGAATCACTAGAGTGAGGGGTTGATGATGGATCACCATTAAGTAACTTCTCAATAAGAAGTATGTCCCCCTCAATATCAATTGGAGCGTGATCAATTTCCCATGGAACAGAATCACTAGCCAAGTATGCTTCAATCTCATCTAAGATGAAGTCGCTTCCCTCAAACGGAGTGAGGGAAGGAGTAGAATTGGCTATGATAGGTTGAGAAGATGTGGTGGAATCCCCACTCACAGAATTATGAGAAAAACCAAGAACTTCTTGAGAGTACTCTTCAGAAGCAACATCGATGATATCTATTCGGTTAACCGATTCAGAATCATAATTTGCGGAGTACCTCGAAGTTTGATCAAGGTTGAAGGTGACAGCTTCATCACCAACACGCAATGTGATTTCCTGCTCAAATAAATCAATGAGAGCACGGCCCGTTCTCAGGAATCCTCGACCAACAATGAGAGGAACCCGATGATCGGCATCAAAATCAACAACCACGAAGTCAGCTGGAAAATGGAACTTTCCTACTTTCACAAATACGTCCTCGGCAATGCCAAGAGGACGGGATATGGAACGATCTGCAAGCTCGAGAGTCATGCATGTAGGAGTAAGTTCCGGAAGAGAAAGTTTCTTCCACACTGAATAAGGCATAAGGTTTATGCTTGCACCAAGATCTGCTAGGGCAAAGCATTCAACCATTCCTGGAAATACACACGGTAAGAGAAATTTCCCAGGATCTCCAAGCTTTTCTGGAAGCTTCTTTAGAATAACTGCAGAGCAGTTCTCGTTAAGAGGAGTTTTAGCCATTTCAAACAGCTTTTCCTTATTGCTTAACATGTGTTTGAGAGTCGATGCGAACTTGGGCATCAGCATGATAGCATCCGCAAAGCTTATGTCAAAGTGTAATTCTTGGAAAATTTGGAAAAATTTATCCATTTGATGACTAGCTTTCTCGCGGAGCTTTTGTTCATTCAAACGTGATGGGTAAGGAATTGAAGATTTGGATTTCTGATTCTCAACAGGAGCTACAGGAGGTTCAAAAACAACTCCTTGATTTGACTTGGGTTTCTGGACAGCTTGAGGTTGGACTACCGAAGGTAGGACGTGTGCGGTACTTCGTGGGCTTGAATAATGCACCTTGTCCGTTGTTTCCTTGGTAACTTGACTCATTGCCACAGGAGGAGGGGGCATTGGAGTCGTAGGTCCATTGTGTGTCGGAGGTTCACTTTCCACTACCTTTGGGAGAGAAGAAGAAGAAGAGGTAGTAGGAATAGCAGGTCCATCATATGAAACACCACTTCTGGTTGTGATCGCCTTAGCATCGCCCCTCGGGTTAGCGATCGTGTTGCTCAGAAGTTTTCCTGAGCCCGAGGGTTGATCATTTAAAGACTTCTTAAGATCAGCAATCTGACTGACCAACAACCTGTTCATTTCATCTTGGGATTTCATGAATTGCTTCAGTAACTCATCAGATGATGGTCCTGGAGGAACAATGACGGGAGGAGCTGGAGGGACAATTTGAGGCCGTATGTTTTGATTATAGCCAAAATTCCCTTGATTAGGATTCATATTCCCATGAAATTGATTCCCTCGATTGAAATTGTTTTGATTAGGGTTTCCTTGATGTTGGAAACCTTGATTGGGTCCAGGATAGAAATTACCTTGGTTTTGATAACCTTGGTTCATTCTTGGTTGGTTCTGATTCCGGTTTTGCATGTTATGATTCTGGTTAAAACCGGGTGGTGCCTGATTAGTGTTAGCACGGTAGTGTGGTTCATTTTGAAGACGGTATTGATTACCTCCTTGCTGTGAACTACCGGCTAGAGCATTGGCTTCAAAAGGACTACCATCGGTGGCAGTACAATTGTAGTATGCATGAGGACCACCACAAGTAACACAACTCTCAACTTTCTTCACTTCACCATGTGTTGGTGTCTGAGTGAAGGAGACTTTCTTTTGGTTAGCAAGAACCAAAGCTTGAACAATGTCTGTGAGTTTGTCAATCTTAGCATCGGTGCTAGATGTACTCACGGGGGATGAAGAAGAAGAAGGTCCAGCATGAGACTGATATGTCTTTGCTCTGAAAGGACGGACCTGAGATTTGTTCTCAATGATTTGCAAGGCCTCTTTTGTGGTCTTGCTCAGGAAATTACCTCCCGCGGAGGCATTCAAAGAGTCTTGATTAGTCTGATTGAGACCATTGTAGAAAGTATCCATTTGCATTAATTCGGTAAAACCGTGATGCGGACACTTGCGAAGCAACTCTTTGTAACGATCCCATGCCTCCCCGAATGATTCATCAAATCTCTGAGAAAATTTCATTATCTCATTCTTAAGACTTGTGGTTCGGGATGGAGGATAGAACTCGTTAACGAATTTGGTGACTAGATCTTCCCATGTCTCTATAGAACGAGGGGGTTGTTTCTCAAGCCAATTCCGGGCTTGTCCCTCTAGAGAAAATGGGAACAGAAGAAGCTTGATAGCTTCATGTGGGACATTCTTGTACTTGATGGTAGATGCAATCTTGTTAAACCATCGAATGTGTGCATGAGGATCATCCCGCTCAAAACCATAGAATTGGCTTTGGGTTACTAGATTAAGCAACCCGGTTTTGAGCTCGAAAGTGTCAACCACGATGGCTGGGACAACAATAGCATCTCCGTAACCCTCGATGGGTGCTTGGAGAAGCTCATTCATAGGTTTGTCTTCTGCCATTTCGACAGGAGGTGGTGGTGGTAGACGTTCCTCAGTCACGGCTGAAGGAGCAGAACGTCCTCTACGTCTACGAGGAATGTTTCCAAGTTCAGAAAGTGGACTTGTAGAACTGGAAGAACGAGTGCGCATGCACTAAGTATAAAAATCAATTTTCAAAACAAATGAGGCAAAACGACAAGTGAACTTAACCAATAATCACAAATGAAATGGCTTCTTTGAAAAAGGTACACCAAATCACAAGTGACATAAAGGCAAGTTTTAAATCTGAAGTTCGGGAACTTATTATGGTCGCACCCCCAGTTAGGTAGTGCACTGCCTTGATTTGCGGTGGTTGATTTTTATGTATAAATTAAGTACCACTGAAAAGACGTAGGTAAGATTTGTGCAGATGGGTTCAAAAACTGCTTGGACAATATTTTTGGTATCGTCTCGTTTAACCAAATCGTATCTCTTTAAGAATCACCTTAAAAGAGAATACAAAATAGAAAACGCTACGATTGTTTTGTTGTTTTATATTTTTTTGGTGTTTTTAACACTTTAGGAAAAGTGTTAATGAACTTTTTGATATTTCTTATAACTTTACAAAAACTTTTTACAAATGGTGGGTTATGTGCAAGAATGGGTCTGAAAATGGCTAAACACACGCTAAAGCCTCCCCGGCAGCGGCGCCAAAATTTTGTCTGTGCTGAACTAGTCAAGTCTAATCACACAAGCCGGCCAGTTGTGAATGGCTAACCGTAATAGACTTAAAACTGCTCAGAACACAAATACAATGAAGATCTGGGGAATACAGTGGATTCCCGGGTCGTTTAGTCCCAAGGAGACTCAATGGTGCGCAAACACTAATTCAGATGATAGAATGATCACTAAGGATAGTGATTAGTAAAGATTTAGATTGAATTATTATACTACTGATTGATTGGAATGGAATGGAATACAGAACTGGAAAGCACAACAATCAGATAAAAGAAACGCAAAACTTACGTTTAAAAATTACGTACACGTACAAAATAAAAAGTGAAATCTAAGAAATAAAAGACCTAAAAATATGAAAATAACATTTTTGGAATCCTAAAAATAAAAGAAAATTATTAGAAAAGGAAAATTATTTTTACAACTATTTATTTAATTATTATTAATTAAAAACTATTTATTAAGTATTTAAAATGCACTAAAATATAAGAAAATACAAAATTAACCTAGAAAAATAAAATTATACCTTAGAAAAATCTAAAATATGATAAAACTTATTTTAAAACTGAAAATATATTTTTTATGCTTTTTAATTATTTATTACTAATTAATTACTATTTTTAACTATTTAAAATTCTAATAAATACTAAAAAGATTAGGAAAATTATGAAACTTTTTCTAAAAATAACTTATGATAACATAAAACTAACAAAAGTATAAAAACAAGATTTGCTTATTAATAAGCTAAAAAGAAAATTCAAAAAGCTAAAAAATATTAAATAAACACTATCACTGATTTTTAATTGATCTTTTTGTGGATTTTCTTTTTGAAAACTACTTTACTACTGATTTTATGAAACTTTAATGAACACAAAAATTTTACAAACTTAGAATAAGCTGTTTGAGTAGCTTATGAGCCAACAGTTGGCTTAATGAGCTTATTTTGTAGAAATAAGCTCAAACAAGGTCACAAGCTAAAACAAAAGATGGAATAAGATGAAATAAGCTACAAGCTACTGAAATGAAGTTAAAAGACAAAGAAAAGTACACTGATAAGCTACTGAAAAGGTAATAAGCACTTATGACAAACACAGAAAATGGGACAAACTTAGAGCTTATTGCAGCCCTACTAAACAAGCTTCAAAATGAAAGACAAGGCTTGAGACCTCAAGATGACCAGGTTGGCTTTCCAAAGAAACAAAGATCACAAGATTTGAATAACAAATGAGCTCTGTGCAAGCTTTTGATTGAGCTTATGTAACTGGTGCACAGGGCACTCTTTTTAGACAGGTACCCAAAAGAAGCTTGAAAATAAGCACTTAATAAGCTAGACAGAAGTGAACTAACATTTTTCTAATTTTGTTTAGCAACCAAACTTTAATACCCTAAGAGCTTTTAAGCTAAAACTTAATATTAAGCACACAGTAAAAATATCTATTTTATTCAAAAACGACCCAAATGAAAATTTGACTTTTGACTTAAACTAAAAGTTTAACTTATATGAACTTTAATCTGATTTAAATCACTGAATATGTTGTTTTGAGGTGATATAAGACTGATTTGATCAACACTAACAACTTTCTAACACAAAATCATGATCCTAACTTTTTAAAATCCAACAGTGAGTAACAGAAATGAGATGAATTGAGATTTTGACTTTTGTTAAATGACCACTGATTTTTATGACTAAACTGAGATATTAGGTACTATAGTGACACAAAACAAAGAATGGTACTGTCTTAAACACTCTTGATCACAGATAAACAAGCTAAAGCAAACACCCCTTTTTAAGCTTGTTTGGAAGATTTTCAAAGCAAATCACAAATTAAGACCATGCAGATGATTGCAGACCATATATAATCACTTTATAGGACTAATGAACCCTTAAACAACAACCATAACAACATCAAACTAAGAATTGACCAAGATGCAGTTTTAACTGTTAAAACTAACTTTTTATAAACTGCAAAGTAAAAAGAACAACCAACTGATTTATGGCTTAAACATACTTAACTATATCTAATAAACAATAAGAAACAGAAATTAAAGCTAATGAACAATTACAACAGTGAAATGCCAAAATGGTTAAAAAGCTTACAAATGGGTATCCAACTGCAATCACAGAACCAATGATCAAGACCAATCCTAAAGGCTTACCACTAAGCCACTAACCCAAGGCCATCCATAATCTACCCTACTCCAGCTGTGAATGCCATTTCCAAGTGATTTTTGAATTTTTAACTATTTAATTGGTATTTTTAGTGATTTTTGATTTTAACTTCTAAACTGAATTTTAAGGTATCTAAAAGCTTGAATAAGCTTTCTAGGAACCTATATGATCTATTTTAGTCCATACAAACAACTAAAAACAACATTTGAACTATCATGAGATTTTGCATAAACATGAAATTTTGCATAAACTTGAGATATGATTAAAACTTGAAACTGATAATTGAAAAAGTTTTACAATACACTGAAATACTTAAACAGAATGCTTGAAAGCTTTAAATTACACTTAAACTTGAAAAATACTTAAAACGACATTAAGAAATTAAAAATACACTAGATACTCCTATACATTGCATCTTCCTCCTCTTTTATAGACTTTAGCACTCTTTTCTTGACCTCTGATTGTTTCCCACCAATTTCCAGCCCTTGGATCTCTCTAATTCATCAGAACCATACATGTGGATTTTGGCGCCAATTTTCTTCAAAGCAGGTTTTGCTATTAATTGGAGTGGTTTGAGTCAATTAAAGGAATTTGGGTGTTAGTGGAAGTGGAGGGGACAAGGTAAGGGGAGGGGGGTTGAAAAAGTTGGAAAACCATCACTGGTTTTAGGGAATCAGAGGTTGTGAGGATGATGTACAGTGGAGGGCGGTATTTCCTTTGTTTGACTTTTGTTGACCGTAGCAATAATATTAAACGGGGGAGGTCAAAAAGGGGGTTGTGACTGGGGCCAAAATGTATTGGCTTGGCTCAAGGGTCAGCCAAAGGGTCAAGGGGGTTGGGCTAAGGTTGGGCCAAGGTGGATTTGGGCTTGATATATGATAAGGTGTCCGTTTGGTTTAGCTAGCTTTCAAAGACCAAAAATGCAAATTATCCAAACATGAGGACTGAAAATGCCAACTTTCCAAACTTATAACAAGGACCAAAAATGACAAGCATTGATAGTGCAAGGACCCTTTTTGCATAAAATCCTATTTTTAGAAATCCAAGGACCATTTTTGCAAATTTTCAAAGTTTAGGGACCTTTCTTGCCATTTGACCAAAGAATCAATCAAGGACCATTTTTAACAACTTAGAATATTTCAGGGACCTTGAATGATAAAATTCCACATTTTTGAATTCCAGGGACTAGATTTGACAACTTTTAAAACTTGGGGGACTAAAACTGCCAATTTTGCAAACTTGATACATTTTTCATCTGATTTTGATATTTTTGCATTTAAAACACATAAAACACTGATTTGTGATATTTTGATCATTTTGATGTGTTTCTGAGTGTTTTCAGATGTTTTTGCACCTAGATTGTACAAAAATGATGAGTATTTAGACACTCATCAAATCTCTATTGGGTTTTTGGTTCCTTGGATCAAGAATTATTCTAAGTGTTGGAACTACAGACAGAGTCGATAAAACCACGGACAGAGGAATGGAACCACTGATGAAGACAAAACCGCGGCTAGTAGTATTGTGTTACCACGGATATTGTATTATAACCACTGCTAGTCTTGTATAGTCGGTTTAGTATTCTGTATTAGATAAATATGGAAAAGATATTTAACTTGTAGGTTACGTATTGTATTATGTAAATGACTCCTTAGTCTATAAAAGGAGGTCCTAGGTTAGATTAGATATACGTATGTTTTATATCTAAGGTCGATACACTTCAAGGTTGAAAAACCCTAATACTGGTTAGAGTATTCGTATTAATAATAATATTAAGGTGTTGAATGTTCATTGTTCTTCTTCTTAAGATTAAGTATTAAATTCCGCGTGATACTTAATGAGTCTTTGTTTAAGTCAGTTTCTATATTAGATCGTTTGCTCAACTGGGATCAACAAGTGGTATCAGAGCTTGTAATCTAGAAACTGTAACCAAGAAGAAGTTCTGTTAAGTTCTATTCAAGAAAGCTAAGATGTCTGACGAAACTCACATTGTAACTGCATCAAAGGTGCCCATGCTCAAGCATGGTGAGTATCAAATCTGGAGAATGCGAATGAGGCAATACATTCGTATGATTGACTATGCCATCTGGGATATTGTTGAAAAAGGTGATACTCTTCCTAAGAAGGGTGATGATGGTAAAAAGATAGCTATTGTTAGTGAAGTTGACAAGGCAAAAAGGAAACTGGAGATCAAAGCTCACAGTATTCTCTCCATGGGAATACCTAATGAGTATGCTTTGGACTTTGAAAGATATGAGTCTGCAAAAGAGTTACTGGATGCTCTTGAGACAAGGTTTGCTGGTAATGAAGCTACAAAGAAATCAAGGAAGAATATGCTCAAAAATCAGCTTGAAAACTTCACTGCTCTTAGTGGAGAGAAACTTGATGGCACTTATAGCAGGCTTCAAAAACTTATCAGCCAATTGAAGTCGGTGGACTACAATGTTATTCAAGAAGATATTAATTTGAAGTTTATTAGAAGTTTATCTCCTGAATGGGCAGTTCATACAATTGTGTGGAGAAATAAGGAGGACTTTGATAAGATGACTCTGGACAATCTCTACAACAACTTGAAGGTTTATGAATCTGAAAATAACGTTGCTGGTGCATCTTCTACTAATCAAAACATTTCTTTTGTTTCCACTAAGCACAAGAGTTCACAAGATGTATCCACTGCTGCCTATGGTATAACCACGGCTATTGCAAACAATACCACTGTTAGTGATAATGTCAGTGATGGTGCAATTTGTGCTTTTCTGGCTGATTTAACTACCAGTGTTACTTTTTTAAATCAAGATCTCGATCAAATTGATCCTGATGATCTTGAGGAGATTAATCTTCAATGGCAAATGGCAATGTTGACTCTCTAAGCAAGGAAGTTTCTGAGGAGGACTGGAAGACAGGTTAAGTATAATGGTCAAAGGAGAGTTGGATTCGACAAAAGCAAGATGGAGTGCTTTAACTACAAGAAGAAGGGTCACTTTTCTAGGGAATGTCGATCTCCTAAGAGAATTGAAAGCATTAAGAAGACCACTGAAGAGCCTGCTTCTTCTTCAGCTTTGGTTGCTCAAGATGGGGTTGCTGTTTTGAGGACCATGAGGAAGATGAAACAGAAAGTGGACTCCTCTCCAGCTCTGAATGTGGAGAATGTATCCAAACAGGGGAGGAGTGAAGGCATGAATTCAGGGGAGGCTGTAGATGTATCTATAGAAGAAGATGTTGATAGTGGAGAACAAGAATTTTTGGTATCTGATAAAGATGGGAATGAGGTTGTTCTTGAAAGTTTGAAGACTGTGGTAGAAGCTGAAGTGATGCAGGACACAACCTCTTCTAGTGTGTCTGCAACCACGGATAGTTTTCTTGAAACCACTGCTGCAATTTCAGATATGGCAATTGTACCCACTGCTATCATAACTACTTCCACCATTGTTACAACTCTCTCTGTATTACCACCTAAATCTAAAGAAGTTGAGAAAGAAGCTGCAAGTTCATTAATCAATCTAAGCAAAACCTCAGCTAACTCTTCACCAATCAGTGCACCTGTTTTGTCTCTTAAACCTACTGCAAACAAACTCAAAAGTAAAAGCTTAGTTATTGGTGAGCCTTTGAAGATGAAGGTGGCTCAATCAGACATTGGAAAGGGTAAAGAAATTGCAGAACAAAAATTGAAGTTTAAAAGTAAAGAAGAACAGATTGCTTATGATGCAGAATATGTAAAAAGGATGGTAGCTGAAGAACAAGCAGCTTTAGAGAAAAGGAAGCAAGAAGAAGAGGAGGCTAATCAGAAATGGTTAGCACATGGTATGAATCACAAAATTATCTTCAGGCTTCTAATCAAATTAAGGATGAGTATACTACTCAAGAATGGGCATTGTTAGATGATGAGGAAAGAGCTAGAATGTTGGGTGAATGGGCAAGGAGGATTAGTAAAGAAAGGAAGCAAGTTATAAGAAAGAAACCTCCTACAATTGCACAGATGAGGAATGTACTGATGAAGATTATTAAGAATTCAGGCATTCATATTCCTGACAATCTTAGTAAATGTTCATTTGAAAGAATCCATGAGCTTTATCTGATGTGTATGAGGATTAATAATGAGAATTTTACTCCTATGGTTCTGAAAAGGATGAAGAGTGGATTAAAAGTAATCTAAAGAGGAAATCTGAGATTCAGGAGACATCTGATTCTAAAAGACTGAAAGAGTATGAAGATGGTAATCAAATTATCTTTTATGAGTATGAGCTTAAAGGAAGTAAAGGATGTTGGAAAATTCAAATATTCAATAATGAAGTTTCTGAGTATAATAAATTTTCACAGATGCTTCAGTACTTTGATAAAGATGATTTGCTGCATCTTTGGGAGCTTTATAGGAATAAGTTTGGTGATGTGCAACCAGATGATTATCATGAGAGAATGATTTATAATCACTTGAAGATTCTATTTGAACCTACTCATGATGAACCTGAGTGGAAAGGACTCTGCAATGGACAAGTTACAGAATGGTTTTTATATCAAACTTGTGGAGTTCATGTGTTAACTATTTCTGGAGAAGTTATTCATATGCTTGTAGAAGGTGATTATCCTCAACTGAATAAGTATCCAGAAGTTATTATTCAGATGATGAAGCCTGGTATTATCAAGATGTTGATGCCCTATGATGGTCAAGCTTACAATTTGTTGCTGAAGTATGAAAAAATTCTTAAATCTAGTAAGTGTTTGGCTACATCCTCCAATTCAGATGTTTTGAGCTTAAAGGAAACTTGAGAATTCTATTTGAATGTATCAAGTTTAGGGGAGGATTGTTGGGTTTTTGGTTCCTTGGATCAAGAATTATTCTAAGTGTTGGAACTACGGACAGAGTTGATAAAACCACGGACAGAGGAATGGAACCACTGATGAAGACAAAACTGCGGCTAGTAGTATTGTGTAACCACGGATATTGTATTATAACCACTGCTAGTCTTGTATAGTCGGTTTAGTATTCTGTATTAGATAAATATGGAAAAGATATTTATCTTGTAGGTTACGTATTGTATTATGTAAAGGACTCCTTAGTCTATAAAAGGAGGTCATAGGTTAGATTAGATATACGTATGTTTTATATCTAAGGTCGATACACTTCAAGGTTGAAAAACCCTAATACTGGTTAGAGTATTCGTATTAATAATAATATTGAGGTGTTGAATGTTCATTGTTCTTCTTCTTAAGATTAAGTATTAAATTCCGCGTGATACTTAATAAGTCTTTGTTTAAGTCAGTTTCTATATTAGATCGTTTGCTCAACTGGGATCAACAATCTCTAGCTAATAATCTCCCAATCTTCTTGATTTTTCCAAATCTCTTCAGTACTTGTTTCTTCAGTTTCCAAAACAGTTTTGAGATCTCTAAGCAAGATTAAACCAACTCCTTCTGATGGAATGTGTTCAAAGTATTCTTGCACCAAATGATATAGATGAAACAAAACCTCTCTATCTAATATGTGCAATAGATCCCATAGCATATTAAACGTTCTGAAGCTTTCATCTTCTCTATGAAACATCAGATAATTTCCATCATTTGATTCTACAACTTCAAAAGTAGTTATTGGAGACTTTTTCTTCTTCTTTTCTGTCTTCTTTTCTGCATCAGCTTTAGAATACTCAAATTCTACAATTCTTAAGTAATTCCTCAGTTCATCATTAGTATTAGATCTTAACTCAACTTTCTTTGATGGCTGAACATCTTCAACATCAGTTGTTCTTTTTCTTTTTAAGCTTTCTTTTGAATATCAACCTCTTTATAGTCTTTGATACTATCAACTTGTTTCTGATAAGCTTCTCTAACAGCTTCATACAAACCTTTCATCTCAACATAATTCAACTTATTCAATCCAATATATCCTTGCTTCTTTAAATAAGCCATCATTGCATTCCTTTCCTTAGCAAGATTTGGTCTTCTTGGTAGAGCAGAAACAGGAATAGGTGACTGTAATGGTACAGTAGCTTCAATATTCAATTCTTCTTGTAACTTCCTAGCTGCTTCTTCATTAGCAACTTCAGCATTTAATTCAGCTTGTACCTTTCTAGCTGCTTCTTCATTCATTGCAACTTGAGCAGCCCTTATTTGTGCTAAAGTGAGCTTCTTTTTCTTTGTTTCTACCATCTTACCTTTTCCTTTATCTTTTGGATCTATAACAGGTTGAGATTGAGAAACTTGATGTTGTTCTTCAGCAACTCCTGGAATGCTAACACTTCTTGGTTTTGATAAATCATGCAATATTTCAGCAATGGTTTCATCATCACTTGTAGTGTGTATTGGTTTGAGAGTATCAACTTCGTCTTCTTGTGGAATTGTTGAAGGACCAGCTTCTTCTTCAAAATCTAACACCCTTGGTGTAATTAATTCTTGTCGAGATGTTTCTTGAAAGCCAGTACTTTGATCAGCAGTACCTTGATCATCAGTACTTTTAACACCAGTTCCTTCAGGCTCAGTATTTTGAAGATTTACATGTGCTTCAGTACTTTGAGGTTCATTCTCCTTTTCTTCATGAAATTCAACATCTTCTTTCAAATTATCTTCTTCTAAATTCCTCCCCAATTGGATAGAAGAATGTTGTTGAACCTTTTTGCCTTTGGTGGTCTTCTTTAATTTCCTTCGCTTCTTCTTTTCAGCTTTGACCCATAACCTGTGATGTTTAACCAATGGCCATACAAAGTTCTTTAATCTTCAAAACTTAAACTTCAACTTCTTAATCTGAGTGGCCTGTTTATCAAAAGATTTCTGCAATCCGACTACCGCCCTTGTCAGAATATGATTATCTAACACTAATCTTTCAGGTGGTATAGGATCATTAGCTCCTCCAGACGAGGATGAAAGAACTTGGTCTGGTGTCTCTATAGGAGGAGTAGTATGGGTTATTGAGGTGGGAGAAACTGCAGTACCTTCATTAAGATCAGTTCCTTGTGAAGCAGTACCTTGAGATGCAGTCTCTTAAGAAGCAGTACCTTCAGAAGCAGTACCTTGAGTGGCAGTACCTTCAGAAGCAGTACCTTCTCTTTCATCACTATCTTTAGCCTCATCTCTAATAGCTTGAACAATCTTCATCATTGAAGTAGTCAATGGAGTGTTCCTTCCAGTGAATGAATCACTCTTCCTGGCCATGAAAGTAAAAATCTTGGCTGGTTGCACCACAACAGGTAGAAGAAATGTAGGCTTTGGCACATCAGTAAGTTGCTTATTCAAGAACACTTGAATAAACCTTGGATACATCAACCATCTTGATCCATTTGAAATATGAGATAACATTCCATCAAGAATTAGCCTTGAAAAATTGAAAACACGATTTGTAGCTAATCCCACTATAGCAGATGCTATGTTTGAACCAAATTGCTCCCATGATGTACTTTTAACACTAATACAATGAAGCAATACATGAACTAAATATTTCCAGTGTGGACTGAATAAGGGTTTCTTGAACGTTTGTGCAGTTAAGGACCCTTCATATCCAATGTTGCTGAATGTATCCCAAATCAATTGCTTATCAAAACGAACAACCCCTTCTTCATCATCAAACAATAAATCTTCACGAATTGAGGCTTCAATAACCTTTACAATCTTCCCAGCAACTTTAGCTTGAATATACGAATCATCATTCTTCATATGAACCCTAGCAGTTGCCCAAAATTGTTGAATCCATGGCTCAATGATATCTGGTTCCACTAAAAGTGCATAACTAATCGGCGATCCAGTGAGAAAATCAATGATGTCATGGAAGATGACATTAGCTTCAGTTTTGTCTAAATTCGCCACCATATTGTGTTTCGAAACTGTATTTTGATTTGCCATTGATGATTTGTTAACTAAGAACGTGGTTGAGTGAAAAATATAGGTGAAAGAGAGAGAAATATGGAAAAGATTATAGGATATAAAGTTGAGAGGGAAATTCGGAGAGTAGTTATGTAGGGGTGAGATTTAAAAAAAAATCACAGCCCTTAATAACAAAGTTACCGTTAGTGAAGTTTACCCCTCAATATTACCGTTGGAACAGTACTTTGATATGACACGTGTGCAGTACTTTCCAAAGCAGTACTTTCATAAAACCAAAAAGCAGTACTTTCCCATTCTCCTCTTTATAATAGCAAACTCTTCAAATAAACATGAATTTCCTCCCCTCAATCAATGCATAGGACTATACTTACACTAAATAGTCCTCCCCTCAAATGTATCTCAGTAATTAATCATGCCAATGCTTACCACCAAATGATTGAATCTTGAAACATCAAAGCCTTTGGTGAGTAAATCAGCTACATTATCATCTGTATGCACCTTGACAACATTAATGCGCCTATGCTCATAACAATCTCTGATGAAGTGGTGCCTAATCTGAATATGCTTGGTCTTGGAGTAATAAACTGGATTCTTCACAATGCAAATAGTACTCTCATTATCAATATTGATAGGAGTATTCTTGAAATTGAACCCATAATCCAATAGTTGATTCTGCATCCACAAAACTTGTCCACAACAGCTTGCAGCAGCTACGTATTCTGCTTTAGTAGAGGATGTTGCTGCAATTGTTTGCTTCTTACACTGCCATGAGACTAATCTTCTTCTAAGATATTGGCATCCTCCAGTGGTTGATCTTCTGTCATAGTTGTCACCTGCATAATCACTATCTGAAAAAGCTTCTAAGTGAAAAGGTAAATCCTTTGGATACCACAA
The DNA here is from genome assembly GCA_019973895.1 of Chrysanthemum seticuspe. NCBI lineage: Eukaryota > Viridiplantae > Streptophyta > Magnoliopsida > Asterales > Asteraceae > Chrysanthemum > Chrysanthemum seticuspe. Next base: position 29,925,755 of record BPTQ01000003.1, read on the forward strand.
CCCTAACTTAAGTTGTTGTTTCAAATTACTAAAAATTCTCTTCACTGCATTCAGATGAGAGACCTTAGGTGAGACTTGATATCTTGCACATAGATAAACAACAAACATGATATCAGGCCTAGATGCAGTGACATACATAAGAAAACCAATCATGGATCTGTATAACTTGACTTCAACAGGTTGTCCATCTTCATCTTTTCCCAGTGAGTTGATAGACTTGATATGTGTAGTTACTGACTTCATAGCATCAAAATTGAACTTCTTAAGTATGTCAGATACATACTTGTCTTGACAGATAAAAATTCCCTCCTTTGACTGCTTAACTTGAAGTCCCAAAAAGAAAGTTAACTCACCCATTGAACTCATTTGAAATTCATTCTGCATGAGCTTCTCAAACTCCTTAACCATGGACTATTTGGTAGCTCCAAATATGATATCATCAACATACACTTGAACCAACATGATATCCTTCTTGTCTCTCTTGATAAACAAAGTCTTGTCAATAGCTCCCCTCATGTAACCATGTTGCAATAAAAAGGTAGAGAGCCTCTCATACCAAGCTCTAGGTGCTTGATGTAAGCCATAAAGAGCCTTAACAACTTTGTAGACTTTGTTTGGATTTGTTGGATCTTCAAAACCAGGAGGTTGTTTAACATACACCTCCTCTGTAATCTTGCCATATAAAAAGGCACTCTTGACATCCATTTGATAAACCTGAAATCCTATATAAGATGCAAAGGCAAGGAAGATTCGAATTGCTTCAATCCTTGCTACTAGAGAAAATACTTCATCATAATCCACTCCTTCTTCTTGTCCGTAGCCTTGTGCAACTAACCTTGCCTTGTTCTTGATAAAATTCCCTCTTTCATCTCTATTGACTCTGAACACCCATCTTGTACCAATGACCTTCTTTCCATCAGGAAGATCACACAGTACCCAAACTTCTTGAAGCTTGAATTGAAGAAGTTCTTCTTGCATAGCTTCAACCCAACTCTCTTTAGTCAATGCCTGAGCTATATTCTTGGGTTTTTCTTGAGAGATAAAGCAAGTGAACATGCATGTTTGATGGTCCTTATGATTTAACCTGTTTTGTTTATAAACAAAGCTAAGAAAAGCATTATGAGAAAAGCCTTTAGCTTTGTTTCTTGTCATTATTCCAGAAGTAGAAGGACCAATGATTTGATCAGTATGATGATTCTTATGAATTCTTATCACCCAAATTAGTGAAATCATCATCTTCATTGGGATCTGAGAAAATACCTTCATCTTCAAACTCATCATCAGTATCTTCTAAACCAGGCATGGGTGGATCATCCAAATCATCCAAAGTGTTGTTAACAGGTGCAGCAGTACTTTGATCAAAAGTACTGTCACCCAAAGTACTGTGAGTGAACTCTGCAGTCTTGTTCTTGTTCTTTGCTTCCTCATAAGCTCTTCTTTGTTCATCATCATAAGAATGTGCTATAACATCTTGAAAAAGCATCTGATTAAGTTCATCTTGAATAGATTGATCCTCAGCAGACAATGAAGATTTTGGTGCATCAATACTTTTCTTTGGTTCAATAGGTTTAGGTTCTTTATCATGAACAACATCAGGTCTAATATGAACTCCATGAAAAACATACTGTAAATCTTCTCCATTGTGTATAGGTTGATTTTCTTCTCTAACAGGTACATAGTTCATAGAAGGAGTCAAAACTTCAAGATCAAACATCCAATCAGGACCTTTACCCTTCTTATTTTCTTGATCTTCTAAAAATTCAACATGAAGACAATCTTGAACCTTCTTGGTGACTCTACTGTACACTCTAAAGCCTTTGCTGTTGGTGCAGTACCCTAATAAGTAGCCTTCTTCTGACTTGCCATCAAATTTGCCCAAATTATCAATGGTGTTGAGAATAGTGAGAGGGCATCCAAAAGGCTTCATAAATTGTATGTTGGGTTTGTTTCCCATCATCAACTCATAAGGTGTCTTCATCTGAGGTTTTGTGACTGATACTCTGTTAAGCACATATCAAGCAGTACTTACAGCTTCAGCCTAAAATTTAATAGGTAATTGTGAATCTGCAAGCATAGTTCTTGTTGCTTCAATCAAATTCCTATTCTTTCTCTCTGCAACACCATTCTGCTGTGGTGTTCTTGCAATGCTGAACTCCCTCTTGATCCCTTTGTTGGCACAAAACTCATCCATAAGCTTGTTCTTGAATTCAGTCCCATTATCACATCTAATACCTCTAACCTTGAGTCTCAATTGGTTTTCAAGTGCTATTATGAGATTATGGATAGCATCAAAAGTATCATCTTTAAATCCCAAGAAAAATACCCAATTGAATCTACTGCAATCATCTGTCACAACCAAGCAGTACTTTTTCTTGTTTAAGCTTGCAATTGAAACAGGTCCAAATAAATCCATGTGCAGCAGTTCCAAAGGTTATCTAATATTCCTTTCCTCAAGCTTCTTGCATGAAGCTTTGTGTTGTTTACCCTTCTTGCACGCCAAACAAGAGTGATCATTCTTGAAAGTCTTTGAAGGTAAACCTCTAACTAAATTCCCTTTGACCAGTTTGTTGATATTCTTGAAATTTACATGGCCCAATCTTCTATGCCACTGATGTGCTTCTTCAGATATTGCTTTTGCCACTAAACATGTGGCTCTCCTAGAAGAGTGAAGACTCTTCATGTACAGACTGTACACATCATTGGTTCTTGGTACTCTAAGAACTACCAAGTTATCATCAACATGTTTGAATTCAGGGGAAAGGATGAGACATTCTGTGTCAGTGAATAACACAGCGTGCCTTTTATCACAGATTTGAGATACTGACAAAAGGTTGAACTTGAGCTGCTTCACATATCTAACATTCTCAAAATCTATACGCCCTACTTTGATGGTTCCTTTTCCAGTGATTCTTCCTCCATTAGGATCATTCCCGAATGCAACTCTTCCTCCACAAATAGATCTAAAATCTGACTGAATCTCCTTGTCTCCTGTCATGCTTCCAGAGCAACCACTATCCACAATAAGATGATCTTTAAGCTCATCCTCTGGGTTGCCCTGCACAAAGATACAAAAGTTAGTGTATTTTAGGAACCCAAGCCATTACTGACTTGTGTTCCCCTTGTGGAGTAACATACTCAAATTCTTTGAGTATGTAATCTTCATAGTTTTTGTAGACAGAATCAAGCATTATCTTTTGTTTTAAAACTTGTGGTGGATTTTCAGCAAAACTTTCTTTTTCAACAAAAATCTCCTTTTATTTTACCACAAAATCATTTTATAAAAAATCTTTGTTTCACCAGTACTTGTTGAAAGTACTGTTTTTTCATCATTAGTACTTTCCTTCTTAACCCATTTAATTTTAACTTCTGCTGAAGAGTCCCTTGATCTAGCTACTTTCTTGGAGTTGTAACGTCTTCTAGATTGATAGTAATTAGATCTCCTAGGGCTCCTATTCCAAGAGGTGTTTGGTAAAAACTGAGCAGTACTTTGAGAAAGTACTGTATTTTGCTTAACAGTACCTTAAAAAGTGTTTGAAGGTACTGGTGGTTTTGAAAAAGGTCTTCTCTGGTGAGGGTGCCTATAGTCTGGTGAGAAGTTTCTATGGTTAACCCTATGTGAATGATTCCAAGCTGGTCTAGTCTCCCTTGGTTTTTGGTTGACAGTTATGTTCTTTGGGAACTTACTTAGGTACTCTGAATGTAAGTCACAGTCCTTAATCAAATGATCAGGACTAAAACAAACGAAACATAGTTTTTGATCTGTTATCCCAAAATTTCTTCTTCTATGTGTATTACCAAACCTGTCCTGACTTCTAGGTGAGTGATTAAAACTGTTTTGACCAAAATTATCCCAAAAAGGTTTAGCATTATTTTGAAAAGGTTTTCTTAAAGGTACTGCTGAATGTGTATCAGTACTTTGAGGTGTAGCAGTACTTTGAGATGAAAGTACTGCTTGGATTTTAGCATTATCTATCTTAGGTGTCTCAACTGTTTCTTTTTGGGTTTCAGACCTAGATTGACCATTAAGCTTTTTCCTAAACTCTAGGTTGTCTACTCCAAAACGAGAAACATCAGGTCTAATAGGTTGATGACTACCAGTGGGATGTGGGACAGCATGATAACCCTTGTCTTTCTTATATTCAGGAGGTGGTTCACTAAATGATTCCTCATTACTAGATGTGTCAACATAGTTAATAAGCTCATCATCACTAGTGGTTATATCCTCAAAATCAAGGTCATCCTTATCACTAGGTGGGTTTTCTTCTACACTACTGAAATCCATACCAAAACCTAGACCAGTCCTATTGTAAGCTCTTCTTTTTTTTTGAACATAAGAAACATGAGAAAGACCAGATTCTTTCCAGGCATCAAACTTTGCTAACAATTCATCTCTCTCCTTAGTCAGTTTCTCAATTTTAGAAATCTTACAATTTAACTTCCATTCACTTAATTTTAACTGATAATCCTGTTGTTCATACTTTTCTGCCCAAGCCATTTCATTATTTTCATGTGTTATAATTTTGGCTTCCATAGACTCTAAAGTTATTTGATAACCTGCTACCTCAGACCTAGCCTTTACACAATTATCTCTTTCAATCACATAACTATTAAGTACTTTTTGATAAAAGTCATGACAGTTTGAGCATACATCAGAGATAGGGGTTGAGCTTGGTGAAGTAGCAATCATAGCAAGTAGAACATGATCATCTTCACTCTCCATGCTCCAGTCAAAGCTTCCATAACCATCTTTAGACTCCATAGCAGCATGTCCAGGTTCCTCATCAAAAGCTGTGCTCCAGTCAAACTCTTCTACAAAATCCTCCACAACTACCATACAGTAGGCTACTGGTTCATCATCAAATTCAACACTCCAGTCAACCTCTGATAAATTCTCTTGAGCAACCAAAGCTTTTTTTTCTGTAATAGGAATTTCTTTCAACTCTAGCTTTGGTTTCTCAGTCATCCTATTTGCTTGATATTTAGCAAACCTGCATTCCCTTGCAAAATGTCTAGTCTTTTGACAATTGAAGCATTCAATCTTGGATTTGTCAAAAGTGATTCCCTGTTTTGGCTTGAAGTCAATGCCTCATCCTGTCTTCTTCATAAACTTCTTTATCCTTGCAGTGATCATAGCAACTTGCCACCTGATATCAATTTCTTCAAGAGCATCCTCTTCAATTTGTGAGAGATCTTCTTCATAGGTGACAGGTAAAGTAGCTTGTTGTGCAAATAAAGAGCATACGACTTCATCTGAGTGGATGGTAGGTGTTGGTGAGGCTTGCTGAGCAAAGGTGGGGGTAGAATAGGCAACAGTACTTTGAGTAGGAGAAGCAGTACTTTTAGTGGAAGTATTGCCCCTCTTTTCAGATGACAAAAGGCTATACTGTGAGACTTTGAACTAGTCTGGCCATTCATCTCATGCTCATACACCTTCAGATGATTGTAAAGATCATCAAAGTCCATAACATCCAGACCAGGTTGTCCTCTGATCATGGTAGCAATCACATGCCATGTCGATGGCAAACTCCTTAAGAACTTTAGATTAGCATCTTCAACTGAAACCTCTGCTTTGTATAGCTCCAGCATGCTAAGAAGGTTTTGGAATCTGTCATAAGCAGCATCAAGGCTTTCTCTTTCTCCAACAGTGAATGTTTTAAATTGCTGCTTCAACAGATTTCTATGCATCTTCTTGGAAGCATCATTGCCTCCAAACCTTGTCTTGCGAGCAGCCCAGAGTTGCTTTGCATCTTTAGCATCATGGAATTTGAGTAGATGACCATCTGGAATAGCAGATAACAGTATGTTGAGAGCCTTCTCTTGATTTCTTATTGTTGCTGCTGGTAAGACTGCTTTAGGTGCTTTGGGTTGTCCAGGAACATCAATAGGTTCTGGAACAACTTCATTACCATTGACAATTATATTCCATAGTGCATGGTCTGTAACTGCAATGTACTGCCACATCTTCATGCTCCATAGGTCGTATTCTCCCTCCTTAATGATTGGTATTCTGACTTCTGAGTGAGGTGATTGATGATGATGGAACAACTTCAGTCGACATCTTTAGGTTTTTGTTTTTAACTAGGTTTTAAGGTTTCTTCTTAGTCAGAGTTTCCACACAAGCTCTGATACCACTTGTTCGATCGATATACTCTAACCAAACTAACTTATATAGCTTGTTAAGGGTTTAATAACTTCGGATAAATCCTAAGTTGTTAACAATGAAACACTGAGTAATCTCTATTAAGTACGCGGAATTTACTTAACAAAACTAAGACGAATATAACTTTAACTTTCAATGATTTTATTAATAACTCTAAATCTGCTTGTTATGCAGACTCTTAAACAACTCTAAAACTCTAATAATAATCGTACTTTAGGATTCTAAAACATATATCTCTAATGCCAATCTAGGGGTCCTTTTATATGCTTAAGGATAACCCTAATGGGTTTACAATTTGTAACCTTGTACGACAAGTAATCTAAACAAAGAATATTCTAGAATAACAAAGCTTTCCATAAACGAATATAACAGTTGTTTAGCTTTGCAGTACTTTGACTTCGACAGCAGTACTTTGTCATTCTCTTTAGCAGTACTTTGACTTTTTCCAGTACTTTGTCATTCTTTAGCACTTTCATATCCCAACACTAAGCTTGTATGAGCTCATTTTTGCTTTTACCAATTCTTCAAATCAACTTTCTCAATTAGTCAATAAAATTCAAAACGGGTAAAAAAATTTGAAAGTCAAAGCTGTTTATTGATTTCATGTTGTTAATTAGGTAAATGTAATGTAATTAGGTCCTTTTCAGATCAGTCCAAGTCAGTTTTTAGTTTCACATTTCATTTGTTGAGTTTTAAGGAGTGTTTGGGTCAATCCTAGTTTTCATGTTAAATCAGTTGTATTCAACTGAGTGTTCAGTTTTCAGTTTAGATTAAGTTTGATTTAATAATTAAGATATAGTTTAGTAATTTCAAGTTTTAAATACATTTCTTTGATCTATAAAAAATCTGAGAATGCATTCCTTGTGAGACTGATCATGCATGTTTTAAGCTTAAAGTTTTTCATAAGTCCAGTTTAGTTAGGCATGTAGTGTTTGAGTCAGTTTGTGAATGAGGTAACTACATTTGGTTCATTAGTTTAGAGTCATAAGTCCATTTCTTACCTGTTTTCTGTCTGCTGAACAACTGTTCCAAAGCAGTATTTTTGTATTTTAAATCAGCTTTTAATTCACTTTGAGTTGTTTTAAAAAAATTGTAAAAATTAAAAATTGCAATTTCAATAGTTGTTCTTACTTTTCCCAAAAGGAAAAAAATTGAAAAAATCATTTGAGTATGTTTCCTTGAGCTCAAAGTTGGAGGGTTGGAGAATTAGTCCCCTGCACATCAGTAGTTTAAGTTGATTGTATGTTTGATTTCAGGACTTGTTTCTTTTGTTTCTCTAGTAGTTTAGAATTACTGCTTAAACTGATTGGCTCTTATTTCCCCTTTAGGTGTGCTTTTTGTTTAGCTTAACTTGGCCTGCTTGTTCCCCTCATAAGCTGCACTACAGTTACTTTTAGTCTACTAGGCTTTTAGTTTTGATTTTTAATTTCATCATAGTAGATCCTTTTTAGCTGAAACTCAGGAATCAAGCACTCTGGTTGGTTTTCTTTAACTAGATAATTTTGGTTTAATTTTAGGATTTTTCTAAGCTAGTGCTCAAAGTAGGCCTATTGGGACTGTTTGGCGTAGCATAGTTAGAATCTGAACATCTGATTTTTTAACTCTTACTTGTGCTTATTGGATTCATTTCAGTTGAATTAGGTTTATTCTAGTTAGATTTAGCTTAAGTGTGCCTGTGGTAGCTTGTGGGTGCCTTTTAGTAGCTTATAGCTTATTCTCCTAATGTTTTTTCCATATCAGTTTATGCCCAAATTGCTCCTCCTGTTATCACAAGTAGTTTCTGTTAATTTTCATAGATTCCTCAGACTATTTAGGACTTTTCTGTAATTTTTCCTAATTTTCCCTGTCCATTTACTATTTTTCTGCATTTAAAATCAGTTTTAGCATTATTTAATTAGCTTTTTATCCAAATAATTCAGAAAATGGTCAAAAAAATGCAATTTCAATTTTGTTAGGTTTAGAATATTTAAAAAGTCAGAAAAAAGTATTTTTCCAGAATTTTCTTAGTTAAAATAGTATTTTATAGGAATTTTCTTAGATTTAAATAGTTTTAAATTCATAAAAAAATGAGAAAAAGTCAGAAAAATGTGATTCTTGTTTTGAAAATTCTTTTTAGTTAATTAAGATATTTGAAAAATATTTTTATAATTTTCTCAATGGTTTTCATAATTTTTAGTATTTTAACTCTATTTTAAATGTTCAACATTAGTTTTCAATTCAAAATAAATCAAGAAAAATCATAAAAATTAGTTTTAAATTTTAAATAATTTTTAAATAACATTATTAGCTGTAGAGAAATATTAGATCATTTTTTAGAAGTTAAATTAGATTAGTTTGCATTTTATTCGCGTTTTAATAATTACGTATTTTGTGTTTTAGTTTAATTTTGCATAATTCCTTGTTAGCACCATAGGTTTAGTAGTTTTAATTGTTTTCCATTATTTTTCCTTGCCTTGTAGTTTAGAAATCATCAAATTCCCTTTTTACCCATTCGAATCCCGAATCACACGACGTGAGTTGAAAACTCCATTCATCCCTCGTTGGGAAAACGACCCGGGGAAAATACATACCTTTGTATTTTTTCGGAAAACATCTATGTACTGAAAACGACAAATGAAAATGGCGCCGTTGCCGGGGAGGGGATGTAGAGAGTTTTCGATTCCGTTTCGATTCGCGTGTTTTTGAAGATCCTTCCCCGAGAATTTATCCTTGTTTTTTGTAAATATATCTTTTATAAAAACCCAAAAAGATTTTCTTTTTCAAAATTTGTTTTCCTTTTATGTTTGCTTTTATGAAAACCCAAAAATACTCTTCGTTTTCCTCTGAAATGTTTAATTCTTATCTCTTTACCCTCTAAATTGTTTAATTCTCCACAATACTTGATTTCTCACCCTTCGATCCCTATGATCCTCGGACCATGGAGGATTTCTATCGTCCGTCACTTATCGGTCGAGGAGGATCGATCGTTCCTGGAACCAAGTTTAGATTGAAAAAGAGTATGGTTCATCTTCTTCGACAGCATTGTCAATTTCATGGATATAACGACGAAGATGCTAATGAGCACTTGAACAAGTTTTTATCTATCACTCAATCCATGAAGCAATGTGGCGTTTCTCAAGATGATATCCGATTGAATCTCTTCCCCTTCTCTTTAACCCACGAAGCCGAACCTTGGTTTTACACCCTTGAAAAACATTCAATTCATACTTGGGAAGAGATGTTTCGCAAGTTTCTTAAAAAATACTTTCCATATTCGAAAACGATGCAGCTGAGGAAAGAAATTCTTAATTTCCAGCAATTACCCAAGGAATCCGTATTTGAAGCTTGGGAAAGATTCAAATCGTTATTACAGAAATGTCTCGATCATCGAATTTTGCTTCTTGATCAAATCCTAACTTTTTATCATGGTATCACTACGATTGATCGAGACAAAATCATGTTGGCAGCTGGTGGAAATCTCATGCGGAAGACCCCTCAAGAAGCTTACGATTTGATCGAGAATATGACGCAACATCATTATCAATGGGATGCTGACGTTCCTTATGATTCTACCACTATGTTGATTGATCATTATTCCGAGAAAATTTCCATTATGAGTGCTCAAATTGACGTCTTTGGCAAGGAAGAAAGTTATATCAGTCACCATTATCAACAAAGACCAAGTCATCCACCCGCCTTTTACTATTCAGATTCTGACGAGAGTAATGATGATGAACAGTTTGAAGATGAGAACGTAAAGATCGATGACGATTCTTCGAGTGGCAATCCCACTCCCATTTCTGATCCTATCATTTCCGACTCTTCCCCTTCACTCACGCCGGTTGAGAGAAGTGACGTCGTTTTGGAAGAAGTCGATGATCTAATTTTGTCGGAAATTGTTGAAACCGATTGCGATCCGGGGGAGATTTTCCTTTATTAGAAAAGATGTTATACGATGAACCGTCACCTTTTCTTCCCCCGAAGGAAGATAACGTTGAAGAAATTGTTGAACTTAAGCTGACAGATTCTCCGGAGCTCGAGCTCAAGGATTATCTTCCCGAATTTGAGAGTTTTATCTTTGATACGACAGAGGAGAGTAGTGGCAATCCCACTTCTCATCCCGAGCTTTCTCTTACGACTTATGAGTCGTTTTCCTTTTATATCGATCATACGGAAGAAACGAGTAGTGGCAGCACCACTTCTCATGCTTATTTCTCTCTTCCCTAGTATGATTCTGTTGTTCCCTATTCACTATCGTTTAAAAACAATTAAGTACTTAACCCAATTTAACAGTGAACATTGACTGAAATTAAAGCAAGTAAAACACAGAAAGTAATTTTCAACATCATATTCTTTATTAGAAATTAATCAAAAAGAATACGTTACCCAAGTACTTGCGGAATAGTACTTGGGATTGAAATGACAAAGTTTGGTGACTCCTCTCTAAGCTCAGGCTAAGTCTGAGCACAACTCTTAGAGCCCACTGAGCTATCTCAGGAACTAAGTTGTATTTGGAGGAGTGAAAAGATGGCTTACGTGTATGTGTGTTTTTACTATTCACAAGCTTAATCTTTTCACTCCATCTCTTATGCTATTTATACATGTATGATATTTGACTCTTTCCTAAGTGACAAACTGACATCATACAGAAGACAAAATACTGATGTATTTTGTCTCTGTTTACAAAGACTATTCTAGGTAAGAGACAAGACTACTTTCCTAAGTTCAGTGATGACACTGAGCCTGATCTTTTGCTATTCAGGGAAAGTTGACTTTGGTTGATAAGTACTTCGTCTTATCTGATTCAAACTTATCCCGCCATGTCCCGCTCATTCTTCAGTCTTTACATCCTTCAGTCTTCTACTTCAGTTTGTCTTCAGTGTAAGTAGTTTGAGAGGAGTCGTAGGGATTCAGTGAGTTATTGTCATTACTCACTAAATCCATCATCTTCTTCTTGACTCAGTCTTCACCCTTTAAGTTCCGCCTTACTGAGTGGAGAGACTTCTTCTTCGCCTTATACTGAGTATCCTGAAGATGACTCACTGAGAGACTATGCACTCAGTGACCTGTTAGTGTTTAACGGACTAAACACTTGGGCTATTTTCTATTCAAATCCTAGATCAAGGGGTTTGGGTATTTACTGAACCCAACAGTCTCCCCCTATTTGGATATACAAATAGCCTAAGTGATTGATCAGTGTAAGTGAGCAAATGGCTTCTTCTCACACTGAATGTACTAATGAATACAATAAGGAACACTGAATATTTTAACAAAAAATACATCGTTTATTGATCAAATTACAAGGTTCCTATCACTAGTACAAAAGATAAATGAAAATGATGTCAGTCCATATGGATTCCCAATGCTTCAAGCTTGACTTTCTAGGTGATGAGTGTTTCCCTGTCAGGATGGTCTCTTATCTTGGCATTCAGGTCTTGACAGAACCTGATGTTTGCTGGGGTTTGGATCTGAGAGGCCACTGGTATGTAGCTCAGCATTGCAGCTACACCAGCCTGATCAATATCACTCCATCTTTGAAATGCTGGGTTTCCATAGACATCAATGTGGAATAGCCCTCTTTCAGGCTTTTCAATCACTAAACAGTTCACGAACTTAACACCTTCTGGCAGTTCCCTGTTGCATTCGAATCCAGGCACTTTTATCTCAGGATGGAACTCAACCCTTTTCCTTTTGCCAGTGGATGGTTGTGGTTGAGATCCTTGAGGTGCAGTTAAGGCAGGCTGAATTCCTAGTTGTGCTGGTGCATCCCTCAGTCTTTCATATCTTTTACTGAGCATCTTCATCAGCTCCTTAACCAGCGCATTTTGCTTCTTTTCTATTATTGGACCGAGTTCATCGAGTTCAGTGATCCCAAAGTCAGTGAATTTTAGGGGATCATGAACTTCAAAATGTCTTTTATCAACCCCCTGTAGACGTTCATTGCCAGTGGTTTGGATCTGGGGATGATTTTGACATCTGTGATCTTTTCAGGCAGCCTTCGGCTTGTCATCATCCAGTTGTAGGAGCATCCTTGAACCTTTGTCCTGCCTGACCCTTTTCGAGCTTCTTTGGATCAATTCCCACATTCTCAGCTTCTTCGGCAATCACTTTAACCAGTGCTTCCTTACTCTTCTTATCATCCTCAGCTTGTTTCAATCTCCTTTCTTCTTTAGCAAGATATTTGGTTAGCTGTTGAGGTGTGAGAAGGTATTCAGTGTCACCAATTTTGTAGGGAATCTTGTCAGGCTCAGTAATTGTCATTTTGCCTTTTCCTTTGTCCTGGCCTGAGGAAGATGATGCAACCAAGGGTGGTGTTGTTGTCATGATAGGTGTTGTGACTGTCAGTGTTGTTGTTGTTGTTATTGATGTTTGCGGTGGAAGTGATGAGATGGGTATTGCTGAGACTGGTGGTGTTGGCTCCCCCTCAGTGTGAAGAGGAGTTTCTTCAGCAATATTCTCCCCCTCAACTGTTTCCGGAGCGTCAGTGTGGGCAAGAGTTGGTGTTGGTGCTGAGGGGGACGGAGCTGCTTGACCCTTGAAAGCCTGTGATGCGTTCGCATGAGGTTTTAAATTTGTAACAAGAATTACCGGTTAACTAGGAACACATTCGGGCAAGTATACCCTAGTCAAGTTGTAGTATAGTATATGGTAAATCAAGGTCGTCCCAAGAGACTTGGTTGCACTACAAGTGTTGTTTATTTGTTTAAGCAAGTAACAAGTTGATGGTTATGATTGTAACATATCAAACCAACAAGAAAAGCAATATAAGAACAAGCAAGTATCAAGACATTCATCATTATTCCAATCAAACACAAAATCTCAATAATCATATCAATAAAAAACATCTTTAAATAGAAAAGTAACAAGGTTTACCCAAAGTATGAATTACAATAGGCAAAGATGTAGGATTATAGCAACCTTCAAGCCTCTAATCAACTACAATAGTTCTACCAAGCCGGAAAATGATGTCCAAACGCCTTCGACAACCCTTGAGCACACTACACGAATTTGGCAGAGGTTTGTGGTCTTTTGGGGAAGATAAGTTGGTGGAAATTCTTCCTTAAGGGTGGAGGCTTGAATTTCACACAAGTTGGGATAGGATATTTGGTGGAAACTCGTCCTTAAGGGTGGAGGCTTGAATTTCACACCTTTGGTGAAGGTATTGAGAGTGGGTGTGTTCTCTCAAGTTATGGTTTGCTCTCTAGGTGGAAATTCGTCCTTAAGGGTGGAGGCTTGAATTTCACACCTAGAGAGGAGTGGTGGTGGTAGGAGAGGTGTGAGAGAAGATCTCTCAAGTTGTGGTGCATGAAATGAGGTTGCAAAGGCCTCTATTTATACAAGAACCAAGGCTAGGGGTATTAAATGCATTTCTTGGAGGCCAAGGAGCTTGGAAGGGACTAGAATACATGTAGGAAGGGACTAGAATCGTTTGGAACATGATTGGAATCTTATTAGTGCAGAAATGGTTGTCCAGGGCTTCCCAACCGATTCGGTTGGGCTCTAACCGTTTCGGTTGGTCTTCTTGACCATTCTCCAACCGGATCCGGTTGCGGGGCTCGACCGATCGGTTGGAGCAAAATCACAAAAAGTCATAAGCGGCAAAGTTGTAGATCTTTCTCTTAGCTTTCCGTGGCCGTGAACCGGGGGTCAAACAGAGTCCGTATGCAAAAGTTATGGCTAAAATGGTGAAGGTGTGTCGGGAACAACGAGTCTTCCAATATGTCTTCGTTTTAGCTTCTTATCGTCATTTCTTTCTCGTTTTCCTTCTTGAACTTCATTCTTGAGTCTTAGGACCACTAACTTGATGACTTTATCTTCTCGAATATACTCCACAATTCTTGCTTTTGTCGGGAATTCTTCATATTTGGAGAAATCTTTGTGTTTTACTTCTTTTTCCGTCTTTTTCTCCATTTTCCTGTACTTAGCTACAAATGAACTAGCAAACGCACTTTTGTACGATTAAGCATCAAAAGCATATGATTATAGCCAAATAACACACATAAAAGCACGGATAACGCTACTAAAAACATGCACAATTTGAGCGTTATCAAATTCCCCCACACTTAAACTTTGCTTGCCCTCAAGCAAATCTAAGAAAAGAAAAATAAATGACAAACCTAAATGACAAAATGAAAAGAAAAATATAATAAAAAAAAATATTTTTGGGTTTTTTATATTTTTTACTTTTTTTTTATATATATAAAAATAAGCAAAAATAAGCGAAAAATGAGCGCAAACTCCCCCACACTTAAGGTTTTGCTTGCCCTCAAGCAAATATAGAAATAAGAAAAATAAAATCCACATGGTGCATGAAATATGATTAGAAAAATGCGATGCACATCTACCAAGTACAAGTACCTGACAAGATTCATCGTTTTAAGCTTTTAGAGGTGAACAATCGAGATGTTTGACAATACCCCATGGATTCTCTTGCTTGATAACATGGCTAAGCACCTCACAAAAAAGAACGGATGTATAATTCACTCAACACTCAATTTATTTAGTGATGGATAGTATTAAGGAATAGTACACTCATATTGCTCAGTCATGATCTAAATATTACCATATGCTTGTACAAGAAACAAAACTCCACCGACGTGGCGTAAGCACCAAGTATAAACATCTAAAGAGGGCTTTTATTCGGGTTATAACGATAGGCTTAGGGTGAATAAAGGGTGTGGATAAGGCATGGGGTTATATATGAAATTGGTTTTAAAGAAAAATAAAGTCAAGTCTAATACCCATGTTGCTAGTCATGAACAATCCGCAAACCTGAAAATGATTATAGTTACTAACTTATCTTATTCACATATCGATCACCAAATATATATATCACGTCTTAGCACATTGGCTAATCGATATCTCAAACAAACTTCATCTTCCTTCATCTTCATAATAATATAGCACATTGGCTATAATTGTCATCACACATTTTTTTTTCATTTTTTTTTCGATGACTTATTCTGTTTTTTTTTCACATTTCTTTTTTTCATACATCACATCTCCCCCACACTTCATATAAGCATCACCACAAAAACACAAATAAGAAGGTGCACCCTTCGTCTTTGTCGGAATGGCACACACGAATGGCAAAGTGCGGTAACTCATAATCATAAAAAACAATCCAACATACAAAGCAACTAGCAACCAACCATTTAGACGTTAACAAGGGTAGGCTAAGGTTTAAAGTGTAAAATATTTTTGTATTTTTCTGGATTTAACAAAGAGAAAGGGATGGCTCGGAGGGTGTAACTAAGGTTATCTAGCGCTAAATATGAGCGCTAACAAATGGGTCCATATGGGTGGTTAACTAACCGATGTGGTTAGCTAATATATCATTAGATGTAAAACGGAAGGCCATTTGGTTTTATTCCTAAGGTGCCTCTTTATCACACGAATACACTTATATCACACGAATGTGATCTTACTGCGGTCTGGTAATGATTTACTTGTACAAGTTCTAGAATAAATAAAATCACCGGCACACTCATAGCAAAAATTCAAGCATAAAAGATGTATGCTATATAAGAAACAGGCTCAAATCCTCACAATTTAGTGGAAAGGGCTATAATATGTGTAAGCAAATGTTATCGATCCCAGAATGGATTGCAATATTAATCGGGACATATCTCGAATTTTTCAAAATTACCGATTTCACCAGTGGGTTGATCCAGTTATTCTAATATATTAACCTATAAGCGTGAAAACAACTAGATCATAAGGGCAAACAAGTTCACAAAATTTTAAAAATTGGCCCAAAAATTTGGAATCTAAAAACTAGTTTCGCTTTTCTCAATAATATTTTCCCCCACACTTAAGTTAAGCACACAAAAGCTGCTATTATTATTACTACTATTACTACGAGAAAACTCTGAAAAATAAACTAGTTATGATTTTTTTTCTCTTTTTTTTTTAATTTATTTATTTATTTTTTATTTTTTTATTTTTTTTTTATTTTTAAAATATTTTTAAACCAAACATGACTTATTATTGTCCCACGAGTTCTCGGTAGCTCCATTGAAACGCACAAAGAAGCGGAGAAGTAGGTCAGCGCGAAGCATATTAAAAACCCAACTTCTGTAGGGAATCAGGGAGACCCGCCTTAAACCTCTCACACAGTTTGTTTACAATGGGTGAGCCTTACTTTCGAGGTACTTGAAAAAGTCAATTTATTAAAATAATTTACCAAACAAACAAACAAAGGAAAAATAACAAAGAAACAAAATAAAGCAATTGCAAAAACTTCAAAGCATGTAAGATAGGGAAAAATAAAATAATAAGTCTAAGTGAAACGAAACCTCCCGGGCTAAACATCACGATCGAACTCCATATGATAAGGTGCTAAGCGAACGCTAGCATAAGCGCGTGAGATCAATCGATTTCTCTACCAAACATGTCCAATCAAGAGCATAAGGTTCACGACCCAACCAATCCTTCCTCCAAGAGCTTATTAAATCTGCAAAAATAAACTAAACTGCAAAAACGCGTAAAATTCTAAAACTCACTTTCGTAGGCATCACGGTTGCATTTAGCGCATGCAACAAGCCTTTAAACCCCTCGGTGGCCCGAGTGGACGAGTTATAGTCTCGTGAGGGTTTCCAGTGAACATACCCACAAAGTTCAAAACATTTGTACTTATTTATTCACAATGTACAAAATTGACAAAATTTATGATGCAAAAACAAAATTAAGTAGAATAAAATAAATGATACTCTTGCAATAACAAAAAGACATTTAAACTTATTTTATCTAAACACAAACACACAAAAACAAAAAAATAAAATCGGATTTTTTAACAGATTACTCCAGCCGATCCGGTTACGGGGTGTAACTGATCGGTTGGAATGAACCCAATGTGACCAATCCTTCCAACCGAACCGGTTACGGGTAGTGACTGATCGGTTGGAGGAGTTTTCTAATTTTTTTTTTAATCACAAGTTTTATTTCAAAACCTTTATTGATAAAATAAAACAAGGACACAAAAGGTTACGAACATAAAATAAACACAAGTAAACAAAACACATAAACACACATTAACTAGAAGAACACCAAAACAAAATACGACAATTAAAACAATATAATCACGCTAACAGAAAAATGACAATCACATAGACGCAAGCAAACACAATTAGTCACGTAACACAAATCAAAACAAGACATCCTAAAACAAGATAATCTTATTTAGAATTAATACGAAACCAATCTAAACAAAAATAACAAAAACAAATAACATAGAGACATGCAAGAGATCATATAACATATAAAACATAAAACTTACGAAACAAGAGACACACAAAATAATTTTTTTTTTTATTTTTATTATTTTTTTTTGACAGAACACTCCAACCGAATCGGTTACGGGTGGTGACCGATCGGTTAGAGTGGATTTTTTTTTTTTTTTTTTTTTTTTTTTTTTTTTTTTTATTAGAACTCACAACCGGATCCGGTTACGGGTGGTGACCGATCGGTTGGAGTGGTTTGGGTGGTCCAACCGTTCGGCTGCAGAGGCAACCGATCCGGTTAGATGATTCTGGTCAGTTTTGCTGGTTTTTTTCGCAAACATTTTCAAGCACACTTAGAAAGCAATCATTAAAACGAGCATTTTAGAACACATGAAACGAAATCCCAACATCAAAAACATGATTTTGATGCAAAGATCATTTGAGCAATTTTGAGAAAATGAGAGATTTAAAGAAAAAGACAAGCATTCAAGCAAACATCATGAGCAAACATCAAGAGCAATCAAACAAGATCAAAGCAACAATTATTCATGAGCAAGAGCAATTTAGCATTCGAACAAACTAGCAAACAAGCAAACAAACGCAAGTCCCCGGAAGCGGCGCCAAAAACTTGGTGGTGACGATGCCGGAATTATCAAGCAAGCAAACAAACAATCTATCAAACATGAAAACATGAAAACGAGCAAAAAAGTGCAAAACAAATCCCCGGCAGCGGCGCCAAAAACTTGATGCGTTTGCACGAGGTTTTAAATTTGTAACAAGAATTACCGGTTAACTAGGAACACATTCGGGCAAGTATACCCTAGTCAAGTTGTAGTATAGTATATGGTAAATCAAGGTCGTCCCAAGAGATTTGGTTGCACTACAAGTGTCGTTTATTTGTTTAAGCAAGTAACAAGTTGATGGGTATGATTGTCACATATCAAACCAACAAGAAAAGCAATATAAGAACAAGCAAGTATCAAGACATTCATCATTATTCCAATCAAACACAAAATCTCAATAATCATATCAATAACAAACATCTTTAAATAGAAAAGTAACAAGGTTTGCCCAAAGTATGAATTACAATAGGCAAAGATGAAGGATTATAGCAACCTTCAAGCCTCCAATCAACTACAATAGTTCTACCAAGCCGGAAAATGATGTCCAAACACCTTCGACAACCCTTGAGCTCACTACACGAATTTGGCAGAGGTTTGTGGTCTTTTGGGGAAGATAAGTTGGTGGAAATTCTTCCTTAAGGGTGGAGGCTTGAATTTCACACAAGTTGGGATAGGATAGTTGGTGGAAACTCGTCCTTAAGGGTGGAGGCTTGAATTTCACACCTTTGGTGAAGGTATTGAGAGTGGGTGTGTTCTCTCAAGTTATGGTTTGCTCTCTAGGTGGAAATTCATCCTTAAGGGTGGAGGCTTGAATTTCACACCTAGAGAGGAGTGGTGGTGGTAGGAGAGGTGTGAGAGAAGATCTCTCAAGTTGTGGTGCATGAAATGAGGTTGCAAAGGCCTCTATTTATACTAGAACCAAGGCTAGGGGTGTTGAAAACTCTCAGACCTTGACAGATCTTTAGCACTCGTGGATCGTTAGTGTTGCATATGTAATCATAAGAAAACTAATAGACAGTCTCTAAAACTCGTATTCTATAGCGGAGAATAAATACAAGTTGTTATAACTAAGAACACTTAGATCCTCTATGGATCTTTTATTTAACTGAAACTCTATGTTCCAGATCAGTTGTTATCTATTACAAACTATGTGGTTCCTTTTATAAACAAGGAACCCTAATCTATTACTACCCAATCGACTAAACATGCAAGCATGCATTTAATGACTAATACACTAAACTATATTGAGCAGTATAATAAAACCCATGCTAACCTCGGGCCGTTCAAAGATAATAATGAGTTAGCATTTAATTCATTAAGCGCATGCTGATCCTAGTCAGCTTTCACCCTTCAGCAGTAACACGGCAACGCTTGTACTCTTCAGTAGAATCACTTCTTCAGCAGATTCTGCTTCTACTTCAGCAGAAACCTTCGGCAGTAATGATAGCAGAAATCCTACTTCACATAATTCCCAACAATCCTCCCCTAAACTGGAATTTGACTTGGTTAAGTTCCAGTTTCCTGAGCTTGAAAGATCTTTTGAGACTTCAGTACTAGAGGATTGTTTTCACACATCATTAGCAAAGAACCAATAATAATCTCATCTCTATGATGATCAAACTTGAAAACGCCAGGTCTTTGCAGCAACAAATGACATAATGTACATCAATACTTATCAGTTGCAAACTATTCTCATCACATCCAGGTGTGTTATTTCCTGTGAGAGGTGAATCATTGAAAATAATGGATTTGATGTCTCTTTACCAATAGCCATCTCTACTGGAGTAGCCAAATGTTTAAGTTCGAAAACTATGGTACATTGATAACCATCTGATTTAGTAGCAAACCAGCAACTATATAAACATATTTGACTTGTCTTTACCTGTAGCCGTTTGCTCAGGACTAGTCAATTCTTAGAATTGGTGAATTGATAACCAAATATGGATGCAGTTGCCTTTACCACAAGCCATATACTTGTGGGCTAGTCAATTCTTGGATTCCAACAAGGAATAGACCATGG
The DNA here is from genome assembly GCA_019973895.1 of Chrysanthemum seticuspe. Taxonomy (NCBI): domain Eukaryota; kingdom Viridiplantae; phylum Streptophyta; class Magnoliopsida; order Asterales; family Asteraceae; genus Chrysanthemum; species Chrysanthemum seticuspe. Next base: position 29,945,759 of record BPTQ01000003.1, read on the forward strand.
TGAATTGATAACCATACAACTCTCAGTAATTAAGCATGGGTGGTTGCAGACCCTATGATTTTGAGCAAATCATTACAGCTATCAACAGATTTGATGTGTCTTTACCAAAGCTGTACCCTTTGGACTAGCTAACTCTTTGATACACACAAGGTATATCTGGTGAGTTAAAAACCATCAAAAGTGCAACAAACATGCAAATGAAAATTAGTTTTTTTTTTTTTTTTTTTTTTTTTTTTTTTTTTTTTAACTAAGAAATAAAAAATAGACAAACAAATCCTCCCCTGAGGCATATGCCTCCCCTGAGGCCTATGCCTCCCCTTAAACTTTGCAGTTAAGGGTTAAGCATTCCAATATTGATCGCAAGGTGTTGAAACTTTGGTCCATCAAAAGCTTTAGTTAACAGATCTGCCACATTATCATCTGTATGAATTTTAGCCACATTTATCAAATGTTTTTCATATGCATCTCTTATAAAGTGGTGTCTGATTTCAATATGTTTGGTTCTACTGTGAAAAACTGGATTTTTGACAATGCATATGGTACTTTGATGATCAATAAAAAGAGTTGTGTTCATGAAGTTATACCCATAGTCCAGCAATTGGTTTTGAATCCAAAGCACCTGCCCACAACAGTTTGCAGCAGAAACATACTCTGCTTCAGTAGTTGAGGTAGCCACAATCGTTTGTTTCTTGCACTGCCAAGAAATCAATCTTTTTCCAAGGAATTGACAGCCTCCAGTTGTGGATCTCCTATCCAGATTTGCACCAGCATAATCACTGTCACTATATGCTTCCAACTGAAAAGGAGACTCTTTTGGGTACCAAAGGCCTAAATGAGGTTGGCCTTTTAGGTACTTAAAGATCTTCTTGACTGCATTGAGATGGGAAATAAGTGGAGTGACTTGATGTCGAGAGCACACACTTACAGCAAATGTAATATCAGGCCTTGAAGCTGTTAGATACATTAATGAACCAATCATAGATTTGTATAAATGAACATTCACAGGTAGATCTAGATCATTGTTGGCTTTTGTTTTTGGAGCTTCATAAGGTGTTGTGGCAGTCCTGACACCTTCCATGCCGAATTTCTTCAACATGTCCCTCACATATTTATCCTGACTGATAAATATCCCATCCTGTTTCTGCTGAACTTGGAGACCCAAAAAGAAAGTAAGCTCTCCCATAGCACTCATATGAAATTCTCCCTTCATCAGATCCTCGAATTCCCTACACCAAGCTTCTTTAGTGGATCCGAAAATGATGTCATCCACATACACTTGCACAAGTATGATGTTTGTTGAGTTCTTCTTCAGAAAAAGAGTCTTATCTATGGCACCTCTTCTGTAGCCATGCTTCAGCAGAAATGATGAAAGCCTAGCATACCAGGCCCTTGGCGCCTGATGAAGTCCATAGAGAGCTTTAACAACTTTGTAAACATGATTAGGATGATATGGGTCTTCAAATCCTTTTGGTTGTATGACATAGACTTCCTCTTCAATCTCACCATACAGAAAAGCACCTTTAACATCCATCTGATACAGCATGAAGCCCATGTAGGATGCATAGGCCAAGAAAATTCGAATGGCCTCTACTCTAGCAACAGGTGCAAACACTTCATCATAGTCAATTCCTTCCTCTTGCCTGTAACCTTGAGCTACTAATCTTGCTTTGTTCTTAATCACCACACCCCGTGCATCTCTTTTGTTCTTCAGAATCCATTTAGTTCCAATAGCATATTTCCCATCTGGTAAAGGCACCAATATCCAAACTTGTTGGTTTTGGAACTGTTGCATTTCATCTTGCATTGCTTCAATCCAACTTGAGTCTTCAAGAGCTTGAGAGACACTGGTTGGTTCTACTTGTGAAAGAAAACACGCAAACAGACAATGCTTGAAGTCTGTGTGATTGTCTCTTTGCTGATTAGAGACATAAGAGAGAAAAGCAACATGTCCAAATTTAGGACTAGAGATAGCCCTTCGAGTGCTAACAGGAGCAAGAATGTCACCAATAATATTGGATTGAGGGTGAGTGATGTTGATTCTTGTAGTAGCAGTGGGGTTGACATCAATGGTAGGTTCAAGATTAGACACAGTTGGTACAAAAGTTGTGTCATAGGAAGGTGAGGTGAAAATGCCAGTTTTGGGTTGATGATTTCCGAGATCTGAAGGACTTGGAAAGCGAGTATACGGGTCACCAAAGTCTGTGGACACTCTAGTAGGAATAGGAGTAGTAGCAGGCGAGCTTTCAGCAGATTTGATGACTATGGGAGAGACTGCATCAGTGTCAGCAGAAATGTGGTTTCCACTGACAGTCTCATTTGCAAACTCCGCATCCACCTTCTCAGCTTCAAGCTTAGTTGCAAACTCTTGAGTCTGAAGCCTAGCAAGGTCCTCAGCATAGTGTGATTCATCTTCACTCTCAGCTGGGGTATCTCTTGAAGAGTTACCTGCAACATTGTTAGGGGAGAAAGAAGGCACATGAATGGGTTGTTCATCATCTTCAAATTCACTTCCAGAGTCAGCATCCAAGGTACCTGCATTGTTAGTGGGAGTTTCTTGAGAGCCTGCACTTTGGTTTGCCATATGTCTAGTATAACCCAGATAGTCAGTTAGGTAGTCAAGATCAAAAGACCACACATGACCCTGTCCTTGAACATTGGGCTTATCTTCTAGGTATCTGAGGTTCAAAGTCTCCTCTATCTTCTTGGCAGATAAGTTGTACACTCTGTAAGCCTTGCTATTAGCCGAATAACCCACAATATAACCATAATCAGCCTTCTCATCAAACTTCCCCAAAGGATCACTGGTGTTCAGAATGGTCACTTGACAACCAAAGGGTTTGAGGTAATGAATGACTGGAACCTTCCCAAAGAGAAGTTCATATGGTGTTTTGAGGTGAGGTCTAGTTATGGAGACTCTGTTAAGCACATAGCAAGCTGTGCCAACAGCTTCAGTCCAGAACATAGTGGGCAATTTAGAGTCTGCAAGCATTGATCTCGCAGCCTCTATCAAGGTCCTATTATTTCTTTCAGCTACCCCATTTTGTTGCGGGGTTCTTGGATTGCTATAGTCCCTCTTTATCCCTTTAGACCTACAGAGTTCTATAATAATAGCATTCTTGAACTCTGTCCCATTATCACACCGAATTCCCTTAACCTTCTTGTTCAACTGATTTTCAACGAGGGTGATGAAGTCTTTCAGCACTGGAGTTGTTTCATCTTTAGTCCGTAGAAAGAACACCCAGCAAAATCTGCTATATCCATCAGTGATAACCAAACAATAGTACTTGTGATCAATGCTTCTGACTTGAGTTGGACCAAATAGATCCATATGTAGCAGTTGAAGAGGCTCAGAGATAATGCTCACTGCAGTGACAGCTTTGTAGGACGCTCTGTGTTGCTTCCCTTTGTTGCATGCAACACAATTATGATCATTGGAGAAAACTTTGGTGGGAAGACCTTCGACAAGTCCCCTTTTGGAGAGAGTGTTTATAGTTTTGAAATTCACATGAGCCATTCTCCTATGCCATTTTTTGGACTCATCCAAAGATGCTTTAGCCAGCAGACAAGTGAGGTCACCTTCAGGGTGAACTTCATTGAGGTTGAATGTGTATAGATTGTGAGTTCGAGGGACTCTCAGCAGAATTGAAGTATCTTCTGGAAGCTTGAACTCTTTAGAAAGCACAAGACATTCATCTTCAAAGAAGAGTACCTTGTTCTTGGTGTCACAAATTTGTGAGACTGAGAACAAGTTGAAGTTCTGAAGTTCCCTAACATAGTACACATTCTCAAAGTTCAGTAGAGGTGTCTTGATGGTACCTTTCCCAGTAATTCTACCATCACTTCCACCAAAGGTCACATTCCCTCCTTCTTCAATAGGAACAAAATTGTGTATCATATCTCTATTTCCAGACATACTTCTTGAACAGCCACTATCAACAGTACCAATATCTTTATGCTTAAGGGGATGATCCTACAGAAACAAAAATATATACAAAAGAATTTTAGTATACCGAGGAGGCTCAAGTCATTGCTGACTTGAACCTGCCTTGTGGATCATTAGATTTAGGTTTAGCAAAAGAGTAAGATCCACCATTGTTCTTGGGTTTCCATTGATATTTAGGTCTCTTATTATTCCAAGAACAACCTGCTGAGGACTTGACAGCAGTGCCCCAACATCCTTTCCTATTTTTCATAGAGTCAACATATGCAGGCCAATAACCATGTTTAAAATATGGGCTAATAGGTTGCACATAAGGTCTATCAGCTGATCTCTTCCAATGAGAGTCAGTAGCTTGTGGGACATAAGGTGGAATATTCTTAACATTGGTCCACACTGGTCTAGGTTTCTGCTGAAGAGCACATGCACCCAATCTTTGCTCATAAAAATCACAATCCTTAATTAAATGAAGTTTACTTCCACAAACAAAACAAGTCTTCCTTTTGGAAGATGTATTCAACAAAGAAGATGTTCGATTACATGTAGAAGTACTTAAACCAGAAACATTAAAGGAATTGTTTTTAACAAACAAATTATTCAAAGATTTAAAAGACAAGTCTTCAGGGGAAATAGGCTTGGAAGTGGATTCCTCAGCAGCTATCCTAGAAGGCTTGTAGATAGACTTGGGTGCAGGCTTGGGTGTAGGCTCTGGTGTAGGCTCAGGTGAGGGCTTGGGAAGGTCTGACTTATCACTTGGATCATAGCTGGAAGTAGACCCTTGATCCGATGAATTGTCACTGTCAGAGAAAGAGACAAAGTCATAAGATGAAGCATAATTGTCTGGCAAGTCTTTTGACTTTTTGCCATACAGATGGTGTGATCCATCAAAGTCAGTAGTAATGGACAGGTCAGTGGGCATAAATTCACCTCTAATAGGTCCAGGGACAGCATGTAAATCACCTTCCTTTCTAAAGTGTTCTAAGCCTGCAGGTGTAGATTTACGCCCATCTTGCCTAGCTTCCAATCCTACATACTTCCGAAAGCCTAAACCTGTTCCGGAGTTCACTGACTGACTACTATAAAGTGCTCTAGCTAGATTGTCACCTGATATTAACCATTATTTATGTCTAGCTATTTCCTCAGCTAGTTTCTCTTTAAGCTCTAAATTTTCAGCAATAGTATCAGCTTTTTTTTTCCAGTGAGTTTAAAGTTAATATTAGCAATATCTAGATCAAATTGAAGCACCTTAATCTTTTCTTCATAAGCTATCTGATTCTTTTGAAACCAAACCTTTTTTCTTTCTAATGTTTTTAACGAAAGTTTATAAGCTTCATTATCAACATAGCATTCATTGTATTTAGGTTTCATAGTATCATAAGCTTCTTTCAGTTCATTGTATCTTTCATTACAACCAAATATACAGTTGTGTACCTGAGAAAGTCCCATGAAGGCAAACTGATCATGCCTATCTTCTGAAGTACATCTAGCCAGCAATCCAAGCTTCTCTGTATCAGCAGCTTCCTCAGTCACAGGTTCATGTGCAGCCCAGTTGACCTATTCATCCATGGTGACTAGAGCTGCTGAAGTGCTAGCTCGCTTCTGATTCTGCTGATATGAATGGTAGTTAGCTCCCTCTCCACTCTTCCTGTCTTTGCACTCCTTTGAGAAATGACCCATCTGGTGACAAGAGAAACACTTGACCTTTCTCTTGTCAAAACGAGCTGGATCCTTTCCCTTGAACCCAAACTTCCTTCCTGCCTTCTCTTCAAACCTCTTGATATCTACTGAAAGCATGGCCACCTGTCATTTCAGCTTCATCTCCTCCATTTCAAGTGGGTCCACATGATCAAAGTCTTCATATACCAGATGCTGCTGAGTATCATAATCTGCAACAAATGAATGAAGAACATCCTCTAATATACTGCCAGTTTTAGCTTGAGGATGTGATGGAGTGGGACGATAAGATGAGGATGGTAAGTAAGATGGACTAGAAGCATGCATCATCATATTGGAGTGGGATGTCCCAACAAAGGCTGAATGACCAGAAGAGGATGCACGGTAGGGAGATCTGACATCAGGTTCTACAGATCTGAGTTTGTTGTATAGCTCATCAAAAGAGAGCATGTCCAGCCCACCTTTAGCTTTAAGGGCTACACTCACATGTAACCATGATGGAGGCAAAGATCGTAGGAACTTTGAGTTGCAATCATCATTGTCAGGCTTTGCATTCAGCTGGTTAAGCTGACTCAGAATCTTGTGAAACCAGTCGTATCCCTTGTGGATACCTTCTTCTTCAGAGATATTGAACTCTTGGAAGTGTTGTCTCAGCATGGACTTCCTCATTCTCCTGGACTCTTCATTCCCACCAAACCTTGCTTTCAGAGCCATCCAGATGTCCTTTGCATCAACCATGTGGTGAAAATCACCCAAGTGATCTTCAGGAATAGATTGAAGAAGGATGGTTCTTACTTTGTGCTCTCTTTGTACTGCAAGAATCTCTTCAGCAGTTTTAGGAGGAGCAATGGTAAACTTACCATCAAGATCTGGGATAGTCTTCTTCAGACTGTTGCCATTCTTCACAATCTCCCACAGATTCCAATCAATATTGGAGATCCAGTTCTGCATCTTCATGGTCCACAGATCATACTCTTCCTTTTTCAGATAAGGAAACTTACCATTACTGTTGGAGAGACTAAGTTGCTGCATAGAGGTGGTGTTTTTGATGTTGTTGTTGGTGGTGACTTCTGATTCATCATCAGTTCCAGGCATGCTGAATATGTTTTTGGTTGTATGGGGGTGAGGTAAATAAGGTTCTCAGTATCATAGAGACTCTCCCGAGGCTCTGATACCACTTGTTGAAAACTCTCAGACCTTGACAGATCTTTAGCACTCGTGGATCGTTAGTGTTGCATATGTAAAAATAAGCAAACTAATAGACAGTCTCTAAAACTCGTATTCTATAGCGGAAAATAAATACAAGTTGTTATAACTAAGAACACTTAGATCCTCTATGGATCTTTTATTTAACTCAAACTCTATGTTCCAGATCAGTTGTTATCTATTACAAACTATGAGGTTCCTTTTATAAACAAGGAACCCTAATCTATTACTACCCAATCGACTAAACATGCAAGCATGCATTTAATGACTAATACACTAAACTATATTGAGCAGTACAATAAAACCCATGCTAACCTCGGGGCCGTTCAAAGATAATAATGAGTTAGCATTTAATTCATTAAGCGCATGCTGATCCTAGTCAGCTTTCACCCTTCAGCAGTAACACGACAACGCTTGTACTCTTCAGTAGAATCACTTCATCAGCAGATTCTGCTTCTACTTCAGCAGAAACCTTCGGCAGTAATGACAGCAGAAATCCTACTTCACATAATTCCCAACAAGGGGTATTAAATGCATTTCTTGGAGGCCAAGGAGCTTGGAAGGGACTAGAATACATGTAGGAAGGGACTAGAATCGTTTGGAACATGATTGGAATCTTAGTAGTGCAGAAATGGCTGTCCAGGGCTTCCCAACCGATTCGGTTGGGCTCCAACCGTTTCGGTTGGTCTTCTTGACCATTCTCCAACCGGATCCGGTTGCGGGGCTCGACCGATCGGTTGGAGCAAAATCACAAAAATTTATAAGCGGCAAAGTTGTAGATCTTTCTCTTAGCTTTCCGTGGCCGCGAACCGGGGGTCAAACGGAGTCCGTATGCAAAAGTTATGGCCAAAATGGTGAAGGTGTGTCGGGAACAACGAGTGTAAAACCCTAAAATCGTAAATGCGTTTAATGACTATAATACCCTAAACCTATAATTCGTAAAATAAAAAAAAGATGAGTTTGTAAATTTCGTTGGACATTTAACTGTAATGGTCACATTGAAAATAAGAACTACATTTAAATGACAATTATACATATAACACATTAAAACACTTCATGGACTTCACTTTAAAATTTATACTAAATAATTAAATAAATGTGACAAAAGAAAGTGGCAAGTAAATAAACTTGATTTGGTCCTTATTCTGTTTTCTTTTTTTTCGGCTGAAATCAACGCCAAACTTCCCTTGATTTTTGCTAAAATTAACTCACCTTTATCATCAATATAAGCCATGAAATCTCATTCAAAAATATGTCATTTAACCCTAATTCTCCCAAGAAAAACTCACGGCAAAAAACTCCCATCTTCACCCTTTTTTTTGTCGACACAAGACCAGTCCAAAGGGAGGTTCGAAGGCCTCTTTGCAAGGCTGAATTCACATGGTTGTTACGAGTGTTGGTTGGTTTCGAGTGCGGGTTTGTTATTGTTGCTGATGTCGTAATACTAGGGCACACCAGGGGGTCGTTTTGCTTTGTTTTGATCATTGGTTTTTCTTCTCCTTTTCACACGCTACAAGGAGTGGCAGTTGGTGTCTCTGTCATGGTGTTCTAAGCCAGCAAGGGAGGCCGTGATAAGGGCTTTTAGTCGTGTGTATTGCTAGGTCGAAGGAAGCCGTCTTGGGTTGGTTGTCGTGGGTTTCTTAGTCATGGTTGCTGCCGCTGTCGTGGGGTCTAAAAACCTTTGGCTCATTCGTTTTGTTCTTCTCTCGTTCACACACCAAGGTAACCGTTATAATCTTCGTCTCACCATCTTCTTTCGTCATAAAATCTGGTCGTGATTGCTTTTTCATGCGCATGGTTTTGCTCACATAAACATGTTGCAACTAATCTAATATATTGCTATATAAATCAGGAATCAAGCCCTATATTTATGTCAATGAAGAGTTTATAAACCTGGTCATGCACATGCTTTTCCTTGTCCATGGAGCATATTACTTAAATGGTCATACATGTCAAATAATGCACTATATATATCTTGTTTGAGGTTGTGATTCTGGTCATGGAACAATACACCATACGCATGTTTCCTTCTCATTCTTATCACATGGTACTTAAGATGTTAAAGGGGCCTAGGCATACCTAATATGTTGCTACATAAAATAATGAATCACACAGTATATAGGACGAGATATGTGTATAAAACTGGTCCCCTGAATCTGTCCTAAAACAGCATGCGCATGTCCTTTTGAAACCCTGTATATTGTGTCACTTAATGTGTTAAGCCAAGCCATGAAAGCCTAGTACATTGTTCACATAAAATCATATATAATCCTTACATATGTACTGATTATGTTTTAGTTCTGGTCGTGGGTACTTGTCACCCTACACGTACCTTTTTTAACCTTAAACCATGTCTCATTTAATGATAAAATAAAAGTATAAGGTACCTAATATTAAGTGGCATAAGATCATGAACCTAACTCATATGTGTCAATTTAAATATAATAAAAACGGGTCCATAAATCTGCTTGGTAAAAACCTTCTCGACATGCTTTTCTTCCTTGTTTTATCATGCTTAAATCCTGCGTATATATCTAGTGTTATTATGTCAAATGGAACTTGAACTTGTGTAAGTTGACATAAATGATCCTTAAAGTATAATGATAATTGAGTAACCTAATATGTCCTTAAAATGCATCATAAACGGCTAAACCTGCTAATTATGGAAATATACTTAAAATAAAAGTTACTTAAAATAGAAAGTATTTAAAATGGAAAGAGTACTAAGAGTGGAAACCTGCTAAAAATGGAAAGCCGTCTAAAATGAGTAATCTGATCTTAATAAGCGTTATCTAATTCATAGGTTCCGGACGGCGGGATTGATTCATCGTGTGACCGTACTTCCTATTTTGCTTGCTTTGATTGAGGTACAGATATTCTGACCTTTCTCATAAGGTTTCTCATGATCTCTTTGCATCTTTGATCTCTTGCCAATTTGATATTGAACCTTTGCTCTGCTATTGAACTTTTGATATTGACCCTTTGCTATTGAACCTTTGATATTGATCCTTTGCTATTAGACCTTGGATTATTGATTTGATTTGTAAACTGCTAATATTGGACCTTTGATATTGATTGACCTCTATACTATACACTTTGACCTGTCAGTTGATACCCGAGCCATTAACTAGGCATGGGGGTTCCATGTCCGTGTCATTGATGCACCAATGGCATGACTCCAGTGTGGATGAGTGATGTTCCACACCGTCCCCATTTTGTATTGATTATGCGCGCTTCAGATATATTGTATGGCCACTATTGTTTTGCAGGGGGCGTATGGATGCATCCTAGATTTGTATTGTATTGATATTGATATATTGTTTTGGTGATGTGGTGCGTGTGTGCAATACACCCCCTCACATTTTGGGAGCTAGCTACTCCATTGGTTACTGAGGTCTCCCCTTATATTGGTTTGGTATTCCGAGGTTACCCCTCCGAATACAATGGTTACTATTGGTTACTTGGCTGCTATTGCCACTATTGATATGGTTTGTTTTGTTGGCTCGGGATAGATTCTGACAACCCTTACACTTTTGATATACCTATATTGTACCTTCTGGATTCCCCACTGCACCATATTCTGAATTGACTATCCTTTACTCAGTACCCTTATATGAATCACTCTACTACCAAGATATATATATTCCATTTCTTTGACCTGTCACACTCTCATTCCGTTATTTCAGACTATCGTTCCATTCACGTACCGGGTTATTATGTGTTTATTTGATTTGTTATGCTATTTATGTTTTATATGACTACTGATTATCCTGCTATGATGTGATTAATATGCGGTTATCTGAGTTACCTGTTTTCATCTGATGATATGTAATCTCACTATTATGTGCACCTCTGAATTTTCTGGTGACCATGCCAATATGTAATCGATAGTTTTGTCTGTTTATTATGTGTACTTGTTCAGATAATTTCGTGGACTATGATTATCTGATAGTTTCCTTATCTGCTTGTTGTTGACCTGCCATGTTTGCATTTCGGTTTATGCTACAGTTTGATTGGGTAAATGGTTCAGCTTGTGACGTCTGGCTTGTTAATTTGTTTAGTTGCCCTGCTATGTCTTTAATTCATTTATTATATCTTTATACTGTATTCCTACTTATTGCGTGTGACTGCCATGTGTTGACTGCCATGTGTTGACTGTTGTTAGTACTTCCACTGTTATGATACTGTTTATGTTTTCCAACTAAGGATTTTGACCTGTGTGAATTGCCATGCTCACTTATTAATTAATTGTTTCCGCTTACCTGTAGATATCTGTTTGGCTTGTATGGCTTATGATTTCCTGAATTGATTGTATGATGTATATGTTGTGTGGATATGACGTCTGCTATTGCTTGCTTATGTTTCAGTACTTGTATGCCTGGTTTGTATGTGCTTGTATGCTTGTCATGATGCTTTGCTTTGCTTCGTTCTCCTTGTTATATGTGCTTTGGGTATCTGTATAATTGTGTTCTGCAGGATCCTCATTGACTCATTGTCCTCATTTCGCTGCGACTTTGTTATCATTTTCATTTTTTCCATTTCGCATTTCTGATTTTATTTAGCTTTCATTTTGTTATATCTGTTCACTGGGCTTTTTAAGCTCAGCCGCATTTCTTTTCCTGCGGCAGGTTTTAGGTTGGAAGATGGGCTTCGATGGGCTGAGAGTTAGAGTATCTGAGTGGACCAACCCTAGCACCTTATTAATTTGGGACTTATTTTGAAGAGTTTTTGTTTTGAGTTTTCCTTTCATTTTGGATATTGTATTTCCTTGTCAGTCAGCTGTTCATATGATTTGATACTTCATTTTAAGGTTTTCGTTTGCAAAGATTTTAATTGTATGTTCTGATATGACACCAGAATGTGACACTTCTACCCTTGTCGGGTTGGGGTGTTACAACGAGTCTTCCAATATGTCTTCGTTTTAGCTTCTTATCTTCATTTCTTTCTCGTTTTCCTTCTTGAACTTCGTTCTTGAGTCTTAGAACCACTAACTTGGTGACTTTATCTTCTCGAATATACTCCACAAGTCTTGCTTTTGTCGAGAATTCTTCATATTTGGAGAAATCTTCGTGTTTTACTTCTTTTTCCGTCTTTTTCTCCATTTTCCTGTACTTAGCTACAAATGAACTAGCAAACGCACTTTTGTACGATTAAGCATCAAAAGCATATGATTATAGCCAAATAACACACATAAAAGCACGGATAACGCTACTAAAAACATGCACAATTTGAGCGTTATCAGCCTGATAAATTTCAGTGATCATGGCCTTGATATGTGAAGTATCTGTTTGAATGCCAGTGACCTTAGCTTCCAAATTAGCCTGAGACACTTCCAAAGTAGTCATGCGTGGCCCAAGATTTCAGGCCAAGGAAGTAGATGCCTGAGCCAACGTAGCCATTTGAGTGTTCACAGAGCTCAATGTAGTTTGAAGGGACTGGACTGAAGAATGAAGACCCTGAACATTTGCTGATTTGAGCGTTTCGATCAGTTCAGCGAGGCTGGAGGATTGTTTCAAGTACGCCTCTGTAGCCTCCAGCACTTTAGAGTTGAGTGCTGAGTCGTCTTTGACAGATTCCCTAATTTCATCTACCTTTGTGCCTACACCCTGAAGGTGTCTGAGGAATTTAGCCAAATTTTCATCCAGTCTGTGAATGTTGTCATACATCAAATCCTTGTGTTCATGAACGTTTTCATCAAAGGCTTGGACCTCAGACTTCAGATCAGCATAACTTGCACCAGCTTCAGTATGTTATTCCCATAATGTTTCAGTGACCCCAGAATATAATTTCCTTGAAGCTTTGGTGATCCACTGAACAAGTTGCCTTTCAGTAAGTGGAAGAACATTATCAAATCTTGCAAATTCATCAGTGGAGGAAGAGGAGTCATCATTTTCAGGTTGGAATGGTGATTCAGTGTGTTCCTGTGGATCAGGCTGAGGCTCTTGTTTAGATTGAACCTCAGTGTCCACTTCTTCCCCAGCTGACAGAATTTCCTCATCAGTATCAGCAAGCTCATCTTCAGAGAAGAGTATTCCAGTAACATCAGCAACGGTTAACAGGGGATTGGTGATGGGTTCCATATCAGTGGGTGGTATTAATCCCTCTGAGTCTTTGTCCCCCTTTGACCCCTCAGACACTGGTGGGAGTTTCCCAGTGCCTTCTCTGGAGTCAGGATTGGTTTTGGGTTCCATATTGGCGGGTTGTTTCTTTCCCTCCGAGTATTTGTCCCCCTTAGACCCCTGAGACACTGATGGGTATTTTCCAGTGCCTTTAGCAGAGTCAGTGACAGTGATATCCCTATCAGCGGGTTGTATGGTTCCCTCTGAGTCTTTGGGATCGATCAGTGTACCCTTAGACAAAGGCTTGGATTTGCTAATGTCATCACTGGGCGTAGTGGAAGGCGCTCCCCTACCAGCGGGTTGTATGTTTCCCTATGGATCTTGGGGAGTAGTGGTTGTGACCAAGGCCACTGACTGTGATGTATCAGTGTCCTTCGTTGTCACGGAGGTGGATGATGCCTGGTTACCAATGGGTGTCTGTTCAGTCTGGGGCTTTTTGTGCCTCTTAGGCTGTGTTCCAGAAGCCACAAGGCCATGAGACTTGGGTTTAGTCTTAGTGTCAGTCTGAGACTTCCCCTTTCTCTTTTTAGGAGCAGGATTTGGAGACACTGATCCACTCTGATTGTTTACAGCAATCATATGGGCCGTCAATTCAATATCAGGGACTTGGGATGAGTCTTTTTGAAAGTTTGATTTACTCAGGATGCCAGGTAAAGCACAAAATTTTCCATCCTGAGGGTAATTGCAACCCAGTAACGCTTGAAAATCACAAGAGACAAATCTAGGATATGAGATATATTTAGCCCTAGATTTGCTCTGTAGCTTAGTTACGAGATCACTGTAAATGATCTCCCCAATGTCGATATTTACCCCATTCATCAAACAGTAAGCCATCATCAACTGAATAGAATTAACTTGTTCAGTTGATGAGTGGTTCCCGCCGAGGACCTGAATCACAAAAGTGAATAAGATCCTCCAAGCTATGGGGAATGAATTTTTGGTGACTGGGGTTCTGTCCAAAAAGTTTGGCTCTAAAGCATTTCGTTTTAACCCATCCTTCACTGTTGTGGGTTCAGGATAGGCGACATAAACACCTTTATTATAGTCTAACCCTGAAGAGGTGGAAAACGTTTTGTAATCCAGGGTGATTGATTGTTTCCCATAAAAAAGACTGAACTTAATGAGATACTCCCTTAGTGGTCGTAGGTCAGTCTCATTAGTAGCAGGTGTCGGGTCATAGGCCACGGCTGTTCTCCAAAACTCCCTGAGGAGGTTTTGGTAAACAATAGAGGGACACTGAACAAAGGCATTTTTCAGTGGGCAGTTAAATAAAAATTTCATAATGTCTTTATAGGCTGGGACATTTTGTGGGTATTCAAAATTGCCTATGACATTATTGGTTTTAAATTCAACATTAGTAAGATCCCCTGCCCACTGTTGTGCATACTGAAGAGATTGAGTTCTTGCCATTTCCATTTGAAATAGTTTTTAGGGTTTTGAGAAAAACTTGACAAGAACAGTCAAAAGAATTTTTGAATCTCTGAAGTTTTGATAAAAAATCTTTTGTAAATGTTTACAATGAAGGTTTTTCTTAAAGATGTTTGAAGAACACAATGATTTCTAGGTTTGAAAGAGATTTTGACAGAGTTTTGTTTGCAGAAATCAATTGTGTGTGTTTTAATATTTATGAGAGGGGTATTTATAGAGTGGTGAGAGGGGTGGTTTTTGCATAAACGTAGATATGTAATGACGGTTTTTGAAAACGTTTGAAATTCCACATTTAATGCCACCCACCACTACCCGCAGTAAAATCCCGTATTTCAAGGGAACAGTTGCAGTGCACAGTAAAAGTGCACTTTTGCAGCAATAAAATATCCATAGGATATTTTATGTGAGAGAAGGCATTTAATGCCAAGTGGGATGAGGTAAGTGAGGAGACCCCTGACAGTAAGACATATATTCCTATATTAAATTGGCATAGTTACCAACCTAGGATATTTAAGTAACTAATACTTGGATCATTTAGTTACTCTTTCAATGCTCAATATCAACTGTCAGGGTCCCTGAATGAGTCTTACTCATTCAGTGAGAGGAAGTTTTGTGGGTTTCGTTCAGGGAAGAGGAATCATTTCAGAGAACTTACTGAGATTGGTTTTCAGATGCCTGACTTTCAATGTCAAGCATTCCCAATTCAGCTTTCAGTCTCCTGAAAGTAGGTTCATCCAAGGGTTTGGTGAAGATATCAGCAAGTTGATATTCAGTAGGGATGAAATGAAGTTCTATGTCTCCTTTCATTATGTGATCCCTGATGAAGTGATATCTGATATCAATATGTTTGGTTCTTTGGTGGAGGACAGGGTTGTTGGAGATTGCAATAGCACTAGTGTTATCACAGAAGATGGGTACCATTTTGTAATGGATGTCATAGTCACTGAGTTGACTTTTCATCCATAATACATTGGCACAACATCCTGCTGCAGCTACATACTCAGCTTCTGCTGAAGACATAGCCAGTGATTGTTGCTTTTTAGCACTCCAACAAACCAGCTTTCCTCCAAGAAATTGACAGGACCCTGAGGTACTTTTCCTGTCCATGTTACAGCCAGCATAATAAGAGTCAGAATACCCTTTATGGTCAAACCCTGAGCACTTTGGATAGTAAAGTCCAAGGCTTGGAGTTCCCTTTAGGTATCTGAGAATTCTCTTGGCTGCAGTGAGATGGGATTCTTTAGGATTAGAATGATATCTTGCTATTAGACAGACTGAGAATTGGATGTCTGGTCTAGAGGTAGTTAGATACATCAGTGAGCCCACAATCCCTCTGAAATGAGTTTGATTGACTGATTTTCCAGTGAGGTCAGGTCCAAGGTTGTTTGGAGGGACCATTGGTGTCTTCACTGAGGCACAGTCAGATATCTCATATTTCTTCAAGAGATTTCTGGTGTATTTCTCTTGACTAATGGATATTCCTTTATCAGTTTGCCTAATTTGCAGTCCAAGGAAGTATGTGAGTTCACCCATCATGCTCATTTCAAAATTCTTTGTCATTAGTTTTTCAAACTGTTTGCAAAGAGTATAGTTTGTTAAGCCAAAGATGATGTCATCAACATATACTTGAACCATTATCACATCTTGTTTTGGTCTGTAGACAAACAGAGTGTTGTCTATCTTTCCTCGGACAAACTTGTTTTGGATCAGGAAGGCTGAGAGAGTTTCATACCATGCCCTGGGAGCTTGTTTAAGTCCATAGAGGGCTTTGTCAAGCTTGCAGACATAGTCAGGAAATTCACTACTCTCAAAGCCTGGGGGTTGCTGAACATACACATCTTCCTTGAGATCACCATTTAAGAATGCACTTTTAACATCCATTTGGTAGACCCTGAAGTTCATGTATGTTGCATATGCAAGGAAGATCCAGATGGCTTCTGTAGAAAACTAGAAGGGGGGTTGAATAGTTTACCAATTAAAAACTTTGTTTTGAAACTTATTGAAAGATCAATTGATATTGATCTTGAGTATGTTAATGAAATATGCAAGCAATGTGTAATAAGTAAATAAGGAAAGAAATGATCAAACCACAACAAGTTGTTTATAGTGGTTCGGCCTACAAGGACTCTTTTTCCTTGCCCTACTCCACTCCCCGAGTCTCACACTCGAGAGTTTAACTTCACTAGTCAACAAGCTCCTTTCACCGGCGGAGAAAACCTTTACACTTCGCTTACACTATTTCGACACTAAGCTAGATGTCGAGTTCTTTGCAAGGGTACAACTACTCCCACACACAATGTATTTTGAGGACTAAAATACTAACCAATCACACTCACAAGATTATGATGGTTTGATACAACAATGAAGTATGGATCAACACTAGATCATACAACACTAAACAAACAAGACTTCCAACTTCTCGTTGAAGCTTGAATATGACTTGATCTTCTTTGCTACAAAAGAGATCACTAATATGATATGAAATTGAGTTAGAAAGGTTATAGAGAAGATATGTATGAGAGTATGTTAGAAAGGGGTGAAAAACTACTTGGCTTGGCATTGCTATTTATAGCCAAAATGGACAGGAGCGTCCACGGACGGCGGACCCCTTAAAAGGGTTTCGTCCGTGTACCATTTTTGTACCGCCGGGTCTGACAGCCAAGATATCAAATCTTGCAAAAGTCAACCCTATCTAAGTGAGATTGTGCAAGATATGAAGAGTGATCTGTGCTGAATACCGTCAAGTCTAATCACACAAGCTGGCCACTTGTGAATGACCAACCGTAACAGACTTAAGACAGCTTAAGCACAAATACAATGAAGTCCTGGAGAATACAATGAATTCCCGGGTCGTTATGTCCCACGGAGACTCAATGGTGTGCAAACATTTGATCAGACGATAGAATGATCACTAAGGATAGTGATCGGAAAGGATTATATGGATAATTATACTACTGAAAAAGTTTGTAAAATAAAGCGACTTAAATACAAATTAAGAAGATTAAAAAGATAAAATATATTAAATAAACGCTATCACTATTTTAAAATTGATGAACGTTTAAAAAATAACGTAAACGTACAAAATAAAAAGTGAGATCTAAGAAATAAAAGTCCTAAAAATATGAAAAATACATTTTTACAATCCTAATGATAAAAGAAAATATTTAGAAAAAGAAAATTAATTTTACAACTATTTTATTAATTAATATTAATTAAAAACTATTTTTAACTAATAAATAATAGCCTAAAATACAAGAAAATATGAAATAAGGCTTGAAAAATAAAATTAAGACTTAGAAAAATCTAAAATAACAAAATAGAATTTTCAAAACTATTTTTGTATTTTTCTGATTATTTTTCTATTTTCTAGGAATTTTAAACTATTTAAAACTACCTAAATTACTTAAAAATACAAATTTAACTAAGAAAAATCTAGAAAAATATTTTTATGTCTTTTTATATTTATCTTAACTTAAGAAAAATGAAAAATTAATTTTTTGAAGCTTTTCTTAATTAATTGAATTAAATGCTATTTAAAAATGCTTAAAAACTAGTTTAAATTAAGAAAAATAGCAAATAAGCTTAGAAAAATCTGAAAATTTCAGGAAAATTCTAAAATAATATTAGGAATATAAGAAAAATGGAAAAACAGGTGCTTATGTGTGGAATTATGGAACTGAAGTGGAAAGTGCTTATAAATAAGCACTATGAATAAGCAAATGGAAACCAATAAGCACCAAACCAAAACAGGAACTCTAATAAGCTAAAAGAACATAAATGCAACAAGAATCAACAAGCCCTAACCACTGGAATAGCAAATTACTCAGATTTGATGTTTGAGCTTTTGGCTAAAAACAGTGAAAGGGGTGCCTACTTTGAGCTTATGCACAAGCTGCTAGATAAGCTGAAATGGAAAAACAGAAACTGGATCCTAATCTAGACCTGGGTAACTACACATGAGCCAAATATTAAACCTAGACAAGCTCACATGAGCTCTGTGCAATCCAAGCAAAACCTGCATAACCCCTGTGCAGGCTCAGTGCCCTGCACAGGGGATTTAACACCATTTTAACAAGCTAGTTAAGAGCTTAAGAAAATTTTGTAAAAATCTAGAAAAATGGTAATAATAAAATAGACCAAGAGAGCTTTTTAAAACCACAATTTACACTGACATTGACCCAGAGATTAATCCATGAAAATTCCCTCTAGTTGAGCTCAAAACTGGTTTTGTGCATTTTGACTTTTTAAGCAAAACTGAAAAGTTGACTATTCTGAGTTTTGATCTAGATTTGTGGACTGATGATGATATATTAAGATGAAATAATACTGAAATAAGCTAGTCCTAAGATTTATAAGCACAAAACAAGATTTCGTATTTGCAAAAACTCAACAGTGAACAGATTAGAACAGATGTGATAAAATTTTGACTTTGGTGGTTTGTATGCATAACTGAAAGACAGATATGAGCTCAAAAGTGCTAAGTAAACATGAACCAACAGGTTTTCAATCCAAAACAAACCTCAAACAAAGACCAAGTAACAAATCCAAACACCCCTTGTAATAACTGATATGCAACTAAAATGAGATAAACACTGAACCAGATTGATTTCTTGATCACACTAAGTTTACATGACCTAAATAAAACTATTTAAACAAGTGTACACTAATGGTGATCACAGATGTTCATACAAGCATAAAATGCAAAATGGACTTGAAACTTGAAACTGAGAAACTCACTTACATGTGTCCAAATTGTTTGCAGGCTAAACCAAACCCAAACCTATGCTAACCTAATCTAATACAACCCAAATTCCAAGCTGCATCACCCCATTTCATCACCATTTCCATTCTTGGCCATTTTTTTGACTTTTGTTGACCATGAAACAAATTTGTTTGAAACTGACTTGTAAGCTTATTCAAAGCTTACAGAGAGCTTAAATACACTTGTTTAAGCTTAAAACAAGCATCTAACAATCTGGATAGAAGAATTTGAAACTGAAAATCTCAACAGTAAACATGGAACTAAGAACTCATATGAAAACTTGAATTGATAATTAAAAGGGACAATACAAAGATGTTTTAACTTAATTGTTCTACATAAAAGCTGAAATTACAACAATTTGATTTAAACTACAACATTAATTTAGAAACGACATTTAAGAAAAATTATTAAAACTAGCTACTACTCTATCTTGCTTCTCATTGCTTCTTATATATTCCAAACATCTCCCCACTTGTCTCTAACTTGATCCCACCTCTATTTTTGACCTTTGGATGAGTTAAAGCATTCTTGGCCATAGATTGATTTTTTGGCGGGAAACATGTATTAGGCAGTTGAGGGTTGAGTGAGGAGGGGGGAGGTGCATTAAATGCAGTTTGGAGGTTAGCTAAGGTGGGGGGGACTAGGGTGGTGATATGGGAGCTGGGGGGATGGTGAGTTGTGTGATTTCAGGGATGTTGTTGGGGAAGAAGGTCTTGGCGCGTGTTTTGTTTGACTGCCATTTGACCAAGGCAGTATTATTGAAAGGGGGGTGCAAAATGGTATTTGACAGGGGTCCAAAGGGTAGGCAAGGGTCACAATTGTTGACAAGGGTCTAAATGGTGTAAAGGTTTTAATAATCATAGGGACCTATGTTGTAACTTCTGAAATTCAAGGGAACAATCCTGTCAATTTTTCAAAGTTTTTCCAAGGACTAAAAGTGACAAGCTCAAAAAGTATAAGGACCAAACTTGACAATTTCCAATTTCCATGGACCATTTTTGCCATTTGACTAAGTTGAAGGACCTTTTCCGCCATTTGACTAAAGATTCATTCAAGGACCGTTTTTGACAATTTAAAATATTTCAGGGACCTTGAATGATATTTTTCTTTATTTTGATATACCAGGGACTGTTTTTGACAACTTTTGAAACTTGGGGGACTAAAACTGCCAATTTTGCAAACTTGATACGTTTTTCATCTGATTTTGATATTTTTGCATTTAAAACACATAAAACACTGATTTGTGATATTTTTATCATTTTGAAGCATTTTTGAGTGTTTTCAGATGATTTTGCAGTCTAGATAGTACAAAAATGATGAGTATTTAGACACTCATCAATCCCCCACACTAAGATATTGCTAGTCCCTAGCAATGATTTGAAGCTTTAATGGATTTTAAAAACTCTTTACCAAAAGCCATCACTTCTGGAGTATCCAAATGTTTCAGTTCAAGTAAGAACCTTGGTACACTGATAACCAAATGATTTTGAGCAAATCATAAGCTGTAAACGGATTTGATTTGTCTTTACCAGAAGCCGTACCCTTCTGGACTAGCCAACTCTTAGATAAATTATCATTATTATCTTTGGTGAGCTGATTACCAATTATGGTTTTTCCACTGCCTTTACCACAAGCCATTATCTTGCGGGCTAGCCAACTCTTCACTTTTTAGGATATGGTGAGCTGAATACCATACAATTTTGGGCAAATTGCAAGCCGTAAACGGATTTGATATATCTTTACCAAGAGCCGTTTGCTCCTGGATTAGCCAATCCTTTTGTTTATCAAACATGGCGGACTGATAACCATAAGCTGAGTAAGTGAAAAACACTTACCCCAAAAAAAAAATTTGGCCAAAAACGGGGGAATTGGGTAGATAATATATGAAATTCGTGAGAGTTCCCCCCCCACACTTAGAAATGAATATTGCCCTCAATATTCAAAGTACCGGCGGTTATGCCGAAACAAAGAACGTAAAAGGGAAATACTACGGCCATTATTTTAATAGATTTTTTTTTTTTTTTTTTTTTTTTTTTTTTTTTTTTTTTTTTGAAACTTATATATATATAACATGTGGGGCATCACCCCCACACTAAGGTGGTAGAAAGGGGTAAGAAGACAGAAATATGGGTGAAAACCCATATGGTGCGTGCTACTGTTTTTGGTTTCCGAGTCGCTAGCTTGACTCGACCCCGAATTCATTGGTTCATGGGGAAGCAAAGTGGAAGAAACAATCTCACTCGGACTTTCGTTCAAGATGTTTGGACAAACATTTGAAGCACGTGAAAGTTCCACACCGATGAGATATAGAGAGAACCGGCTCATAAATAATAAATGAAAATGCCGGGGTCAAAGATGGTGTCCTCATTCCCGAAGGAGTGAAGAAGAGAGGAAGTCACATCATATGTGAGGAATGGAAGAAAGATGTTGATAACAATCAAGATCCAGTCTTCATCCTCAAATGTAGACATATCGGGAGGAAGGGTGAAGGTAGTATCATCGATAATCAAACTCTTATGATAGAGTACACCTTCCTCCAAGCCAATATCATCCTCAAGATCAAAATAGAAATGATCATATTCCGGAGGAGATATGACATGAGAGAGTTCACCGGAGAACTCTTCATGAAGAGAATCATTGGAAAAAGCCTCAAGCTCGGGCTTGTCCAATGTAGAGTCACTATCCACAACGGGGATAGGAGATGAAGCTGACTTAGCACAAAATGATTCGATCTTAGAAACGAGGAGATTTATATTGAACAATTGTTCACGAAGTATCTCGTCCTCAATTTCCAGATCATCAGAATCTCTCACTTCCTCTAAGCTAACTAGCTCAGAAGGTAGCTCCTCGACATAATCGATGTCTCCATAGGATAAAGAATCGTCAAACGAAGTACAATCGTTATCAGAATCGGAGAACATCTCGACATGATCATATGGAATGTCAAGAGGAGGAGAAGAATCATCATTAAGAGGCTCATCACACATATTACCGGAGATAACCTCGGACTCACTTGGGGTTGGAACAAGGCTCTCAACACTAGACGGTTCCATTTCTGGAATAGTGCTAGAAGGCTCGTCCCCCATTATGAGAGTGTCTTTGGAAGCAATAAAAGGTAAGATAGGTGTGATAGCAATAGACTGAGGGAGTTGAGAAATGATATCTTTCAAAGGAATAACACTCTCCTCGTTGTCCTCATAATATTCCCTCATTTGAATACTATCCTCATCATCATCGTCATCATCTCGGATTCTTATGTTCATCTGCTGAAGCTTACACACCATTCTTTTCATTTGTAGTTTCTTTCGAATGCGTATTTCTTCAGAACTTTGTGGAAGATTACACTCCTCGTAATCATTGAGATGCTGTGAAGGCTCGGAAGTCTGATGACTGATGGAATACTGTGGGGGTTGGAAATTGTCAAAACCGGGAGAATTGGAATTGTGAAAATTTTGATTCATCGGTTGACATTCAAAAGTCGCATGAGGACCCCCGCAATTCTCACAACAGAGAAAATTGGGAAAATAACTTTCACCAAAGTTCTGATTGTAACATGGTTCCGGCTCATAGACAAGCGGGACCCGTGATGGACAATCAAAACCGTAATGAGAATCATTCCCACAATACTCGCATGAGTAGGATTCGTATTGGGGCTGTGGAGGTAGGTAGGAAAAATCGGGTGTTTCATTTGAAATGGGATCGGGATTACCGACAAATTTGTCTCCGAAACTCACATTGGTACATCGCCGACAATTTCCACCGTTAAATGGACCTCCACACCAGGAACATGTTGAAAACCATGACATGAAGAATTAAACGGATAAGAGGATAAGGAATGGAGAATTAAACGGTTAAAGGAGATAAGGAATGAAGAATTAAACAGATTAGAGGGTAAGGGAAATGTAGAATCAAAAGATGCGAGAGGGTAAAGATGGATATTTTTTTGATTTTTGAAAACTTTACAAAAAACTTTTTACAAAAGATGGAATATGTGCAAGAATGGGTCTGAAAAAGGTTTTAACACACGCTAAAGCCTCCCCGGCAGCGGCGCCAAAATTTGATCTGTGCTGAATACCGTCAAGTCTAATCACACAAGCTGGCCACTTGTGAATGACCAATCGTAACAGACTTAAGACAGCTTAAGCACAAATACAATGAAGTCCTGGAGAATACAATGAATTCCCGGGTCGTTATGTCCCACGGAGACTCAATGGTGTGCAAACATTTGATCAGACGATAGAATGATCACTAAGGATAGTGATCGGAAAGGATTATATGGATAATTATACTACTGAAAAAGTTTGTAAAATAAAGCGACTTAAATACAAATTAAGAAGATTAAAAAGATAAAATATATTAAATAAACGCTATCACTATTTTAAAATTGATGAACGTTTAAAAAATAACGTAAACGTACAAAATAAAAAGTGAGATCTAAGAAATAAAAGTCCTAAAAATATGAAAAATACATTTTTACAATCCTAATGATAAAATAAAATATTTAGAAAAAGAAAATTAATTTTACAACTATTTAATTAATTATTATTAATTAAAAACTATTTTTAACTAATAAATAATAGCCTAAAATACAAGAAAATATGAAATAAGGCTTGAAAAATAAAATTAATACTTAGAAAAATCTAAAATAACAAAATAGAATTTTCAAAACTATTTTTGTATTTTTCTGATTATTTTTCTATTTTCTAGGAATTTTAAACTATTTAAAACTACCTAAATTACTTAAAAATACAAATTTAACTAAGAAAAATCTAGAAAAATATTTTTATGTCTTTTTATATTTATCTTAACTTAAGAAAAATGAAAAATTAATTTTTTGAAGCTTTTCTTAATTAATTGAATTAAATGCTATTTAAAAATGCTTAAAAACTAGTTTAAATTAAGAAAAATAGCAAATAAGCTTAGAAAAATCTGAAAATTTCAGGAAAATTCTAAAATAATATTAGGAATATAAGAAAAATGGAAAAACAGGTGCTTATGTGTGGAATTATGGAACTGAAGTGGAAAGTGCTTATAAATAAGCACTATGAATAAGCAAATGGAAACCAATAAGCACCAAACCAAAACAGGAACTCTAATAAGCTAAAAGAACATAAATGCAACAAGAATCAACAAGCCCTAACCACTGGAATAGCAAATTACTCAGATTTGATGTTTGAGCTTTTGGCTAAAAACAGTGAAAGGGGTGCCTACTTTGAGCTTATGCACAAGCTGCTAGATAAGCTGAAATGGAAAAACAGAAACTGGATCCTAATCTAGACCTGGGTAACTACACATGAGCCAAATATTAGACCTAGACAAGCTCACATGAGCTCTGTGCAATCCAAGCAAAACCTGCATAACCCCTGTGCAAGCTCAGTGCCCTGCACAGGGGATTTAACACCATTTTAACAAGCTAGTTAAGAGCTTAAGAAAAATTTGTAAAAATCTAGAAAAATGGTAATAATAAAATAGACCAAGAGAGATTTTTAAAACCACAATTTACACTGACATTGACCCAGAGATTAATCCATGAAAATTCCCTCTAGTTGAGCTCAAAACTGGTTTTGTGCATTTTGACTTTTTAAGCAAAACTGAAAAGTTGAGTATTCTGAGTTTTGATCTAGATTTGTGGACTGATGATGATATATTAAGATGAAATAATACTGAAATAAGCTAGTCCTAAGATTTCTAAGCACAAAACAAGATTTTATATTTGCAAAAACTCAACAGTGAACAGATTAGAACAAATGTGATAAAATTTTGACTTTGGTGGTTTGTATGCACAAGTGAAAGACAGATATGAGCTCAAAAGTGCTAAGTAAACATGAACCAACAGGTTTTCAATCCAAAACAAACCTCAAACAAAGACCAAGCAACAAATCCAAACACCCCTTGTAATAACTGATATGCAACTAAAATGAGATAAATCCTGAACCAGATTGATTTCTTGATCACACTAAGTTTACATGACCTAAATAAAACTATTTAAACAAGTGTACACTAATGGTGATCACAGATGTTCATACAAGCATAAAATGCAAAATGGACTTGAAACTTGAAACTGAGAAACTCACTTACATGTGTCCAAATTGTTTGCAGGCTAAACCAAACCCAAACCTATGCTAACCTAATCTAATACAACCCAAATTCCAAGCTGCATCACCCCATTTCATCACCATTTCCATTCTTGGCCATTTTTTTGACTTTTGTTGACCATGAAACAAATTTGTTTGAAACTGACTTGTAAGCTTATTCAAAGCTTACAGAGAGCTTAAATACACTTGTTTAAGCTTAAAACAAGCATCTAACAATCTGGATAGAAGAATTTGAAACTGAAAATCTCAACATTAAACATGGAACTAAGAACTCATATGAAAACTTGAATTGATAATTAAAAGGGACAATACAAAGATGTTTTAACTTAATTGTTCTACATAAAAGCTGAAATTACAACAATTTGATTTAAACTACAACATTAATTTAGAAACGACATTTAAGAAAAATTATTAAAACTAGCTACTACTCTATCTTGCTTCTCATTGCTTCTTATATATTCCAAACATCTCCCCACTTGTCTCTGACTTGATCCCACCTCTATTTTTGACCTTTGGATGAGTTAAAGCATTCTTGGCCATAGATTGATTTTTTGGCGGGAAACATGTATTAGGCAGTTGAGGGTTGAGTGAGGAGGGGGGGAGGTGCATTAAATGCAGTTTGGAGGTTAGCTAAGGTGGGGGGGACAAGGGTGGTGATATGGGAGCTGGGGGGATGGTGAGTTGAGTGATTTCAGGGATGTTGTTAGGGAAGAAGGTCTTGGCGCGTGTTTTGTTTGACTGCCATTTGACCAAGGCAGTATTATTGAAAGGGGGGTTCAAAATGGTATTTGACAGGGGTCCAAAGGGTAGGCAAGGGTCACAATTGTTGACAAGGGTCTAAATGGTGTAAAGGTTTTAATAATCATAGGGACCTATGTTGTAACTTCTGAAATTCAAGGGACCAATCCTGTCAATTTTGCAAAGTTTTTCCAAGGACTAAAAGTGACAAGCTCAAAAAGTATAAGGACCAAACTTGACAATTTCCAATTTCCAAGGACCATTTTTGCCACTTTTCAAAGTTGAAGGACCTTTTCCGCCATTTGACTAAAGATTCATTCAAGGACCGTTTTTGACAATTTAAAATATTTCAGGGACCTTGAATGATATTTTTCTTTATTTTGATATACCAGGGACTGTTTTTGACAACTTTTGAAACTTGGGGGACTAAAACTGCCAATTTTGCAAACTTGATACGTTTTTCATCTGATTTTGATATTTTTGCATTTAAAACACATAAAACACTGATTTGTAATATTTTTATCATTTTGAAGCATTTTTGAGTGTTTTCAGATGATTTTGCAGTCTAGATAGTACAAAAATGATGAGTATTTAGACACTCATCAAAGAGTACAAATCTATACAAAATATCTAATGGAATCTTCCAATGATTTCCATGATGTAATACATGATGTCATATGTTGTATTTCTATTTTTAGAAATATGCAAATGCTTAAGTAGTGTTTGGTTTTAAGAACCTAACACATTCTAAAAACTACTATCATACATAATGATTAGAGTCATATCAAGATGTTACTAATCATAAATGTAAATGCTTGAATGATGAATATATTGTTTGAAAAAGCTTGTTTAAATATCTATTAAACTTGACAAGCTTTAAGCTTTTATAAATTAAATTTACTTTTGTCGTTA
The DNA here is from genome assembly GCA_019973895.1 of Chrysanthemum seticuspe. Classification (NCBI taxonomy): domain Eukaryota; kingdom Viridiplantae; phylum Streptophyta; class Magnoliopsida; order Asterales; family Asteraceae; genus Chrysanthemum; species Chrysanthemum seticuspe. The sequence continues at coordinate 29,972,630 of BPTQ01000003.1, forward strand.
ACAAAACTTAGGCAAAGATCAAAAATATAAATAACGTTTAATGACGATATTTGTATTAACAATCTCCCCCTTTTTGTTGAGGACAAAATATAAATTTTATTTTTATAAAAGATACAAAGTTTGTACAAGAGTTATAAAAATATTAGTTTTAGAACTTGAAAAGGAAATGATAATGCAAGTGTATGATGTTTGACTTTTTATGAAAGTCAAAGTATGCAGTTTGACTTTTTTAAAGAAAAGTCAAGTATTATCAATGAGGGTTCCTGTTTGACTATAGAAAGTCAAATGTATGCAGTTTGACTTTTTCAGAAAAGTCAAATATAAATAATTTCAAAGTTCTATATTTTCTCCCCCTTTTTGTCTCAACAAAAAGAAGAGGCTATGCGGAATGTAATGAGCCCGAGCTATTATCTCCCCCTTGTTCAAAGCTCCCCCTAAATTGGGTGCTTTAATGGGAAGAATCATGGATTGTGAAAATAAAGCTACAAAAAAAATTGTTAGTAATAATGATCATTCACAAGCATTTCCAAACACTATGTAATGACACCAATAATATAATAAACAACATTCATTAGTTAAAATTTTTCATGAGTAAAGATCATGAAAAGAGAACACAATGATGTGTTTTTAGTACAAGAAATAAAAATTATCCTAAGAAAGTAAAAACTAGAAAGACTAGTCTAAAACCATCCTAAAGTGATGGTGGATGGGAAAGAGCGTTGAGACGCTCAAGGATGTGGTTGAGGATGAACCTCATTTCTTCTTGGAAGTCATGGACCATAACCCGGGTCCGTTCCAAGGTTTGGCCCGTTTGCTCACAAGTTGAGCAACCATGCCTTGGAGGGTAGAATGTTTGGGGAGGTTGTGGTGGTGGAATGGTGGATGTGTTGGTGGTGTTGGGGATGTTTGGAGTGGTCATGATGGATGCAAGCAAAGCATTTTGCATTTGCATTGTCTCACTTAAGTGAGAATCCACCATGCCTTTGAATTGGTGGAGGGTCTGGAGTTCCGCTTGAATCTCCTCTCTAGTGGGATTGTCATCCCACATGCACTCCGGAATGTCCTCAATATGAGGGGACATTGATGATGGAAGTGGATGATCCCCATATAATGGACCATGAATGTCCTTGTGAATGGGGTGGAAAAGGAGAGGTCTTGGCCCTAATGGGGCGTTTGGGTCAAAGGATGACCGAGGTGATTCATGAGCGATTCGCTCAATTGTGCCAAAGGATGGCAATGGTGGTGGATGACTTAGCCTAGGAGGCAAGTCTTCCACGTCCTCTAGGAAAGGATTTGGTGATGTTGGTGGAGTTGAAAATAACTCCATAGGAATGAGAGTTGGAGACCTTGGTGGTGAAGGTGGTGAGGGTGTTTTGGATGTTTGGATGGGTGCCGGTGGAGGTGAAGTAGGTGTTTTCGTTGGTGGTGGAGTGGTGATCACAATGTGTGATGTATTGGGTGTAGCTAAGGTAAGATTTGTATCATCTCGGATGGGAGATGAGATTGTGAGTGGAGAAGACTCGGATGATGAGCTAAGGTTAACGAAGCAACAAGGCCTCACACTAATTCTAGAGGTTTTCTTGCAAGGTTTTGGAGATGATTTTGTCATTTTTGACTTGGTTTTTGCTTTGCTAGATAATAGTAAGAATGAAGAAGGTGTGAGGATGATCATGGTAAAACCTCTCAATTTATAGAAGTGAAAAATTGTTGAGAAATGTGTTTGATTTGATGTTGAACCATTGAAGAGATGAGGTTCCTAATGATTTGGAAGTGGGTTGAATGCTAGTCATATCACCCAAGTCAATCCATACAGGAGAGATGGAGTGAAGAAGAAAAGATTTGAAATAAATGTGTGCTAATGAGTGGAATTGCCTAACAATAAGATCACCCACGGATTTGAAGGTACCAAAAATTTGGTTCCTTCCTTTATGCCAAAGGGCTCTTTGGGTGGATTTTTCAAATTTTTGAATTTTGGTGGGAAATGGATTTCTTATATACCTTAGTGAATTATACTAATTCTAATAACAGTATAAACTAGTTAAAATTGATTTATAAGTGATGGAAGATAATTTGGAATCACGAAAGAGTCGAAATTCAGAAAATTACCTGGAGGATCCACGGCACCAAAATCATACACGGACGGTACCCTAAAAAGGGTGCCGTCTGGTCCGCCTGTACAGGTACGGCGGTACCAAAATACATAAAGGACGGTACCAAAATTATGGTGCCGTCTGATCCGTGGAGTGCAGATATATGGACAGAGTACGTTTTTAGGTGTCGGGGACATTTCCGAAACCTGAAATTTTTCTCAAAAGCTGTTATACTAATCATTTCTAGTTAGGAAAAGTAAATAACACATGTATAAACATAGTGGAGCATAGATTTTGAGAAAGACTTTTTGATTATCACATAATAGTGAAAATGCGTAAAATTTGATAGCATACTTGCGCTATCCTCCTGCATAAGATTGTTAGCAAACGACAATTTTAGAAGTTATATTATCATCCTACAAGATAAAGACAACAAAATAGTATCAAACATTAGAGAAAATGCATTGATCCAAACACTCCTTAAAGTATCCTCATTTGTCCAACTTCTTGTAAATCTTGTTCATCATCCTACCAAGGCACTTGAACATTCCCTTAGTTTGTTTGAACTCTGCTGATTCATTCTCGATCTCGGGAAGAGACGCGTAATACTCATGATGTGGAAGACGAGAGCTTGGAAGACCATCCTCGGAGCTATTTGATGATGATGATGAAGGAGTTGGAGGTTTAGCTCTCTTGCCTTTAGTCTTAGCAACTCGTTCATCACTCAAAGGTACAAAGATGTGAGGAATGAGTTCATAGTGAAGGTGCATCCCTTTTGGAGTTGGTGGGATTGGTGCAAAGTTTCTATAGAGACGGGTAAGGAGCATCCCGTATGGAAGAGCAACCGACCCTTGAGTTGGAATATCAATCATTCTCCTAGCAATGTAGTAGGCTAAATTGAATGGTTGGCGGGTGGACAAGTTGTAGATCATGTGACAAAGACAAGCGTTTATGTGATCCCTATTTCCTACGGTGCTAATGACGTTGGCTCTAAGTAGCTCCTCCCATTTCTTAAACTCGGGCTTAAGTTCATTTAGCTCCATTCCATATGGATCTCGGTTTACCTCTTTTCCCTTTCGGGTAACTCGGGTTGTATCACTTTTTGGGTTAAAAAGGTGTTCACGGATGGTATCCTTATCGGCCAAACGAGTTAGGTAGCGAGAAGTGCGGTCATTGATTGTATCAAGAGCGGTGAGGGACCACTTGTCCGTGTAGACACAAGTTCCTCGGTTGGGAATTCCTAGCACTTTAGCAAATTCGGTTAAGGTGATGGTGAAGTCATTTTGGTTGATTCTAAAGCTAAGACAAAATTCATCATCGTCTTCATCATTGAAGCCGGTCACACTAGCATAGAATTCTAACACAAACCTAGGACAAATAGGTTCATCGATGTCAAGAAGACAATCGAATTGAATGGCGGCTAGTTCTTCACGAAGATTGGTATGTTGAAGGAATGATGAGTGAATGGTTCTACCCTCATGGAAGTACCTTGATTCTAGACCCCTAAATATTTCTACTTGTTCCTTGGTAAGTCCTTTGGTTTTGTGGTGTTTGGGAATGTAGTTAAGGGTGTCTTTGTGATCATAGAATCTTGCGGCTACCATGGTTATCCTAAGGACAAGAATTAATATGTTAAACATGAAAATAAATTTTAACGTCTTTTGGTTCTAGTGTGTGCCTATATGAAAACAATTTGGAGTTGCGGTTATCTCGACTCATTTTATGCACAAAAATGGTTTTAGTGGGGTGTTTGGCAAATACCATGAGATAACCCAAATGCTCCTAATTCAATGTGGCTTCATTTGAATATACCGGGGAATGCATATTAGTTATGCAATACCTTTAGTATTCAAGAGCATGCAAGTGATGAAAATTTAACGTTTCTATTTGTATTAGCAATGAAAAAAAATTGTTTTCCTACAAGTGAGAAGCTTTTCAAAACTTTTGACATGGGGTGTTTGGTTGTTTGAATAAGGCCTTATATTCATCATCTATCAATTAGTGGGAAACATGATTTGTTTATGCAATATGATAATGTAATACCTAATTTCAATGACTATTTATGCATTTTGCCAATTGAATCCATATTTGGTATACAAGCATACATAAAACCCCATGTAATGATTTGTGATAGTTTTGTGCATAAATAAGAATCCTAGACTCAGAATTAAGAGAGAAAATGTAGTTAGGATACTTACAATGATGTTATCTTCAGTGATTAGTGAGTGGGAAGGTGTCAATAATGAGCTTGGTTTAAGTTTTACACGTTTTGGTAAAGTGGTTTGTGAGGAAGAGGATGTTTTGTATATAGCAGTTTTGCTTCTGTAGACACCACGGACCAGACGGTACCAAAAAATTGGTTCCGTCTTTGTTATCGTTTGGTGCCGTGGCTACAGTAGCAGGTACAAGACAAAATTGTTTTGTTTTGTTTATTCTAATGTTTTGGGCTATGTTTATCCTACATGTTTGGTTCCATTAATCCTAAACCAAGTCTAAGAAGATTAAAAGGTTCTCGTTTAAGAGGTTTAGTTAAGATGTCGGCAATGTTGTCTTCGGAGGATACTTTCTCGATTGAAATGTTTCCTTTTTGAACATTGTCGCGAAGAAAGTGATGACGGATTTCAATGTGCTTTGTACGAGCATGTTGAACGGGATTCTTGCTGAGATCGATGGCTCCTTTGTTGTCGCATAGTATCACAATGTCGTTGAGATGAATTCCTTAGTCTACGAGAGCTTGCTTCATCCAAAGAGCTTGTTGACATGCTTTTCCGGCTGAGACGTACTCGGCTTCAGTAGTTGAGATGGCTAAAGCCGTTTGCTTCATTGCAAACCATGAGGTGAGACAATGTCCAACAAAAGTGCAAATACCACTTGTACTTTTTCTATCGACATAATCACCGGCATGATCCGAGTCGGCATACACTATGGTTTCTATACCCGTTCCTTTGGGATACCATAATCCTAAACACGTTGTTCCCTTAATATATCTAAAAATCCTTTTTAAGGCTTCTAAGTGTGATGCCTTTGGGTTTTCTTGAAAGCGAGCACATAGAAAAACACTAAACATAATTTCGGGTCTACTAGCCGTAAGATAGAGTAGGCTACCAATCATTCCTCTATATTTAGTGTTATCTACGGATTCACCTTCTTCGTCCTTGGTGAGTTTTGTGTCCGAGGACATGGGTGTTTTAGTTGGTTTGGAATCTTCAAGACCAAATTTCTTAAGCATGTCTTTTATATATTTAGATTGGTTAAAGAAAATACCATCTTCTGGTTGTTTAATTTGAAGTCCTAGAAAGAAGTTTAACTCACCCATCATACTCATTTCAAACTCGTCATGCATGATTTTAGAGAAATCATCACATAGTTCTTGACAAGTTGATCCGAATATAATGTCATCAACGTATATTTGAACAATAATAATTTGTGATTCCTTTTTCTTGGTAAAAAGAGTATTATCTACTAATCCCATAGTATATTTGTTATCAATAAGAAAAGTCTTAAGACGGTCGTACCAAGCTTTAGGTGCTTGTTTAAGACCGTATAATGCTTTCTTGAGTTTGAAGACATGATGTGGTTTCTCAAAGTCGGAAAAACCGGGAGGTTGAGCAACATACACTTCTTCGTTAATAAACCCATTAAGGAAAGCACTTTTAACATCCATTTGAAATAATTTAAAGTCATAAGCACATGCATAAGCAAGTAATATTCTAATAGATTCAAGTCTAGCTACAGGTGCATAAGTTTCATCGTAGTCAATTCCTTCTTGTTGATTATAACCTTGTGCAACAAGCCTAGCTTTGTTTCTAGATACTACACCATTTTCGTCCATTTTATTTCGAAAGACCCATTTTGTTCCAATTATAGTTTGATCTTTGGGTTTTGGAACTAGTTTCCAAACATCATTTCTAACGAATTGGTTTAATTCTTCTTGCATGGCAATTACCCATAATTCATCTTTTATTGCTTCATTTATGGTTTTCGGTTCAATGGTGGATACAAAACAAAAATGATTACTTTGATTTTAGGCTTGTGACCTTAAGGTTCTTTGATTAAGTTGTCCTATGACCTTTTCTAACGGATGACTTTTAGATTCTTTGATGTTGACAATTTCCTTATTTAATGGTTCATCTTCCTTGTTATTATTAATTTGACTTTCTATTATTTGACTTTCAACTAAGTCATCATCTACCAAAGGTGATGTCTTAGAGGGAGGTGGACTTTCGTCAAATGTTATGTTCAACGATTCCTCGACTATCATTGTTTCTTTATTTAGGACAATGTAAGCTTTAATAGTTTGAGAGTAACCAAGAAATACACCTTCATAAGACTTTGGGTCAACTTGGTGAGATAATCCTTAGTGTTAAGAATAAAGCATTTACAACCAAAGACTCTAAAATATCCTAACGTTGGCTTTTTACCTTTATAAAGTTCATATGGTGTTTTGTTTAGGAAAGGACGTATTAAGACTCTATTTAAAATATATGTAGAAGTGTCAACGGCGTTACACCAAAACTTTTGAGGAATGTTTTGTTCATTAAGCATTGTTCTACTCATTTCTTGAATTGTTCTATTTTTACGTTCTACTACTCCATTTGATTGAGGTGTTCGTGGAGCGGAAGAATTATGTGTTATACCATTTGTATCACAAAAGTTTCCAAATTGAGTTTCGTTGTCAAATTCACGACCATGATCCGTTCGGATCGACACAATTTTGACACCTAGAAGGTTTTGAATTTTCTTGCTAAGTATTTCAAATTTATCAAAAGCTTCATTTTTGGTTTTCAAAAATAACGTCCATGTAAACCTTGAGTAATCATCTACTATGACTAAAGTGTATAAGTTACCTCCATAGCTTCTTATAGCGGATGGTCCAAACAAGTCCATATGTAATAATTCTAGACACTTAGATGTGGACACCATATTTTTAGATTTGTGACTACTATGTGTTTGTTTACCAATTTTGCAAGCGTCGCAAAAGTGTTGGTCATATTTTAGTTTTGGTAAATTCCTAATCAACTCTTTTGAAGATAGGTTTTGTATAAGTCTCATATTAGCGTGACCTAAGCGTCTATGCCAAAGAGATGAGCTATCGTCTAATGTTGTTAAGCAAAGTTTGTCATTATATGTTTTATCTATTTTCATGACGTATATGTTATTTTTCCTAACTCCTTTAGCTATGGTGATACCATCTTTTAGTATTTTACTACCATTTTCATCAAATAGTACTTTATACTTTTTATCACATAGTTGGCTAATACTAAGTAGATTAAATCCTTACCTATCCACATGAGCAACATTTTCAATAGTTAGGGAGTTATGAACAATCGTACCTTTGCCAATGATTTTGCTTTTGAGATTGCTACCGAAAGTGACATTACCTCCGTCATACTCTTGGTATGATGAGAAGAGACTTTTGTTGCCCGTCATGTGTCGTGAGCATCCACTATCTTTTATCCATTCATCAGGTTCCAATCCAACTTTCAAGCATACCTAAGAAGCAAATAACTCAAGCATTTGGTCCCCAATATCTCATGGGTCCGTTTGGGTTAAACATACCATTTATTTGATTCATGTATGGAAATGATGGGTAAGAGTTCCATGGCATGTAATCTGGAGTTTGATATGGTCTAGGAAAACTTTGATTCCAACCATTGTGTTGGTAGTTAGGTTGAACGTTGGGGTTGCTCTTAGGAAAGGGGAGTTTGGCAAAAGAAGTTTTATATCGTTGTTGAGTAGTTTTTGATCTAAATTTATTTTTAACAAGTCCTACTCCTGATGTAATAGCTGGTTTTAGTTTAACATTATCATTGGTTTTCTTTGTTACTTTAACAAATTCAGTACGGTCCGTATTGCGAACATTATGTTCTGCTGAAGTACCCGCGGTACCATTTTGCACAACGGACGGAACCCTTATTTTGGTTCCGTCTGGTCCGTGCTATACTGCAGTAATTTTGACAAAATGTTCGTCCTTTTCGGCCGTTTTGTTTTGACTCTTTGGAATTAATACTTCATTAAAACCTAGCCCATTTATGTCTCCTGGTGTTTTATGGATTTTAACTATTTCATCGGCAAGAGCGATGTTTTTGTTAAACCTTTTAAACTTAGAATTATTTTCTATTAGAACTTCTTGTGTGAGCTTTAGTTTTTCTATTTCAAGATTAAGCTCTTGACATGATTTACAATCATCGTCATTTGCTTTTCCTTTTTCAAGTCGTTTTGCTTTTTCTTTCAACTCATATACTTCATTTTCCAAAAATTCCTTTTTGGTTTTTAGAAATTTATTTTTAGTTATGATTTTTAGACTTAGCTCACACAATTGATTATATTGTTTTTGCAAGGTGTCATCATCTATAGAAGAATAAGAAGAGTCGGAAAGTACCTCATTTGACTCATGTGCCATTAGAGCGATCTCTTCCTTGCTTGATTCTTCATCGTCTTCACTATCACTCCAAGCACCACTTACAAAAGCTCGTTGAGTTTTGCTTTTAGGTGGCTTGGGACATTCTCCTAGGAGATGACTTGCATCACCACATCTAAAACACTTTCTTTCACCTTTACTCTTCTTATCATCCCGGTCTTTTTGGAATGGCTTCTTTTCTTCTCGAGGTTGTCTTACAAACTTTCCTCTTCTTCTAAAGAACTTCTTGAAATCTCTAACGGCCATGGCATACTCCTCATCTTCACTACCGGAACAAGATTCATCATCATCGCTTGATTCCACCTTTGCTTTTAGAGCAACGGATTTGATCTTCTCCTTTCTTCCTTTGATGATCTCCGAATCTTTCTCCATTTCCATTTCGTGAACTTTAAGGTTGCCAATTAGCTCGTCTAGTGACATTATTGAGAGATCTTTTGATTCTTCAATAGCGGTCACTTTAGCTCTCCATTTGGGATGGAGTGCTCTAAGAAATTTCCTGACAAAGTTCTTACTACGAAAAGATTCATCAAGTGCTTTAAGTGATGTAATGATAGTGTTGAAACGAGCAAAGCCACAATCAATGGTTTCATCTTCAGGGATAACAAATTGTTCATATTGTTGAACAAGAAGATCAATTTTGTTATCCTTGACTTGTGAATTACCTTGATGTGTAACAATTAAAGATTCCCAAATATCTTTGGCGGTTTCACACATAAAAATTCTTTCATATTCTTTTCTAGGTAAAGCATTATAAAGCATCATTTTAGCTTCATTATTTTTAGCAACTAATTTCTTTTGTTCATCAACGGAAATATCCTTTGTTGTAGAACAAAAATCTCCTTTAACAATAATAAACCAAAGATCTATATCTTTTGATTTTACATATGTTTCAAAACGGTTTTTCCAATAGATAAATCCATTGGTTTCAAAGAGTGGTGGTCTTTGCATAGATTGCCCTTCTTTAAAGTTTTCAGAATCCATGGATCGTTTCAAGTTTATAAAATACAAGTTATTTTAGAAATTCTTGAGCAACGAGGCTCTGGTACCAATTGTAGAAAACTAGAAGGGGGGTTGAATAGTTTACCAATTAAAAACTTTGTTTTGAAACTTATTGAAAGATCAATTGATATTGATCTTGAGTATGTTAATGAAATATGCAAGCAATGTGTAATAAGTAAATAAGGAAAGAAATGATCAAACCACAACAAGTTGTTTATAGTGGTTCGGCCTACAAGGACTCTTTTTCCTTGCCCTACTCCACTCCCCGAGTCTCACACTCGAGAGTTTAACTTCACTAGTCAACAAGCTCCTTTCACCGGCGGAGAAAACCTTTACACTTCGCTTACACTATTTCCGACACTAAGCTAGATGTCGAGTTCTTTCCAAGGGTACAACTACTCCCACACACAATGTATTTTGAGGACTAAAATACTAACCACTCACACTCACAAGATTATGATGGTTTGATACAACAATGAAGTATGGATCAACACTAGATCATACAACACTAAACAAACAAGACTTCCAACTTCTCGTTGAAGCTTGAATATGACTTGATCTTCTTTGCTACAAAAGAGATCACTAATATGATATGAAACTGAGTTAGAAAGGTTAGAGAGAAGATATGTATGAGAGTATGTTAGAAAGGGGTGAAAAACTACTTGGCTTGGCATTGCTATTTATAGCCAAAATGGACAGGAGCGTCCACGGACGGCGGACCCCTTAAAAGGGTTCCGACCGTGTACCATTTTGGTACCGCCGGGTCTGACAGCCAAGATATCAAATCTTGCCAAAGTCAAATCTATCTAAGTGAGATTGTGCAAGATATGAAGAGTACAAATCTATACAAAATATCTAATGGAATCTTCCAATGATTTCCATGATGTAATACATGATGTCATATGTTGTATTTCTATTTTTAGAAATATGCAAATGCTTAAGTAGTGTTTGGTTTTAAGAACCTAACACATTCTAAAAACTACTATCATACATAATGATTAGAGTCATATCAAGATGTTACTAATCACAAATGTAAATGCTTGAATGATGAATATATTGTTTGAAAAAGCTTGTTAAAATATCTATTAAACTTGACAAGCTTTAAGCTTTTATAAATTAAATTTACTTTTGTCGTTAACAAAACTTAGGCAAAGATCAAAAATATAAATAACGTTTAATGACGATATTTGTATTAACAGCTTCCATTCTTGCGACAGGAGCAAATGTCTCATCATAGTCAATGCCTTCTTGTTGACTGTAACCTTTGGCTACAACTCTGGTTTTGTTTTTAATGACAGTGCCATTTTCATCAGTTTTGTTTCTAAAAACCCACTTCATTCCTATGACTACTACATCCTGAGGACATTTGATCAAGGTCATGACCTTGTTTTTATCAAACTGTTGCAGTTCTTCTTGCATAGCCTGAACCCAGGTTGGGTGTTTTAGAGCCTCAGTGACACTTTTGGGTTCTATATCTGATAGGTAATCAGCATATAGACATTCATTGGCTGAAGCTGTAGTTAAATTAGCAGCCATGCTTCTAGTGAGCATGCCCTCAGTGGGTTCACCAATGATGTTTACAAGCTCAATGTCCTGAGATCTTATCCACTTACTTTGTGGTCTAGGATCTGAACTTGAGGAGGTCACTGGAGACTCAGGAGTGAGTTCTGTTACATTAGCCAAAGAATCATTAAGAACATCTGTTGAGATGTCTTGTTCAGGTTGGATTTCATGAATCGCAGGTACCTGATCATTTGATCAGTGTTGCTTATCCCAGCAGGGACTGGTTGATTATCAATGAATTCACTAATGGTTGGTTGGGGTAGGTTGTGAGGTAAGACATAATATGAGATGTCAGCATCAGCTTGATATGAGGAATTGATTTCAGTGTCGAACTCATCAGGAGGATATCTTGATGAGTCATCAATTCCTATTTCCTCCACTGAGGTATTGGTGAACCTGATGCTTTCTGTACTTTCATCAAAGGTGACATGAAAGGTTTCCTCAACTTGTTGTCTTCTGGTGTTAAACACCCTGAAGGCTTTGGAGATCAGTGAGTAGCCTAAGAAGTATCTATCATCAGCTTTTGCATCAAACTTGCCTAGGTGATCCTTGTGGTTATGAATAAACACAGGACACCCAAACACATGAAAGTAGCTGATGTCAGGAAGTCTACCTTTGAAAGTCTCGTATGGGGTTTTATTATGTCTCTTGACAATGTTTTGAGTGTAACAGGCAGTTTTAACTGCTTCAGTACAGAAATGCTTTGAGAGGGCTGAGCCATTTAACATGGTTCTTGCAGCCTCAATGAGAGTTATGTTTTTCCTTTCAGCAACCCCATTTTGTTCAGGGGTATAAGGAGATGAGAAATTTTGAGAAATTCCTTTTTCATCATAGAAGCTTTCAAGCTCTTGATTTCTGAACTCAATACCATTGTCAGTTCTGATTTGTTTAACTGTAATGTCATTCTGGTTTTCAATTTTTCTGATGAATGACATTATTGTACCAGCTGCATGACTCTTTTTGGAAAGAAAGTATACCCAAGTGTATCTTGAAAACTCATCAACAATGACAAGTGTATACTTCTCATGCTGGATTGATCTGGGACTGACAGGTCCAAAGAGATCCATATGCAGGAGGTGAAGGCAGCTTTTGATGGAGAAATTTTGTTTGGTTTTGAAAGATGCTTTGTGGTGTTTACCTTTTTCATAGGCAGAGCATGGTTTGTCATTTGCAAAAACCAGTGATGGTAAGCCAAGGACCTTGTTTTGTTTTGCCAGGTTTTTTTTATTTTTTAAGTTTAAGTGAGAGAGTCTCTTGTACCACAGCCATTTGATAGATTCAGTGGCTTTGGCAAAGAGACAGGTTCCATCTTGAGAAAGAGTGGACATGTCTAAGACATAAACATCATCTCTTCTAGGAGCTATCAAAACAACTTCTTTATTGGCATTGAAAATGGTACCTTGTTTGTCATTGAATTGCACAATGTACTTAGCATCACATAGTTGACTGACACTGATGAGATTGTATTTGAGACCATTGACATAAGCAATTCTAGAGAAAACTATTCCATTGCAGTTTACTGAACCATAACCTTCAGTGGGACATGATGAGTTATCACCAAATACTACCTTGGGTCCTGGTTCCTTTACATACTTGTGCAGATACACCTTCACACCAGTCATGCTTCTTGAGCAACCACTGTCTAGATGCCAAATAGGCTCCCTGGCGTGTCTCTTCTTCATTGTGATGTTGACCCATTCCCCTTTTCTGGCATGATTCTTCCCAACAGCTAGCTTGTCCTCTTCTGAGAGGGCCATCAGTGCACTGACATGCACCATTTCATCATCAGATGATACTGGCTCTTCATCCCAGTCGAAGGTTTCAGCAACAAGGCCTTTGTTTTTACCGTGCACAGATTTAACACTGGTTATTTCTAAGGGATTGGCCTCAAGCAATGCAAGCTTAGCTTTTGCTTTCTTATACTTGGTTTCATAATCAACAGCTTTGTTTTGATCAGATTTGTTTTAAAAATTTTGGTGAGACTGAAAGACTTTTTATTGAAATTTGCTAAAGCCTGAAGACTGGTTTGACCCTGATGGTTTGTAAGAGGGTTCAGAAATTGTTTTTGAAAAGCAGTCTTTTGCAAAATGACCCTTTTTGTGACACTTAAGACATTCAGTGTCTTCATTAGCTTTAGCGTTTGAAAAACTTTTGTTTCTTCGAATAAACCTTTTAGAGTTAGCGAGGAGTGCTGTTTCCTGAAACTCAATATTTAAATCGTTCAGGTAATCCTCGCTTGTCCTCTCATCTGCCTCATCATCTGAGTTTTCCTGAAAATCTTGAATCACATTGTTAGAATAAAAAGCAGTTGACACAGGATTGGAAATGGTTGTCAGGGACTTCTTGACTTCCTGAGATTTTTTCAAGTCAGGGTATCGTCTGTTGATGAGGTTTTCCTCATAGACAAATTTCCCATAAATTTCAGGAAGCTCAAGATTCTGAATGTGGTTAGCATTCCTTAGTCCCTGTGAGAAATTCAACCATTTCTCAGGGAGACTGTTTACAAAACCAACATTGATTTCATGTTTGGACAATTTTACACCATCATTTGAAATTTCATTTAACAAAGTTTTGTACCGGGTGTAAGTTTGAGATAGAGTTTCTGAGTCCTCAGCCCTGAAGGTATTATACTCAAGTTTCAGGTCCATAATCATGTTTTCCTTGGTGTCAGATGGACCTTCATGACTATGAACCAGGTCATCCCAGGTTTGTTTAGCTGTACTACAGCTTATGACTGACTCCATAATATCATCAGGAAGACATGATATGATGATACTTTTGAGTCTTTGGTCCTGGTTGACCACTCTTCTCTCATCCTGAGTCCAGTGTGCTTCAGGTTTAGGCAAACTTTCAGCAGTCTTTGGGATAAATGGACCTTCATTTATACACTTGATATAATAAGGTTCCATCCCAATCAAATAGCAAAGCATACGCTTTTTCCATTTGTTGAATTTTCCAATTTCAATTCTAGGGGCAACAGCTGAATAAGCTCCACCCTTTTTATCGACTAGTTGGGGTACATCAATTTCAGCCATTTAGGATCCTAATTTAAAAACTTTTAGAGCGGCCTAAAAACGAGTTTTATAATTAGCCTTGCTCTGATACCACTTGTTGTTCGCTATTCACTATCGTTTAAAAACAATTAAGTACTTAAAACAATTTAACAGTGAACAATGACTGAAATTAAAGCAAGTTGTAAGGTCACCAAGTTTACAACACAAGCATCAATAGAAAGAATGGAGAAGAGAAGGCGGATGAACAACCAACCAAACACACACACACGAATATGAAAGAAAGGATACGCGTAGAGTATATGTGAAAGATAAATTGAACAACCAACCCTCAAGTTAGGGTTATTACATAGTATTTATAGGAGAGGGAGCTAGGGCAACACTCCTAGTCCCTTCCTTTCCTTAGTGGACTTGGGCCTAGGCTTATGGGCCTTCTACATAAGCCTAAGCTAATAACTAACATAAAGGCCATAATTAAGCTAACTATTACATATGAATCACTAACACTTGAATAAGGTTTAGGAGTGATTCCAATAATCTCCCCCTAAGTGTTGGTGATGAATGAATGTAAACGGTGAAGGTGCTGATGTAATAGTAGCTTTGACGTCTTCAGACATTCTTCTTTCTTGTGAGAAGAATTGCCTTGATTCGAACAATCTCCCCAGTGTAGAGAAATTGTTTTCTTTAAACAGTTCTGTTTTGACGTCTTCATGTTCTTTGTTCTTTGTGGTGGAAGTGATAGTATGTTGTTGTTGTCTGCATCAGGTCAGCTTAGCTGCTCCAGTGTCTCCACGTCTTTCTCCAACATGCTCACACACTCTTTAACATTGGATTACAGTTGATGAAGTTCTTTAAGTCTTTAAACTTTGTAGATTCTTTGTTGACGAAGAATCATTCTTACTTTTTGTTGCCTTTGATTATGAGAGAACCTCCATAAGTGATGTTGTTGGTATGAGTATGTGGAGAATCTGCACGATCAGTCCGCTCCAGAGCTTCCATAAGAAGTAGACATAGGAAATGTTAATAATAAGCGGATTCTGGCACTTACAAGTTTGAACGTCGAGAGTGTTAACAGCATAGTGTGAAAACACAACTCTAATTCTTACAAAGGCCGTTCCTGAACCAGAGTCCCACAAGTAAGATAACGCGATGTACCGAGGTACACCTACGGTTCAGATGAGTCGCTGAGGTACACCGAAGCATCACCTCACGACTGTAGACCGTTTGAGACCACTAAGCGTAATCCACGGGGAGTTACCGAAGCAACATGCTGTCAGGGCTGTTTGATGTTGACCCTGGCAGGAGTTTCCATTCAATCACTGAGGATCACAATTGTGAACCTCTCATAAATGTTCTCGACAGATTGCTAAGATCTGTGAAGGACTCGATAACGTACCACTGATGTTCTTATTGTTGAACAACAAGTGATGAAATGTCAAGTGTACCTAAGAGATCTTTTGATGAATCTCATGGCTCTAGACTCAATAGTGCGTTTTGGTTTTCCTGAGCGGAGACTAGGGAGAGGGTCTCCTTCTTCAATATCAGTAATCTCTAAGAGAAAGCCGATAGATTATGTAGGGTTTCCTGTGAGAATGAAACAAGCTTCTGTTGAGAGAAACTTGAGTGGCTAAGAAGGTTTAGTGCATGCGTCACTGGGTCCATGACGACCTTTAATCTTCAATACCGGCTTCATCAAGTGACAACCAGTAGCATATGAATTGAACCCGGTGTCTACCCTAAATTGAATAAGTTGGAGGGCTATTTATTTTCACCCTTTTCTTTGCATTTCTTTTTAATTCTTCAACTCCTTCTTTCTCCGATTCTCATTTTCTCCTTTTTATAATCATACCTAAGGACTTCTAATTCTAACTATTGGTAGTGTCCTTGGGTAGATCCCTCCGGCTCTGGCGGATCATAGGACGGTTATTCCTAACCTTAATCACCTTATAACTCCATTGCCATAAAACCATTTTTCATGAAAATCTCTCGAAGTGTTTGTGATTGAAAAACATGTTTGAACACTTCAAGAGTTTTAGATTTTCAGAAATACTCCCCCTCGACATGTGCTTAAGAGTTTTGACAGAAATCTGCACAGTGAGAGAAGAGCGCGCACTTTTGAATTGATCGACTCAAGATAGACAATTCCCTGCGAGACACGATTACGTTGCATAGTTAAAGAGATAAATTGTTAGCTTTTAGGTGACAACTAGCTCTAATAACTACCTTGAAGATGTGGACAACCCCGAAAGGTTTTCAAACCCGTCAAAGTTCATGTCTATCAGGAGTTTCTCGAAAGGTACGATCTACTTGGATAAGTCTTGGAAGACAAATCTTTTCGATGTATGACTGTTCAGATCCCGTCAATTCATGGGTTGAAGTCTTTTCACACGAGAATTCAATAGCAATTCACAACATATTTCTTATCACATAATTTTTCTCCCCCTAAAAAATGGCATATAAATGTTATTTTTGACGAAATGTTTGAGAATAAATATGACCATTTTGAGTTTTATGGGAAGACGACCACTGTGAACAATTTGTGAACAAAGTTTAAATTCAAATACTCCCCCTCAACAAGTGATATAAACTGTTGAGGTTTTGAAAATCATGAGGGAAGTACTTGTTCTTTTGAGCAAAACCTTTGAAAAATGAAAGGTTTGATAAGTTTTACTCAAAAGTAAGAAGCTTTCGCTCCTTTTATAAGGATTGTGGCACTGACGCGTACAACAGGATCCTTTCATTACAAGAACAGGTTGTACACTGTTATGTGTGCACAAGCCATTGTCAGTTAATAATCACACATCTAAAATAATGAATTGAAGCAGTTTAAGGGGTACCAGGAATATCAGGTAGGTCAGCAAGAACTCCAGGAATGCGAACTGGTCATTGATAGCCTGTGAGATTGATGCGTTGACGACCACCTACGAAGCTTTCCAACGTTCTGAACTGATCCCTTCGAAACAACCTTTCATCAATCATCTTGATGATTCTCTTTACATCCCGTCTTTCCTTTGAATCCCATCTCTTTTGTGACCCAATGCCTTGTTGAATCGCCTTTAACCTATATGCTAGCCCGTCTCTGACATGCTTCAATGTTGAATCTCCAAACTTATGAAGCTCATTACATGCCATCAAGCAGTTGCGGTGGAGTGCACTGCGGTAGACTACTCCAAAGGGTTTGCTGATGAGAGTGAATTGAGGGAGATGGTTAATGTCAGGAAGTTCTAGCTTAGGTCTGGTGAAGTTGACACGAGTCTGATACGACTCAACAGCAAGTTGCAAATCTTCTACACGTTCCTGGATCACTATGCTTCTGATGAAGATGAGCAGGGACTTGAAGTATTCACGTTGAATTTCAGTCGAGAATTGTCTCATTCTTCCCTGTACTTTGGCTAGATACAGATCTTCAATATCATTGAGAGACAAGTTCTGAAAGTCCGCTTCACAGAATTTGTAGTCCTCTTCGTCTTGTCTTTTGACCATGATTGTCTTGAGAAATGTGTAGTCCCATTTAGACGAGAGAGTGACATGCTTAACAACAACGATCCCTTGTGTACTATACACTTCATGTTGAGACCTTCAAACCAGGGAGCTTCTGTAGTAGATTCGTCGGCGTTCTGGCCAATGGTGAATCCCGTACATTGCATCGATGTCATACTCTTCCACTCTGTTGTTGAACATGTGGGTAGCCTTTTCCTCGATGGCTATGCAGTTAGAGTATATGGCTGCCGAGAACGGAAGTGTAAGTGATGTAGCGTATTTCTTTGACACATCGCTACCATGTAGAAGAAATTCCAGGTCGTTGTTGAAGAAGTATCGAAATGGAATCTGAGGTTGATCTGGTTGACCAATGGTAGGTAGAGGTTTGGTCCAATCTGTGTAGTATGGAGCGTTGTCTTTTCTGGTGTAGTCGATGTTTGCTTCAGGGTTGAGCCAATCAATGTTGTTAGACATGGCTCGTGCTATGTTTTCAAGGTGATATTCAACTTCAATAGCACTTTCCGAGTTGTCTTTGAGTATTTGAAAAGCTTCATTCTTGATTCGTTTCAACTCTGATTTCGTCATCTTCTTCACTCGAAACTTCTCTTGCAATACCTTTGCATGCTCCAGTGTACTACTTCCTACTATATCTTGGTCTTCAGTTAAGGCGGGTGTAGCAGCAACAAGTGTGGAAAACCATTCGTATTCGGTGTCATCTTCGTCTTGCCATGAAACGACATCAGCATTAGTCGTCTTCTTCTTCTTCTTCTTAGGCTTAGAGGAGGATGCTGGTTCCTTTTTTGTGCTGGGAGAGAAGGGTTGTTGTTGGGGCTCAAGGACTTCCTCATCGTCACCACCCGTATACTCAAAGTGATCACCAGTTTTCTGAGTCTGGGGTGGTAACTCAGAATCCTGAGGTTTTTCAGTTGAAGAGCGAGGAGGAGATCATGGTTGAGCTGGAGTCCTTTGGGGTGGAGGTTGCATGGAGGATGATTCACCAGACATCTTCGGGCGTTTCGGCTCTTTATCTTTATCCTTATCTTCATCGTCTCTTGGACGCTTGGTCCTCTCAGCTTCTTCTCTGCATGCTGATTTAAGTTGGTATTCCAGCAATGCTTCAAACAGTTTACCTTCGTAAGAGGCAAATGTTACAGATCGTTTAGACATTTGAGCTACGAGCCTGGAAACCAATTCAGCATCTGAGAATATTATGGGATCAACTGGGTTGATGTTGACATGCATTGGTGTTGATCTCATAATTTTCTTGGCCAAGTGTAATAGATTCGGATAGAGTTGTTTGGTAAACATCTCCTTTGTAACTCCAGGAACGATGTCAAGAAGGTACTTGTGAGTGTAACCTTTGATCATCTCGTTCATTTTCCCTTGAAGATCATCTTTCATGAGCTTCTGGACATATTCCCTTTCAACTTGCATCTTGTCATTCTCATCATGAAGATACTGTACCTGGTCAGCAAGAAAATTCAGCTTCTTGTACAATACGTCTTTCTTTCTGACCTGCTTGACAGCTTTAACGATTCATGTCTTAGCTTGAGAGATCCAGGATGCAGTTGGCTTCTTCACTGATTTGGATGTGGATCTGGTTGATCTTTTTGATGGTGGTGGTGAAGAGTGAGAGGATGAATCTGATGATGAACATGAGGAGGTTCAGGGTCCTTAGGAGGTTCAGAAGTTTTCTCCTTGGAATGAGTTGGACTGTTGAGAAGATAATCATCGTAGTTTACTTCGTCATCTTTATCAGTTTTGGTCTGTTCGTCAGCCTGAATCCTAGCATCTTCATCTGATTTAGCTTGAGCTGCGGCCTCTTCATCAACTTTAGCTTGAGCTGCAGCTTCTTTATCAGCTTTTTCCTTCTCTGACTTTTTAGTTTCTGGTTCCTCAATGTCATACTCAATAGAATCCTCCTGTTGCTTTTGTTGTTGCTCAAGAGTGGTGGCACCAGTTCCCTTATCGGGTTGATTAACCGCATCAGCAATTGGTGTGGATTGAACATCACCACTTGACCCTCCGGGGCCACCCATTTGATCCTTTGCAAACTTTTTCACAACGTGTTGGAGTCTAACGATTTGAACTTCTTCCTGTAATCAGTATCCAGAGGCTCTTCATCAGAGCTTTCTTCTTCTTCGTGCTCGATCACTGGAGTCTTTCCTTTATCACCTTTGGGACTTGAAGGCTTTGTGGTTGTCTGAGTGTCATCTTTGACTGTTTCAGAGTAAGTTACTTCTTCTTCTGATTCAGTTTCCTCAGAGCTTTCATCCTTTAGCTTTTGTTGCGGTTCAGATTTGGGAATAGGGATGGCTTTCTTTGAAGGAACTGTCCTCTTACGTCTAGGTTTTCTTTTAGGAAACTTTCTTGGACTTTCAGTGGTTGCGGCACTTCCTGCACTTCCTCTTCTGGTTTTCCTAGAAGGTGTACCAGAAGACTTGTCATCGAGAAGACCAACTTTGCCTTCATCAACTGCTACGAGATACCTTTTGTATGAGTAAAGCTGTTTGATTTCATCAGAGAGAAGGTGATCCGGTAACACTGCACCTTGTTTCTTTGTTGTTGATTCCTTAAATCTGACTGTTAGAGTAGGTTCATACAACATGTCATGATTGTTGGGGTCATTGAGTCTCTTGAGGATATCAGAATTAAGCCCAAGTGCTCTTTGAATCAATAGCTTTGTATATCTGATATAAGGGATCTTTGAGCCAAGCTTCTTGAGGAATGTCATCATGTCGTCCCATATTAGAGCTTCGACTTCAATGTGCTTCATGTTGACCAAAGCCCAAAAGATTTGCAGTTCCATGAGCTTGGGATGCTCATAGCCACTGTCACGACCAGAAACAGATTTGGTGATGATGATGTAGAGAGTTCTTCAAGGTTGAGGAATATTCTTAAGATCCACATGTGAATGCTTAGTGATTACTCCTGTAGCTTCGTCATAACCAATATCGATTAGGAACTGTAGAACAGTCTCTTCAGTTGGTGTGGCATTGAGTTCGGTTGGCTCGATGATCGGAATGAGAAGAACATCCCGTAAGTCTGTAGGTGTGACGGTGACTTGTTTGTGGTTGAGAGTCACAGTCACAGCATTCTGTCCTTTGATCTTTTGCATTGTATTCCAGAACTGATGAATGTAGATCTCTGGAACAGTAGCAGAGTTGGAGAGCATATTCTGATAAGGATGATTCTTCAGAATATCCACAGCAATCAAGCAAGAGGACTCTGAGCAGGTGAGAGTTTCAAAGTCAACACGAAGGTTGTTCTTTCCAATCTTCATCGGATAGCCATTAGGGAAGATATCAGCAACGGTGAGAACATTTGGTGCCTCCACATTCATTTGAGCGTCCATGTCATGATCTGAAAGATATTTAGCCAACAGAACCAATGTATCGAAAGACATTATGTTAGTCAACAGATGGTTTTATCGTCTACTTATTGAATGTGATATGTCAATGATTGTTACGAGTCCAAAGTCACTTGTTTGTCCAATAGTCTAATTAAGTCTTGATAAGTTTCGTGAGTTAGTTAACTTTAAGTTTTAAAGTTTATGTTATCACTTATTTTTCACAACATATCAAACGTTTAAGCTTATTAGTGACATTATTGGTTTCGTGACGTTATGATTTATTTATTTACAAGTTTGCACGCGTAACAATTCATGATGAAGGTTTAATCAAGGCTTAGACGTAGAAATGGTAGCTTATGCGTAAACAGGAGTTATACGCGTAAAGGCGCAAGCTTATGCGTAGGACCTTGTCTTACGCGTAAGAAATATTACGCGTAGGAAAAAGAAGACCTTATGCGTAGAGCTTACGCGTAAGCATATATAAACCTTACGCGTAAGGCTTACTCGTAAGAGTAGACCTTATGCGTAGAGGTCACTGTTTACGCATATCCTTCACAGGATACGCGTAGTCCCTTATGTAGAACCTTACGCGTAAATGCTATGCATAAGATTTCTCTTACGCATAACATGCTACGCGTAAGGTGATCCTTATGCGTAGATGTCTAACAACCTTGATTCTGATTTTTACGTGTTGCAAACCTGAAATAAAATCATCATAGCATCAATATTAACACAAACATTCATTCTGTAACAGATCATGGCATGAATACATATCAAACAGTTAGGCGTAGAACATGTGTTACGCGTAGCCTAAAACCCTAAAGTTCAAGATTTACGCGTATGAAATCTAGCCATAGGATTTGCACTAAATTGATTCTGGAAGGTATTAGAGGCATAGTAAGTTGTCCTATCCAAGTTTTAACATCAAATTCAAGGCCAATCAAGAATACCCAATTCTTATGAACATAAACCCTAGTTTTCAGTTTGTGAATCATTAGTGTTTCTGGGTAGTTTCTGGGCTTAGATATGATCAATTTAACTTGAAAACAACCTTATACAATAATCTTTATCACCAAAAATGTTCTCATTTGAAAACACCCAAATCGACTCATGAACCCTAATTTTGAAAAACAGACAATTCGTGTATCTGGGTGAATTAGATTGACGAAAATGGTTTTAGTACATGGTTATGAACATTTTAACACCATTACATCATTAAAAAACACACACATGATGATCTTGTGTTCTTATGCTTACGCGTAGAACACAAATATCATCATAACACACGTTTTAGCCGTTGGATTTGCATAAAATTCAAAACCCTTGTTTGTAAATACGTAAAGATTACGAAAACACTTACAAAATGAGGATCAAGAGACCGGATTGAGAGATTGAATTTTAGGCGTAGGATGAGTTTGGTGAAATAATAAATGTGATGTATTAAATGAATTAGGTGGAGAGTTTTATGAAAAGTAACTTTAAGGTTTTGACAGTTTTAGCCCCTCCATCTTTTCCATTTTCATCCAATGCCTTTAACTTCCATTTTGGTTATCAAACGAAGAATATTTGGAAATAACTTTGACGACACTACCCCTTGACTTAAGAAATAATGAAAGTTTATAAATTTTAGTCCGAGGAGTGTCGGAAAACTAGAAATGTTACCACCAGTATTTAAAGAAACAACCGGGAATAGATAACATGCAAGTACACGGTTATTTTGAAACAGTGAAGAATTTATTTTCTCCCCCTCAACACTTGATCGGAAAAATACTGAATTTTGAAAGATTTGAGTGTTGACGGAAGAAAGGTACTTGCCATGTTTGAAGAAATATAGATAGAAGAATATTTTTGTTGTTTTATCAGGTTTTATATTTTTGTATTTTGTTTTTTTGAAAAAATATTTACAAAAGAGGTTTTGGTGTTTGACTGGTTTTTAAAAATGTTTTAAGAGTTCATCCAGTTCCTCTTGAGTCAAACACCGCATACCAATCCGGTGGACCAACTCATTAAACCTAGCAGGAGCTAAGGCTTTGGTGAGTAGATCTGCCAATTGGTATTCTGTACCAACAAAGTATAATTCAACGGTACCCTGTTCCACGTGGTCCTTGATGAAATGATATCGAAGATCAATGTGCTTTGATTTCGAATGCTGAACTGAGTTGCACGAGATCGCAATAGCACTCCGATTGTCGCAGTACATCGGAATTCTGTCAAATACGTAACCATAGTCTTTGAGTTGTGTTCTCATCCAAATGACTTGAGCACAACACGCCGACATGGCTACATATTCTGCTTCGGTTGAAGACAGCGATGTACAATCCTGCTTCTTCGATTGCCATGACACCAATTTGTCACCAAGAAATTGTAACGCTCCTGAAGTACTTTTCCGGGAGTCTAAGCATCCTGCGTGGTCAGCGTCTGAAAAAGCTATTAGTTCAAAACCAGAATCCTTCGGATACCAGATCCCCAAATTAATGGTTCCCTTGATGTATCGTAGGATTCTCTTAGCCTCAGAGAGGTGGGTTTCAGTTGGTCTCGACTGATAACAGGAGCAAAGATATACAGCAAAAACAATGTCAGGCCTGCTAGCTGTTAGATACATGAGAGACCCAATGATACTACGGTATTTGGTAGGA
The DNA here is from genome assembly GCA_019973895.1 of Chrysanthemum seticuspe. NCBI lineage: Eukaryota > Viridiplantae > Streptophyta > Magnoliopsida > Asterales > Asteraceae > Chrysanthemum > Chrysanthemum seticuspe. Next base: position 29,996,182 of record BPTQ01000003.1, read on the forward strand.
TCCACCAATTTCCCATGTAAATCAGCGTCTAGCTTCTTGGTATGAGCCATTGGTGTGGCATAGGTGTCACAGTTTTGCATTCCAAATTTGTTTAACAGTTCAAGGGCATATTTAGACTGACTCAAGAAAATACCATGGGGTGATTGATGAACTTGCATTCCAAGGAAGAATGTGAGTTCACCCATCATGGACATTTCAAAATGTTTTGTCATAAGTTTTGCAAAATCATTTGAGTATTTTAAATGTGTTGACCCAAAAATGATGTCATCCACATAGATTTGAACGATTAAGATGTGAGCCCCGTGATATTGTATAAAGAGTGTAGGGTCGACCGAACCTTTGGTAAACTTATTGGCAATAAGGAAGGATGATAACTTATCGTACCACGCCCGAGGGGCTTGTTTGAGACCATATAGAGCTTTGTTCAGTTTGTAGACATGGTTCGAGCACTCGGAATCAACGAATCCTTCTGGCTGGCTGACATAAACCGTTTATTTCAGTTGACCATTCAGAAAAGCAGTTTTGACGTCCATCTGAAAGACCGTTATATTCATATGAGCTGCGAACGCGAGAAAAATCCAAACAGCCTCAAGACGAGCAACCAGAGAAAATGATTCTTCAAAGTCAATACCCTCTTCCTGTCTATAACCCTTAGCCACCAGACGTGACTTGTTTCTGATTACGTTCCCTTCAGCATCCAATTTGTTCTTCCAAATCCATTTGAAACCAATGACGTAGACCCCTGTTGGTCTTTCAACCAGTTCCCATACTTCAAGACGTTTGAATTGGTTGAGTTCTTCTTGCATGGATTCAATCCAGTTGTATTTTGTCATTGCGTCTTTAATGTTTTTAGGCTCAGATTGGCAGACAGTGAGGGCATAAATGCAATATTCACCATCTGTGTAAAGACGTTGTCTGGTAACGACTGGTTGATTCAGGTTGCCAATAATATTCTCAAGAGGATGATCTTTTGTCCATCGATGTGTAGAGGGTTGATGTTGGTATACATTGTGCAAATTTTGAGGATTCAAATGATTTGTTGATGATTCCGCGACATTAGGTGCAGCAGTTTCATTGGCAAACGGGTTAAAGAACGCCTTTGGATCAAAATCTGCAGGTGGGGGTACATGATTGTTCAGAACATCATCAGTTGGTTCAGCGTCGTTGGAATCAGTTTGTTCAGCTGTTGTTGTGGAGTCAACTGGTGGTGCTTCGTCAACAGTAGTTGTTGTAGCAGGTGTATCAGGTATGAGAGTATTATCAGGTTGAGCAGCGGAAACATCGGATACACCTGGAGCACGTTCATCAATATCGTCACTGAACAGAGAAGCAAATAGTCTTTCCATTTGTTGACGTGTAAGCTGGGGGCTTGATTCAACTGATGATGGGGTTTGAGGAAAGTTTAAGCGGTTGTGACCGGGTTCCAAGCTGTTATACTCAGAAGCCATGTCAGTGAGTTCATCAAAATGAGCATGAATCGTTTCCATAACTTGCTTTGTACGACGATTCCAGATCCAGTAACCTTTAGAATTCTCACAATATCCAATAAAGACTTCAATGTCAGCTTTGGCTTTGAGCTTTCCAAAGTCATCACGATCATTATTCGGATAGCAAAGGGATCCAAATATATGAAAGTGTTTAAGATTCGGTTTTCGGTTGTGGAGAAGTTCAAATGGTGTTTTGTTGTGGCGTTTTGTAATCATTGAGCGATTTTGAGTGTAGTATGCAGTTGAAACAGCTTCAGCCCACAAGTAATCTGGAAGTTTAGCATTGATTAACATCGTTCTGGCAGCTTCCACTAACGTACGGTTTCGTCTTTCAACAACTCCGTTTTGTTCTGATGTGCGGGCAATAGATGTTTGATGCTCAATTCCTACTTTCTCATAATATTCCCGAAGAGTTTGATTCACAAATTCAGTTCCTTTGTCTGTTCGAATCTGTCTGACTGTGTTTCGGAGCTGAATTTGAATTTTCGTGAGAAAGGTGATCATCATCTGTGGAGCTTGATCTTTACTTCGAAGAAAATAAACCCAAGTCCATAGTGAGTAGTCATCAAAAATTACTAAGATGTAGCATTTGCCATTAATCGTTTGCACGCGCATCGGGCCACACAAATCCATGTGAAGAAGATGAAGCACATCTTGAGTGTTGTGTTCCACCTTTGAAGGAAAATGAGCACGAGTGCTTTTCCCTTGTTCACAAGCTGAACATAGGTGATCTTTAGAGTACCGAAATCTCGGGAGACCTTCAACTAGTTTGTGTCGAGCAAGGTTGGTTATGGTTTGAAAGTTTAGATGTGAAAGATGACGGTGCCATAGCTAAGATTTTGTAGATGTATCCTTTGAGAGAAGACAGATGGGAGATGAAGCGATCATGTCTTGCATGGAGATAGTGTAGAGACTGGATGAGCGTTGGCCAGACATAAGATCATTTCCTTGTAGATCACGAATGAAACAAGTTTTCTCCCTAAAAGCAACTTCCAAATCTCCATCACAGAATTGACCAACAGAAAAAGAGATTGTGACCGAGGCCTTCCACATAATAAACCCTGCTAATTTCGATGTTGCCATTGATGTAATCTCCGTAGCCCATGATAGCTACGAAGTGATCATTCCCGAATCTGACAGTGCCAATGAACTTTGCAACAAAGTTTGATAACAGTTTAAGGTTGCCTGTCATGTGTCGGGAACATCCGCTATCAACAATCCAAAGGATGATCTGTATCACCTGCATTACACACAGACGACACAGATGGAATAGAAGTAGATGTGGAACCCGAAGAGTTAGAGGGTTCCGAAGCAGTTATAGTTGAAATACACTCATCAATGATTTTAGGCATCCATTTAAATCCTAGTGTATTATGTATCCATTTCTGCCATCTCCAACTAGTCTTAGCTTTAGTCTTAGTGAATGCACTAGGTGGTACTACATTCCTTGGAGGTAAGACTGGAGCTACAGGGACATCAATTCGTTTCTTAGAATCTAAAGTGGGCTGTTTACCAAGCACAGACTTAGAAGCAGTAGTGGGCCTAGAGGTATTCTGAATCTTAGGATTCCTTAAACGAGACAAGATAGCCTTAGCAACACACTTATCATGACAATCAGAACGCATACTTTTACGACAAATAACACAAGAAGCATCAGACTGAATATCAAAAGTACTTAAAGGTTCAGCATTAGTTACAACACTTTTTCCATTACATTTGCCAGACGCAATATCTAAAGTGGGTGCAACTGGAGTCTTATTCAAAATCCTACTGTCTTCTTCTACTTCAACATTCTTTATTTGTCTTTTCTTAGGTCGCAACTTCCTATTCTTCCTTGTATTGCTCCTAGGTTGTGAAGTGCGGACGTTGGGAAAAGAGGCAACTATTCCTGTTTCAGTAGAGGGAAGTACATTAGTAACTTGTGTTTTGTCAGTAGGCATTCTAGGTTCACGTTTACTAAGTGTTACAGGTTCAATTCTCTTAATGATGCTAGGCTGAACTTGTTCATACTTTCCTAACATTTCCCGTAACTTAATGATAGTGTGCACCAAATCTTGATTTTCAGAACGAAGATTTCCAGCAAAATTCATGACTTCTGTAGTGTGTGCAAGATAATGATCAAGTTCATTTGATGCTTCATCACGAGTCTGTTTGAGTAAATCAGATATGACACCATGTTCCTTTTTAACTTTTGCAAGTTCTTGTTCATATTTTGAGATTTGACACTTAACAGACACGTTTTGATCATCCAGTTGCTCAAGTTTTGGATTAACATTGTTTGAACGCAACTGGGCGATTTTGATTTGAAAGGCAAGTTGTTGAATATGAATATCTTTTTGACACCATTGAAGACGACGTTTTGCATTTGAAAGTTCATTTGACAATCGTTCATTTTCAACTTTTAAAGACTCGATCTGAAGCACATTATCAGTATTCTCAACAATTTCAACAGTATCAGCAGAATAAGCAGAGATATGATCAGATGCGTATGCAACAGATTGTAATAACACAAGATTATTGATATCAGCACAGATAACATTTTCCAAGAGTCGATCAACATCTTTTTGCAACAATTTCTTTTTACGTTTAGTATTTGAAATCGATGTTTCTGTTTTCTCGAAAACTGTTTTCATGAGACCAAGTTCCTTGTGAAAATCCCTTTCCCAATATAGTGCACAGTTTTTCAAATTTTTGACATGGGGTAAAATTCTTTTCTGAAAAATGTCTCTTTGTTCTCGTGCCATTGGCGAGTGAAAATGTTCAACTTTTATTTCAGAATGAAATTCAATCGCACGTTCCAAAAGTTTGATGTCAAATAAGAAAGTGTCGAAATATTTGATAACACGACAACTTTCGGCTTTAGTTTTTACTTCACTGAGTGAAGGTAAAGGACCATTAATTTGTGCACCATTGTGTTGGGGGCTAACTTCAGAAACTGGTGTGACAACCAAAGGTGTGTTAGAAGTATCTTGTTGTGTGCCAAACGTTACGGCTTTCGAATAGTTAAATGGTTTGTTATAAACGACATTTTCCATTTTTGACCGACTCTCGTCATCTGCATCTAATTCCTCCATGCGATTATATTCAACAACAGTCATAATTGAATCATCAATTCTATGTTCTGCACTGTCAACTTCAGGATTTGGTTTGAATGCTCTGTGTGAAAACTTAGGTTTGTAATCAGCAAGATTCGGTCCATATCCATTTGGATTTGGTTTGAAAGAAAACTTTTGAATCGTTGTGATTGATTCACCATGTTTATAAATAACAGTTTTAAACTCTTTGAGTTTGTTTTGTAAGTCGACAATTTCCTCAAGATAGTCATCTATTCGTTTCGTTGAATGCTGTTTGTACTCAGAGAACTGTGTTTGACAAGTTAACAACTCAGCCTTGGTTTTTTGAGTTTCCAAAGTAAGAGCGTTAAGTTGTTTTTTATGTTCATGTTTCAGTTGTTCTATTTGAGACAACATAGCATTCTTGGAAGCGGCTAAATCACGTATCTCTCGTTCTAATGATTTTTTGTTTGGATGAGATTTAGCAAAAGCGACTTCAAAACCTTTTTCACGGTTTTCTTGAGTTTTAAAAAAATTGATTTGTCGAATTAAGCATTCATTATCCCTAATTAACAGTGTATTTTTCTCTTTTAATTTCGTGCAAATTTCCAACCGAGAGTGTTGGTCTTTAATTAAGGTCAGGAGCTCAATTTCTATTTTAGACCGAAGCTCATTTTGTTCAACGTGAGTCTCAACATGATCATTATTTAGATCCTCAAATATAATCACGGAGTCAACTTGATTATCAATATTAACCATAAGGTCATCTTGATCGTCAAATATAACGACGGGATCTATTTGATAATCATCGGAATGAGATGTGGATTGCTCATGTTGAACACTCTGATCCTGGTCGGATGGAGAACTTGGCGGAGATATCAGATCAGGGATGAGTATATTTTGTTCAGGTACCTGAGACAAGCTATCAGTGTCATACACTGGGCCTGTGTCACTCATGTGAAGAGCTTGCATTTGTGCCATCAACATCACTGCTGCATTAGCCTGCAAGTCTTCCATGTCATCATCAGAGTCTGCATCTGCCATAAAGTTATGTTCCTTGTTGTTAAGTGTTCCACCAGCTTCATCCTTAAGAGCCAAGAGCAAAGCCTCTTTGAAATAAGCACTGCCTCTTGTCCTCGGCTTAGGACATGCATTAGCCAGATGACCCTTTTCATTGCAGTTATAACAACGAAGACCATTAACCCCATTTTGAGCATTCCCCTGTTCAACCACTTGAGCTCTCTGTTGTTGTGGAGCACCCTGGTTATTCCTTCCAATAGCATTAAACCCTTGACCACCTCCCATCTGACGACCATAACCACGGTTCTGAACTTCAACACGTCCATTGTTCACAACAGCTTGATTCCTTGTGTTGGATGAGGAACGAATGCGATTGTTGGATTTGTTTGTATACCGACCAAAGGCTTTAGCAATCATAACAAATCCTTGTTGCAATTCATCGAAGGCAGCAGAGTCCTCATCAGCTTCACTGTAAAGTGCTTGAGCATTGTTGTTGTTGTATGGAACCAATTGAGTTTGTTGAGGTTGTTGCTGTGACTGATCATATGGTGTGATGGTTGCAGTTGGTTGAGGAGCTGGTTGCTGAGCTGTTTGAGGAGGAAGATTAGTTTGAGCCCACAAAACAAGTTGTTGATTATTAGGAATTGTCTGTGAAGTCGGGAGTCCACGGATAGTCCTTTCTTTGTCAACTTCTTTTTGGTGAGGCTTCAAATAGTCGTACAACAATCCGTATGTAGCATGATGAAGGTTCTTAGCTTGACGGAGAAAAATGACATACTTCTCCCATTCCGGACCAAGACTACTTAGGAACTTAGTGTTGACAGCAATTCGGGGCATGATGATGTTGTGTTTGTCCAAATCATTAATGATGTCTGAAAAGCGATGATGATAAGAATCTAATGTCTCTCCGGGTTCAATCATGAAGTGTTCATAAGCCAAGTAGATTTTGGATTCCATGTCTTCCTGATTGAGTGTTGTGCCTTCCATTAGAAGATGAATGTGTTCCCACATTGCTTTAGCTGTCTTTTGAGCATCAACACTTCGAAGGATCGGATTGGGTAGTCCCAAAAGGATGTATTGCATTGCTAGTTCGTCTGCTTCAAAGTGTAGAAGTTCATCACCAGTGAGGTCGGAGATAGTTGCAATGTTGGAGACTGCATCTCTTGGTGGATTGGCATCTGGATCTGCAGGTGTGATAACAGTAGGCATCTTAAATGGACCTTCCATAATGACCTTCTTTAAAAACTTTCCATGTGGCTTCTTTAGATCACAAAACCTAAAGAACCTTATCACCCATTGATCATAATTTCCGGGAGTGAGCATTGGAGGTCTATCAAGTGAGCCAGCTTCATGAATTGATTGTTGGCTACTTAAGGCTTCACACATCTTGCCAAACCATGTCGGTTCCTTCATAGTATTCCTGGATGGATGTTGATTGTAGAAGTTTGTGTAAGGTTGTACTTGAAGACTAGGTGGTGGTTGAACCATTTGTGGTGGTGGAATTGCTCCAAGTTGTGGAGTATGTTGTTGATTAAATTGTTGTTGATAAATTTGTTGTTGATGATTAAATTGTTGATGTTGTGGACTTAGTTGTTGTTGTTGTTGTTGATGATAAGTGTAGGGAAAATAGTTAGAGTATGGGGGTTGTGACATGTTGAAAACTTGTGTTGTTAAATGGATCTTTGTAGTCGAATGAACCGGTGTTGATGAAGTATCCTTAGGCGTAGAAATCACAATAAAGCCAAGTAACACTTATGCGTAAAAAAACACCAAAGTTACGCGTAACAGTAAAAGTTACGCGTAGGTTTAGCTTACGCGTAAGTAAGGAGAAAACACTAAAGTTATGCGTAAACAAGAAGTTAGGCGTAGAAAACTTAGGCGTAGGATTAACTTATGCGTAAGACAAGGCTTAGTCGTAAGATGAATCTTATGCGTAAAAATTCTACGCGTAAGCTTAAGCTTATGCGTAAGTTTAGGGTTTTTGCCCAAGTGATCTTTTACACTATCATAGTGTAAAAGATATCCAAAGTCGACGTATTTTCAGGCTTATCCAAGCAAGAAAACACAGAGTAAACCACGAAAACTGAAGATCAAACCAAGGGACAGTTACACGTAGTTTTAGGGTTTTGTTACGCGTTGAACTCCTCCTAAAATGATTTTTGCCCAAAGATGTTTCTAAACCAGATTTTTGTGATGAAGTATCTTCAATATCACCAAAATAACACAAAAGTGTGAAACTTGATGATTCAAAGCTTATAAAACAGTTATGCGTAGAATGATACCTTCGTAAAAAACCAAGCTAGAAAACGATGATCCACACGTAAAGGTTGAAACTTTTTGCGAAAAACAGATATTTTAACACCTAAAAACGTTGAAAGGACAAGAATCTTGGATTAAAAGTGTCACAATTCTCAAATTCCGGTCATTCCTCATACTCCATATTCATCATTTCATAACGGTTCATTCATGATTTTTGCATTTCACATTAAACGCGTAAATTTTATATTAAATAAACGTTATCGCGTGAGTTATTATTTTGAAAATTTAATCCGATACTTCCAAAAATGATCCCAATATATTTTTATACTTACATTTAGTTATAAAAATAATATTTTGAGTTTACCTAGTGTTTAAATTTATTTTGTATATAAATCGTTAAGTTTATATTATTACGACGTTTTTCTTAAAAACTACACGAAAATTTTTATATCACTCAAATTTCACAAGGAATGTATTTTTACAATTTTTATAATATCATTATACTCTATTTTGATCTATTAAAATTTTACTTGTACCTAAAAGTACCATTTACTCTACAAGTTATTAATATTAACATATTTCCTACACTTTCTTACACATATTTGACAAACTATTTACAAGTTTAAAAAAAAAAAAAAAATAGATTTTTACCAAATCCCTCCCCCTTGGCCGACCAAGGGGAGGGTGGTAATTAATTGAGGTATGGTTTCTTAGATTGTTTAGATATACACATTTACTTAAAGTCCTACTTCAATCTTTCACCTCATAATTCACTAGTAGCAAAAATCACTTTTTCTCTCTTTGTTCTTCACTCCCAAAACCGGCCATCAAGGGTTTTCCCAAGGGATCAACAAAATTTTTCAAGTTCAAGATAAATCAATCTAGAATCACACTCTTTATAAGGTTTTGAAATAAAAACCTAGAGTGTTTAGGCTAAACCTTGTTCCTTGCACCTCATCATATTAACTTGTAAGCATATCATTTATATTTTTCATATCTCCTTTTCATTTCATAAGTATCTCTTCATTTTTGGAGCAAGCATGCATGATTTGTGTTGTTTATACCATTTTTACATGATTTTTAGAAATATATATATATAAGGTCATCCTATAATTATCCCCTTGGTATACTTTGGTCTTGATGATGTTTAGGAACCCATGACACCCTAAGAAGGTGTATGGTAGGATTAGATTAGCTTTGGAGTTGATTTGAAGGGATTGGAATAGGTTTAGTACGATAAAAACTATTTTCGGTAAGTATATAAAGTGTTCTGTCCTTGTTTTGTTTTTCTGGAAAATCGGACAGTAGGCACGAAATTTTGGCCTTGATATTTAGAAAATATACTTTAAAACGAATCCGTGGCCGCTTGAACGGAATAAAACGGAGTTATAACGAAGAAGTTATGAATTTTTAAAGTTTGACGACGAAATATATATTTTTCAGAAATTTCAGCATACTATTTTTATCTTGTACGAGTCAAAAACGAGCCTTAAGCTTTACAAATTATTTCGACTTATCAAAAATATATTAGTATACTTTGATACGAAGCTAAGGACATATAATACGTAAAAAAACGGATTTGAAACGACTAAGATATGCACGTTTTCATAAACTTGCCGTAACCATTATTTTTAGAAAAACTATATTATTTTTACGAGATAAGTGTTACGGTAACTAAAATGACCATGTTGACGGCTGTTTTTAACTATGATGTAGAACTTTTTGAAACGAAATGTCTTCTAGTAAAATCAAGATCACCAAGCATATTTTCTAAAACGACCAACCGTTTGTATAGCGGAGTTTTAATAAATTAATTACGGTTGCTTAAACTTGGCCGAAACTCACTTTTTACACAACATTTAGACAAAATCACCATCTTTAACCTTTATTATCTTTATATTCGAGACCTCTATGACGAAAACTCATGAACTGAAACTTTTAGATGTTGATACAAGCTTTCCAAAACCGTCGAGTTCGTTTCCTAACGATCGACGTACACCATTTTACGACTAGTTTTTCAAAGCCATTTTTGTCACTTTCATGAAATTTCCAACGACTTTATTTTACGAAGAAAAGTGATAATTTCACTATAAATCATTACGAAACCATTGTAGGATGACATTTTGACGTAAATACTTATAAAGTGATTTAAGAATGGTCAAGACGTCAAAAGAGTATTTTTCGACGATAAGTAATATTTTTTCAAAACTCGCAAATGGTATAAATAACATACGAAATGCATGCATAACATAACATCATAACTCATTACATATCATAACATTCATTCTAGGTCGCGGATAGTTTCCGAGTCTCACTTTCGTGCACTTCATTTTGTTAGCATATCCATCATACCAGGTGAGTTCATACCCCACTTTTACTCGTTTAAATTCTTACAAACTATTTGGGGGAGATACATGCTTAAATACTTATTTCACTCTTGCGAATACTCAAACCATTTATACAATTGTGTTACAATATACTTCTTATACACTTTGGACATTATGTGTGGTTTATTGCGATATGTGCCTTAATGTGCTAAACTAGTTTTCAATTATGCATCAACATACAAACTTTAGCAACTGGTTAACTCCTGCGGGAGCCGGCGGAGAGGTATTGATAGTACTATCGGGATGACGCCCCCACCCTTGGGTCCTTGATGACGTGACCTGGGGTGAATATAATCTGTTATTCAATGAAACATAACAAACAATTTAGACTTGTCAAGAGGTTCAGTTGGCTGTGATTCTTTGCATTAAGTACATGTATATATCGTATGCACCTATGTCCTACTTACAAACAAGATTGACAATTCTATTCTTTGGCAATGGGTTGTGAACACAAATGTTGCAAGTTTTGTATGGGCGGAACTTGGAACTGAGTGGATTTACAATGCCTTTGCTGCATAAACAATTTTTGAAAGGCTTTACATTTCATCACAAACTTATGAACTCACCAACCATTGTGTTGACACTTTTTAGCATGTTTATCTCAGGTCTTAAGGTGATAGCAATTCATGGAGCTTTTGGGTCGCATGGCATACATTGGAGTCTTGTGCTTTTAGCAATTACCATTCGACATGTTTTGTAAACTTTTTAGGTATTATCAAACCTTGTGATTTCTTGTGGTGTAAACATTAACTTATTTATCGAATGGTAAACTTTTCAAAACGTCTCATTATAGAGGTCGTTTTCTGTATCCATACTTTGTGCTATGACGTCATACCCCAATGACACTATCGTTCCGCTGCGATATTTTGGGGGTGTGACAAAAAGGTGTAAAAAATCAATTTTTAAGCGTGACCAAGTTCGAACCATGTTTACGCGTAAGACCAAAAACAAAAACTTCAAAAACTTCAAAAACAAAAGTGTTCACCCAAGTATTTGGCTCTGATACCACTGTAAGGTCACCAAGTTTACAACACAAGCATCAATAGAAAGAATAGAGAAGAGAAGGCGGATGAACAACCAACCAAACACACATACACGAATATGAAAGAAAGGATACGCGTATAGTATATGTGAAAGATAAATGGAACAACCAACCCTCAAGTGAGGGTTATTACATAGTATTTATAGGAGAGGGAGCTAGGGCAACACTCCTAGTCCCTTCCTTTCCTTAGTGGACTTGGGCCTAGGCTTATGGGCCTTCTACATAAGCCTAAGCTAATAACTAACATAAAGGCCATAATTAAGCTAACTATTACATATGAATCACTAACACTTGAATAAAGTTTAGGAGTGATTCCAACACAAGTAAAACACACAAAGTAATTTTCAACATCATATTCTTTATTAGGAATTAATCAAAAAGAATACGTTACCCAAGTACTTGCGGAATAGTACTTGGGATTGAAATGACAAAGTTTGGTGACTCCTCTCTAAGCTCAGGCTAAGTCTGAGCACAACTCTTAGAGCCCACTGAGCTATCTCAGGAACTAAGTTGTATTTGGAGGAGTGAAAAGATGGCTTGCGTGTATGTGTGTTTTTACAATTCACAAGCTTAATCTTTTCACTCCATCTCTTATGCTATTTATACATGTATGATATTTGACTCTTTCCTAAGTGACAAACTGACATCATACAAAAGACAAAATACTGATGTATTTTGTCTCTGTTTACAAAGACTATTCTAGGTAAGAGACAATACTACTTTCCTAAGTTCAGTGATGACACTGAGCCTGATCTTTTGCTATTCAGGGAAAGTTGACTTTGGTTGATAAGTACTTCGTCTTATCTGATTCAAACTAATCCCGCCATGTCCCGCTCATTCTTCAGTCTTTACATCCTTCAGTATTCTACTTCAGTTTGTCTTCAGTGTAAGTAGTTGGAGAGGAGTCTTAGGGATTCAGTGAGTTATTGTTATTACTCACTGAACCCATCATCTTCTTCTTGACTCAGTCTTCACCCTTTAAGTTCCGCCTTACTGAGTGGAGATACTTCTTCTTTGCCTCATACTGAGTATCCTGAAGATGACTCACTGAGAGACTATGCACTCAGTGACCTGTTAGTGTTTAACGGACTAAACACTTGGGCTATTTTCTATTCAAATCCTAGATCAAGGGGTTTGGGTATTTACTGAACCCTACAGATTCATTTCGTTTCGAGGAGTTCTCTGGTGAACTCTCTCATTTCATATCTTCTCCAGAGTATGATCATTTCTACTTTGATCTTGAGAAAGATTTTAGTTTGGGGGAAGAGCAGCTTTCTTAGAAGATTTCCATTATTGATGACATCACCCAGCCTCTTCCTCCCGATGTCTTTGTGGAAAATCACGCAATGAGCTTAAAGGATCAAATTCAAATTAAAGATTATATAAAATTTGCTCTTGAAAATGAAGAATGGATCCTTATCATTTTCAAAATCTTTATTGCATTTCTTTCATATAATGTGATTTCTCCTCTTCTTCACTCCTGCGGGAGTGAGGATACCATCTTTGATCCCGGTATCACCGTTTAGAGTTTTTGCTATTTAAAACCGTGGGTATCTCGTCTGAGTGGAAATTTCTTATGGTTCAATGTTCATCCAAACCTCTTGAACGAAAGTCCGATGTAGATTATCTTTTCCACTTGCTCCCCCATGGACAAATGAATTCGGGGCGGGTCAAGCTAACGACTCGATAACAAAACAAGCGTTTCTATCTTCTTTCTATTTCTCTAATAAGTGACATGAAGGGGTAAGCCTCTTCGATTTCTCGTGTTTGGTTGTTTGTGATGTTTTGTCTAGGATTTTACCGATATGAAGACTCTCGTGCTCGAAGTTTGTCTTTTCTCCACTCGAGTTTCATGATCGATGCTGATGGAAATCCGATATCCGAAATCTTATCGACTAACGTTTATCTTTGAGCATACTTAATAAACAGCTTTTAGATTTACGTTATTACTCTTACCTTTAAACATTGAGGACAATGTTTCGTTTTAGTCTGGGGTGGGTAATCTACGATTTGATTTGACCGCACTTGCTTGTTTTTTGTCGTGTACTCTCGCAACCCCGTTTTTCCTTAGAAAATGAAAAAATTGTGCAAAAATGAGAAAATTTTTTGTAAGCTTTTGCTAGTTTTATGATTGAAAAGTCTTCGCTAGTCTCTTAGAAGTTACTTTAAATATGCGTTTTCTTGAAAAAGCCTTTGCTAATTACTTAGACAAGCGGCTATAAAATGCGATTCTAGCTCAAAAGGCCAAGAATTTGCATGTCTCCTTAAGTGATTTTAAATATGCGAAGCTTTGAAAGATTTGCTAGTTTCTAATAAGTGACTTTAAAAATGCGAGACTTGAGATTATTTGACGAAGCATTAGCTAAGTTAATATATGTTTTGACACCTTGTTGACTTTCCGCTGGTGAGAGTAGGAATAGAATTCTGACTTGACCGGGCATGTTGAGCCCTAGCTTGTTCCCTTAACCATATATAATTAAATTATCGGCTAAGCATCCACGAATCTCATTATTTGAGATTTTAAATTTGCGGAGATCGAGGAATGATAGAGTTTCTTATGAGTTTAGATGCTAAGCGTGGAGTAGATGGTTCTCTTTAGAGCTCATCGAATGTACTTATGGCTTTTTGTTCTCACAAAATTGTCTCACCCCATATTTGTGAATAAATAATTAAAGATGTTGAGTTTTTGACGATAGTTAGTTCTTTATCTTCTTTTGAGAATCCTTGCCCATGAGAGTTCGGTACACATCGAGGTACTGTCAGTGTTGCGGTATAAAAACCATAGGATTCGGAGTTTGGCACAAAAATTAACATGAAATAAAGCCCAAATGTGTTAAAGTCAAAAATCCAAAGCCGTAATAGTTTTTTATGTCCGACGGTACCCCCGTTGTCATGGACTTCTAAAAGGTGGAGGAAAATCCAAAGTCATCATAAGACTTCTGATAAAATGGTAATCCCGTTGAATTAGTGGTTGAAAAGACCAAGGGCCTAATTGCAAAAATGCAAATGTGCTGAAATAAGTGTTAAGCCAAACTTTGAATCCAGGAGATATCTAAATAAAGCCTCTGTCTCTGGACTCGTAGATGAGTTGTTTCGGTCGCCATAAAAAGGATATCTTTCTAAATCGTGTTAAATTAGGACCTTGATGTGGACCTCATTCTTGTGTACAACGGTTTCGAGGGAAGATAGATAACTAATTATCGACTTAGCTTCATATCTTTATCGGAATAAAAATTATCGAAACGAGAAATTTGAAGAAATTCAAATTCTCACAAAAAATAAAATAAATAAAGGAAAATAGGAAAATGGGAGCAAAAGGTAATTACACAAGTAACTTCCATAGGTAGTGTTAGCATCTAAAGTCATATTTAACAATGATTTCGATTTTACGCTTAGTTTGGGGACTTGTGAAAAATCAGGGACGATGTATTCTATCCGTATGGTCACTCCTCGCTGAGTTGTGTTTCCTACTCCATGATTCTAAAAATGTCTTTTGAAAAATGTTGGAGTTATTGGTCGACATGAAAGTTCAACAAACCGTCACTCATAATTGGAATATACTTAATCGTAATATCTATATGTGAAATAAAAGGTAAACGGGGCGTTTTTTAGAATTAAGGGTTACTTAATATCTTTTGAGGAATCTTTGCTACTTTTCATAGATTTAGTAGAAAGAGATTGAAATCCTTGGTTTTAGAAGCGTGAGTTGATTGCATTGCGTGAGGACACGAAAATCGTCTAGTCTGGGGTATTTTGGTATGTGCAAAAACACATACCATTTCTTTACCAAAATAGACCCAAAATAACCAAGAAAGAGCCGTTTATGCCTAATATTTGTTAGTTTCTTGAGTTTATGCATGTGCAGGTACGGATATGACAAAACAGACAAAAGAAACCAAAACCGAAGAAAACCGAGCACGAGAGAGAGAAGAGTGCAAAATCCGATGCCGGGGATGCTATTTATGGGATTTGGAAGATCAAAATTATATTTTACGGAGTTCGGGATCATCATTGGGAATTTTCACTAAACACCCTCAACTTTTACAAATTGTCACAAATTACCCTTCACCTTTCCATTTTACCCTTTATACCTTTATACATCTCACTTACCCAAAATACCAAAATTACCCTTATCCTTTCATTTATACACCATTGGCCCTTATATTTGTTAAAACTTACTTAAATGGTCCTTAATACACCAAAAGCCCAAGAATACAAAATAAACTCATTTTACCCCATTACATCTCATAGCCCATTTGTTGAATCCACCCCAAGCCCACACCCCGTATCAATGGTCAACGAGATAACACTTTGGTCAAAGCAACAAAACCTGGTGAACCCCCTCCCTTTATTATCCCACGGTCAAATAATTTTACCCAAGTCAAACACCTAAGTCAAAATATAATTAAAAAAACCCATCTCAAACCAAATGCGCCAAAACAGAATTACACCAATGGTTACTGTTAACCATTCTTCCCCAAAATTAACCTGCTCCAATTACAATTACCCATCACTTAAAATTCTTCTAGAAGCCTGCATATGTGTCAGAAGGTGTGACTTTTGATTCCCAACATGGCAGAAAGGAGCCTTTTCATTGGTCAAGACACATCACTAAATTGATCTAAGGGTGATGAATGAGTTTGATGATGAGATGGTGAATCAAAGGTGTAGATTGTATTTCCAGATGCTTCTCAGATCAAGTCCAAAGGGTCCCTCATTGGCTATAAAAACCCATCACTTGACCAAATAGAATTCGTCCAATTTCTCATTGCATTTAGAGATATTGTAACCATTTTATTTCATGTCATTTACTGTTTTGTTGGTTTAATTGTTTCAATTCAGTTTTTAGTTTTCTCTTAAGCTTTGTATAATCCCTTTTATTAATAAAAGTTGAATTTCCAATTTAAATTTCTTGTCAACACAAGTTTACTGTTCCATAAGCTCTCCTAATTGATAGTTAAGCTCATATAAGCTTGTCTAAGCTTGTATGAGCTCATTTTTTCTTTTACCAATTCTTAAAATCAACTTTCTCAATTAGTCAATAAAAGTCAAAACAGGTAAAAAAATTGAAAATCAAAGTTGTTTATTGATTTCAGGTTGTTAATTAGGTAAATGTAATGTAATTAGGTCCTTTTCAGATCAGTCCAAGTCAGTTTTCAGTTTCACATTTCATTTGTTGAGTTTTAAGGAGTGTTTGGGTCAATCCTAGTTTTCATGTTAAAATCAGTTGTATTCAACTGAGTGTTCAGTTTTCAGTTTAGATTAAGTTTGATTTAATAATTGAGAGATAGTATCACTAGTAATTTCAAGTTTTAAATACATTTCTTTGATCTATAAAAAATCTGAGAATGCATTCCTTGTGAGGCTCATCATGCATGTTTTAAGCTTAAAGTTTTTCATAAGTCCAGTTTAGTTAGGCATGTAGTGTTTGAGTCAGTTTGTGAATGAGGTAACTACATTTGGTTCATTAGTTTAGAGTCATAAGTCCATTTCTTACCTGTTTTCTGTCGGCTGAACAACTGTCCCAAAGCAGTATTTTTGTATTTTAAATCATCTTTTAATTCACTTTGAGTTGTTTTAAAAAAATTGTAAAAATTAAAAATTGCAATTTCAATAGATGTTCTTACTTTTCCCAAAAGGAAAAAAATTGAAAAAATCTTTTGAGTATGTTTCCCTGAGCTCAAAGTTGGAGGGTTGGAGAATTAGTCCCCTGCACATCAGTAGTTTTAGTTGATTGTATGTTTGATTTCAGGACTTGTTTCTTTTGTTTCTCTAGTAGTTTAGAATTACTGCTTAAACTGATTGGCTCTTATTTCCCCTTGAGGTGTGCTTTTTGTTTAGCTTAACTTGGCCTGCTTGTTCCCCTCATAAGCTGCACTACAGTTACTTTTAGTCTACTAGGCTTTTAGTTTTGATTTTTAATTTCATCATAGTAGATTCTTTTTAGCTGAAACTCAGGAATCAAGCACTATGGTTGGTTGTCTTTAACTAGATAATTTTGGTTTAATTTTAGGATTTTTCTAAGCTAGTTAAATTAGTGCTCAAAGTAGGCCTATTGGGACTGTTTGGCGTAGCATAGTTAGAATCTGAACATCTGATTTTTTAGCTCTTACTTGTGCTTATTGGATCCATTTCAGTTGAATTAGGTTTATTCTAGTTAGATTTAGCTTAAGTGTGCCTGTAGTAGCTTCTGGGTGCATTTTAGTAGCTTATAGCTTATTCTCCTAATGTTTTTTCCATATCAGTTTATGTCCAAATTGCTCCTCCTGTTATCACAAGTAGTTTCTGTTAATTTTCATAGATTCCTCAGATTATTTAAGACTTTTATGTAGTTTTTCATAATTTTCCCTGTATATTTACTATTTTTCTGCATTTAAAATCAGTTTTAGCATTATTTAATTAGCTTTTTATCCAAATATAATTTAGAAAATGGTCAAAAAAATGAAATTTCAATTTTATTAGGTTTATAATATTCAAAAAGTCAAAAAAAGTATTTTTCCAAAATTTTCTTAGTTAAAATAGTATTTTCTAGGAATTTTCTTAGTTTTAAATAGTTTTAAATTCATAAAAATTGAGAAAAAGTCAGAAAAATGTGATTCCAGTTTTGAAAATTCTTTTTAGTTAATTAAGATTTTTGAAAAATAGTTTTATAATTTTCTCAATGGTTTTCATAATTTTTAGTATTTTAACTCTATTTTAAATGTTCAAAATTAGTTTTTAATTCAAAATAAATCAAGAAAAATCATAAAAATTAGTTTTAAATTTCAAATAATTTTTAAATAACATTCTTAGCTGTAGAGAAATATTAGATCACTTTTTAGAAGTTAAATTAGATTAGTTTGCATTTTTTCGCGTTTTAATAATTACGTATTTTGCGTTTTAGTTTAATTTTGCATAATTCTTTGTTAGCACCATAGGTTTAGTAGTTTTAATTGCTTTCCATTATTTTTCCTTGCCTTGTAGTTTAGAAATCATCAAATTCCCTTTTTACCCATTCGAATCACGAATCACACAACGTGAGTTGAAAACTCCATTTATCCCTCGTTGGGAAAACGACCCGGGGAAAATACATACCTTTGTATTTTTTCGGAAAATATCTATGTACTGAAAACGACAAATCAATGATCAACACTTGGCTCTCTACAATAAAGTATGGTATTTGTTAGTTTCACCCGAGCTTCTTGATCCTTATCAATCTTATTGGGTCCTTACCGTTTTACGTGGGAAACCAAACAATAAAACCATTCACATCCTATCTCTAAACAGATTTACATACCATAAGTAAACACTCGTGATTATCAAAAAATCCCTCGCTTTTAGGACGAAATTTATGATTACCATGATTGTTACCCTCACGATTTGAGTGATTACCATCACCTGCGGTCGCGGATCGTAATTCATTGATAGCAGTAGCCATAATCGCAAATTTGAATGCAAGATTAGTGATTGCATGATCCATGTCTTTGGTCGACCGTGCCCAACTAGTAGTACATATTTCTGGAATCTATGTGTCCTTCCCCATCAGGATACCAACAGGCTCTAATACCAACTGACGTAGAACGGAAGCGTGAATAAAACCCTAACAAAGGGTTTAAAAAAAATCATAAAGGATTTAAGACTTAAAGTCATGATTTATTGATAATTGAATACCTAAACAATGAACGAAAACCTATACTCATAGAGAAGTAAAACTTTGAGAAAAAGTAACCTAAACATAGTAAAACGACTCAAATAATAAAAGGTAAATTCGGCTATCGAGGCCTCTACGATCTAAGCACTAAGATCCACAAACAATTACTTATTTGAGAGCTCTACGGTGTAGGGAGAAACATGTATTCGTAGCTTCTACGACGTAAACAAGAAAATTCCTTTACGACGTAGAGAATGTTGAGTCACGTTTTTTTTATCAGCTAACTCCTCGATCTTGTCCTCATCAATAACACTTAAAGCACATACATGACATATTTTTCCAATTTAGTAGAGGTGATGATGTAATGGTAATTCTGCTCATCTATGTATATATACCTTTTTATGATTCGGTTGTTCATTATGAAAATGTCATTTTATTTGCTCACTAAATTGTGTTTTATTTAAAGTATCCGTTGGTCTAACCAATTTACGTACTCTTGTTGTCTACATTTGTCTTCGACGTTATTGACATATACGGACTCTTAAGTATGCCAACGGAAACGGAAAATGAAAGTTACAAACTTGCATGACATCAGATGTAGCTATTCCAAGGCATAAATAGTATTGCTTATGAGTTATGAAACACATTAAAACTGGCTCGCGTCACTTTATATAATTTCTCACCCGCTTATATAAATAAACCTAAAGTATCGTGCTATTATCGTCCAATCAATAAACAAGCGAGTACTAGTGGTGGGAAAGCATCTCCACAGCTTAATGAGGGTGGAATCGTGGGTGAGTCTTCTTCTATAAAGAATAGTAATATTCAGAATAGTAGTAATACTACCCCACCGGCCTGTTTGTAGGGAGTCTAATGTTCCTATGAACAAGACCAATATAGTTAAGGAAAATATCAACATTGTATCCTTGAAGAACTCATTTAATATTCTAAGCAATGAAAATAATATTTTTGAGGCTGCAGGTCCTTCGAATATGTTGATGGGAAAGTTACTTTTGTGGATGATGATGGTAAACTTATAAAAAAGGTTGATCATTTGGGTAAGCAAGATGCGGTTACTAAGCTTAGTATTTCGTCTTGGTGGAGGTAATGAGCTTGACGATTATTTTTTTGATGATTATGCGGCTCAGGTCTACGACTTACCAGGGCAATTAGATGCGATTTGTGACTTGTTCGATATCAAGCTCCAAGGCCGAGCTAGGAAGTAATTCTTTGTTTTTGTTAGTTCATAAGATTGATATGTCATTTTTATGTAGTGTTTTGGTTGTTTTAGTTGTTCGTTTATAGCCTGTCATAAATGGTTTAGTGGTAGTTCAAGCGATTGCTTGAGGTAAAGATGATACTTCAACCATATTTTATTTTTTTATTTAATTTTTTTAGAGTTATATATTTTATAGAGGTACCAAAAAAAAAAGAAAATAAAATCACAAAATGAATGCTTTTTTAAAGCATATATTTGTGTGATTTCAATACCATGCATGTTTTTACCTTCATTTGGTCATTGTTATCTTTTTACAAATACCCTCAATTTCCTTAAATCATGCAATGCCTGATATTTCAGTGAATAAAAAATATCCAACTTCTAGCCATTAATCCATGCTGCATCCAAAAACCATATAAACAAACTAAATTTCTACGTAAGATTTTCTAAAAGCTGCAACCAAATTTGCAGCCATGGTAAACATTTTAAGCAATAAGTCCTTGTTAATAGCATCCCTAATTTTAAATTTTAGTTTTTGTACATTTCTGGTTCCAGCTTCAGCTAGGCTTCAACGCTTACACCACCAGTTAAATACGAATGGTTCACTCAGCTTTTTGGTTATCGGTGATTGGGGCCGAAAAGGGTGGTACAATCAATCTCAAGTTGCTGTTCAGGTTTCGATTTTCCTCCATCTTGGCCGTCTGTAGTTTTTACTTTTGTGGGGTTAATTATTTGGTGAGATCGTTGCAGATGGGAATCATTGCTGACAGACTAGATATAGATTTTGTAGTTTCGACTGGAGATAATTTCTACAACGAGGGGTTAACTGGCGTAGACGACCCAACCTTTGACGAGTCATTCAAATATGTGTATGGTGCTCGTAGCCTTCAAAAACCGTGGTATACTGGTTCGTATAATCACCTTGTTTATTGGTTAAACTATATGTAAATTAATATTTGAATAAAAATATTATTTGTGTTTCTTACTTATCAATATGTAAATATTTACTTTCTCTTGCGCATATTAACAAGTCGAACCTTCTTATAACATAGGAAATTTACTTTAAGTAGATCTCATAAGATTAAGTTTCAATACTCAGTGTTCTAAAATGGAAAAAGGTATGTCATTCATTCATGCCCCATAAATGATTGGAGTTTATTTAGCAGTTAAAACTCCAATTCACTGCCTGAATTCCTAGGATTTTCCTCTTAAGAATTCGAGCAGGAATAATATTTCAAAAAATAGCTATGAGTACCTCAAAATTAAAGAAACGAAATTCTGCCATAATTTAGTGAAATAAGTCAGGCTTCTCCTTAATTGACAAGCAATCAAGCATCACCATAGTAGCGTACTAATACATATAGCACAATGCATTATCCTGTGGGAGTCATTTAGCAAGAGGATTAGAGCATTTAGCAACACATATTCCATTAAAAATAAAATTTATACTTGTGCTCTCTTACTTAATCAGTTGCACTATGTGATTAGCTTGTTTCCGCAGTTTTGGGGAATCATGATTACCGTGGGGATGTAGAGGCACAATTGTCCCCAAGGCTTAGAGAAAGAGACAGCAGATGGTGTTGTTTAAGGTCCTTCATTGTCAATACAGGTTTTAACCAATTTGGTGTATTGTCAATTGCTTGGTTTTCTAAAACTCAGCAACATCAATTCCTGACTATATTGAGTTCGTTGGGTAGATATTGCCGAATTAATCTTTGTGGACACAACTCCTTTTGTCAATATTTACTTTGACGACCCAAAAGACCACAGTTATGATTGGCGAGGCATACATCCTCGAGAAGCTTATCTTGCCAATCTTATGAAGGTAAATTCAACTATTGACATATTAAAGGTCCCTTTTAAGTGTCTTGTGTGCTATTCGTGTTTTGAAGAATATAAGTTTGAGGATTTTTGTGATTATATTTAAGGATTTGAGATCAGCGTTGAGGGACTCAAAGGCTAAATGGAAGATAGTGGTTGGCCATCATGGTATTCGAACAACGGGTCATCATTGTGATACTAAAGAACTTGTCACACATCTTTTGCCACTTCTAGAGGTACATGTACTTCTCATTACACGAAAACTCGATAACATCCTAGCTAGGTCAGAAGATCTAATAATAGGTTCCCACAATAAGATTGTGTCCCTAAAATCAAAGTCAATGAATTCATGTCAGCTGTGTGCTTTGGTTTCGTATCCAACAATTTGTGTCACACAAATCGGTATCATTTCATATAAACGGCACGATTATAAAAACAATCTGTAGCAACAAATTTACGGAATTAATTAAGTGACAGAAGTGGGGGTATATACCGCTAAGAAATGTGCATAATCAACACTTTTAAAAGCCTCTAGCTTCTACTCTAGTCACAACTTTATGCATTGTGTAATGTGTTACATTTTCGCATCCACTTCTCCTAAGTTTACTTTATTTTCTTAAATTGATTTTTGTATTGCAGGAATACGAGGTTGATTTCTATATGAATGGTCATGATCATTGCCTAGAACACATCTTGTGCCAAAATAGGTATGCAGATATATTCTAATCTGATTAAGAAAACTAGGTGTAATTCTTAATTAAGATGCTTTCGTGGTTTCTAAACATTTAAAAGCATTATGTAAACGACAATCCCAGTATGATGTCACCAGCATTCTTTATGATACACTGAATATATATGTCTAGGATTAAAATCTAACTCCTGATCAAATCCCACCGATACAAATTTTCGAATGCTAATTGTGTAGTATAACACGAAAAATGCAGTAAAATACGTTTCTTAACAAGCGGGGCTGGATCAAAAGCATGGATGGAGGCAAACAAGCCACATGACAGTTGCGGTGTTAAGTTCTTCCATCATGGACAAGGATTCATGTCAATGAAGTTAACGAAAAATAGTGCCCGCTTTGTGTTTTATGACGTTTTTGGTAAAGCTTTACATAGATGGAAGACCTCCTTGAAGAAGCTTCATACATCAATTTAGATTTACAAATTTTTGTGACCAACTAAAATGGTTTGGGTTAGATATTATAAGAGCATATATATTATTTGAAAGTTATTTTGTTGGCAAAATTTATTATCGAAACAATGTATAACCTTTTGGATCAATTTTGCATTCGCTATGTACAGCCAGTACCTTATATCTTGTAATGAGATAATTAACAAGAGTTCGTGATGCACGATAAATATGAAAAACATAAAGGATAAAGTCTACTACATTTAAAAATAAGGTGTACTATACACATACTATTGGTTAATATACAATACCGCCTACGAAAAATATTTGAACACCATCGGATTTTATAATTGGTTATTTTGCTATAAAAGAAACTCAGTGATGAATCAGCATATCGTAATGCTTATCGTAAGGCTCTAAATTTTCAGGAAAACAAAATTATAGCTTACATAGGAATGCATCAGTTCCGTTGCTATTCACCGGGGGTATTTTTATGTTTAAAAAAAAAGGGATATGAAGTTGCTCTTATATTTTACTGGGTGAGATCAATAAATATCACATAAAAATTAAAAATTAAATAAATCAATCTTAACCATTAACGATCAAATTAATTAAATTCACTTTCACCCTTATATTTAAAAATTAAATATCTCACAAAACATTAATAGTTAGATAAAACTAATTATGCCATTGCGACAATAATAAAATTATCTTTCTATAGAGATCCAATATTATATACTTTTGACGAACTAATTTTTTATCTTTTTTTGCGTGTTTCGATATATTACACTATAAAAGAAAATTTTAAAAATACTATTTTGTGTTAACACAACCCCTAAATTACAAACCCTAAAAACCCTAACCCCTAAACACAAAAAACCCCTAACAACAGCAACAACACCACCTCTATGCAACAACTTAGTCTTTCCAACAGTAATGGTAAGTTTCCTTATCTAAAAAAGGAAGAGTATGATCTGTGGACAATGAAGATGTAGAACTGGATCTCCAATATTGATTGGAATCTTTGGGAGATTGTGAAGAAAGGAAACAGTCTGAAGAAGACTATCCCAGATCTTGATGGTAAGTTTACCATTGCTCCTCCCAAAACTGCTGAAGAGATTCTAGCTGTGCAAAGAGAGCACAAAGTAAGAACCATCCTTCTTCAAGCTATTCCTGAAGATCACTTGAGTGATTTTCACCACATGGATGATGCAAAGGACATATGGATGGCGCTTAAAGCAAGGTTCGGTGGTAATGAAGAGTCCAGGAGAATGAGGAAGTCCATGCTGAGACAACACTTTCAAGAATTCAATATCTCAGAAGAAGAAGGTATCCACAAGGGATACGACAGGTTTCATAAGATTTTGAGTCAGCTAAACCAGCTGAATGCAAAACCTGACAATGATGATTGCAATTCAAAGTTCCTACGATCTTTGCCTCCATCATGGTTACATGTAAGTATAGCCCTTAAGGCTAAAGGTGGGTTGGACATGCTCACTTTTGATGAGCTGTACAACAAACTCAAATCTCTTGAACCTGATGTCAGAACTCCCTACCGTGCATCCTCTTCTGGTCATACAGCCTTTGTTGGGACATCTCACTCCAATATGATGATACATGCTCGTAGTCCAACTTACTTACCATCATCATCTTACACTCCCACTCCACCTTACAATCGTCCCACTCCATCATGCCCTCAAGCTAAAACTGGCAGTATATTGGAGGATGTTCTTCATTCATTTGTTGCTGATTATGATACTCAGCAGCATCTTGTCTATGAAGATTTTGAGCAGGTGGACCCACTTGATATGGAGGAGATGAAACTGAAATGGCAGGTGGCCATGCTTTCAGTAGATATCAAAAGGTTTGAAGAGAGGTCAGGAAGAAAGTTTGGCTTCAAGGGAAAGGATCCAGCTCGTTTTGACAGGAGAAAGGTCAAGTGTTTCTCTTGTCACCAGATGGGTCATTTCTCAAGGGAATGCAAAGATAGGAAGAGTGGAGAGGGAGCTAACTACAATTCCTATCAGAAGAATCAGAAGGAAGCTGGAACTTCAGCAGCTCTTGTCACCTTGGATGAACAGGTCAACAGGGTTGCACATGAACCTGTGAATGAGGAAGTTGCTGATACAGAGAAGCTTGGATTGCTGGCAAGATGTACTTCAGAGGATAGGCATGATCAATTTGCCTTGATGGGACTTTCTCAGGTACACAACTGTATATTTGGTTGTAGTGAAAGATACAATGAACTTAAAGAAGCTTATGATACTATGAAACCTAAATACAATGAATGCTATGTTGATAATGAAGCTTATAAACTTTCGTTAAAAACATTAGAAAGACAAAAGGTATGGTTTCAAAAGAATCAGATAGCTTATGAAGAAAAGATAAAGGGGTTACGATTTGATCTAGATATTGCAAACATTAACTTTAAACGCACTGAAAAGGAAAAAGCTGATGCTATTGCTGAGAACCTAGAGCTTAAAGAGAAACTAGCTGAGGAAATAGCTAGACATAAACAATGGTTAATATCAGGTGACAATCTAGCTAGAGAAATCTATAGTAGTCAATCAGTGAACTCTGGAATAGGTTTAGGTTTTCAAAAATATGTAGGATTGGAAGCTAGGAATGATGGGCGTAAATCAACACCAGCAGGCTTAGCAAATTTTGTTAAAGAAGGTGATTTACATGCTGTCCCTGGACCTATTAGAGGTGAATTCATGCCCACTGACCTGTCCATTACTGTTGACTTTGATGGATCACACCATCTGTATGGCAAAAAGTCAAAAGACTTGCCAGACCCCGATGCTTCATCTAATGACTTTATCTCTTGCTCTGACAGTGACAATTCATCGGATCAAGGGTCTACTTCTCATGCCAGCTGTGATTCAAGTGATAAGTCAGACCTTCCCAAGCCCTCACCTGAGCCTACACCCAAGTCTATCTACAAGCCTTCTAGGGTAGCTGCTGAGGAATCAACTTCCAAGCCTGTTTCCTCTGAAGACTTGTCCTTTAAATCTTTGCATAATAAGTCTGTTAAAAACAATTCCTTTAATATTTCTGGTTTAAGTACTTCTACATGTAATAGAACATCTTCTTTGTTGAATAAATCTTCCGAAAGGAAGACATGTTTTGTATGTGGAAGTAAATTTCATTTAATTAAGGATTGTGATTTCTATGAGCAAAGATTGGGTGTATGTGCTACTCAGCAGAAACCTAGACCAGTGTGGACCAATGTTAATAATATTCCACCTTATGTCCCACAAGCAACTTATACTGAATCTCCTTGGAGGAGATCAGCTGATAGACCTTATGTGCAACCTACTAGCCCATACTTTAAACATGGTTATTGGCCTGCATATGTTGACTCTATGAATAATGGGAAAGGATGTTGGGGTACTGCTGTCAAGTCCTCAGCAGGTTGTTCTTGGAATAATAAGGGACCTAAATTTCAATGGAAACCCAAGAACAATGGTGGATCTTTCTCATCTGCTAGACCTAAATCTTGTGATCCACAAGGCACGTTCAAGTCAGCAATGACTTGAGCCTCCTTTGTATACTAACATTCTTTTGTATATATTTTTGTTACTATAGGATCATCCTCTTAAGCATAAAGATATTTGTATTGTTGATAGTGGTTGTTCAAGAAGCATGTCTAGAAATAGAGATATGATGCACAATTTTGTTCCTATTGAAGAAGGAGGCAATGTGACTTTTGGTGGAAGTGATGGTAGAATTACTGGGAAAGGCACCATCAAGACACCCCTACTGAACTTTGAGAATGTGTACTATGTTAGGGAACTTCAGCACTTCAACTTGTTCTCAGTCTCATAAATTTGTGACACCAAGAACAAGGTACTCTTCTCTGAAGATGAATGTCTTGTGCTTTCGAAAGAGTTCAAGCTTCCAGAAGATACTTCAATTCTGCTGAGAGTTCCTCGAACTCACAATCTATACACATTCAACCTCAATGAAGTTCATCCTGAAGGTGACCTCACTTGTTTGGTGGCTAAAGCATCTCTGGATGAGTCCACCAAATGGCATAGGAGAATGGCTCATGTGAATTTCAAGACCATAAACAAACTCTCTAAAATGGGTCTTGTTGAAGGTCTTCCCTCCAAAGTTTTCTCCAATGATCATAATTGTGTTGCATGCAACAAAGGGAAGCAACACAGAGCCTCCTACAAAGCTATCACTGCTATGAGCATTATTGCTGAGCCTCTTCAGCTGTTACATATGGATCTATTTGGTCCAACTCAAGTCAGAAGCATTGATCACAAGTATTTTTGTTTGGTTATCACTGATGGCTATAGCAGATTTTATTGGGTGTTCTTTCTAAGGTCTAAAGATGAAACATCTCCAGTGCTGAAAGACTTCATCACCCTCGTTGAAAATTAGTTGAACAAGAAGGTTAAGGGAATTCGGTGTGATAATGGGACAGAGTTCAAGAATGCTATTATTATAGAACTCTGTAGGTCTAAAGGGATAAAGAGGGACTATAGCAATCCAAGAACCCCGCAACAAAATGGGGTAGCTGAAAGAAAGAATAGGACCTAAATAGAGGCTGCAAGATCAATGCTTGCAGACTCTAAATTGCCCACTATGTTCTGGACTGAAGCTGTTGGCACAGCTTGCTATGTGCTAAACAGGGTCTCTATTACTAGACCTCACCTCAAAACTCCATATGAACTTCTCTTTGGGAAGGTTCCAACCATTCATTACCTCAAACCTTTTGGTTGTCAAGTGACCATTCTAAACTCTAGTGATCCGTTGGGGAAGTTTGATGAGAAAGCTGATGAGGGTTATATTGTGGGTTATTCAGCTCATAGCAAGGCTTACAGAGTGTACAATTTATCTGCCAAGAAGATAGAGGAGACTTTGAACCTGAGATACATGGAAGATAAGCCCAATGTTCAAGGACAGGGTCATGTGTGGTCTTTTGACCTTGACTACTTAACTGCTTATTTGGGTTATACTAGACATATGGCTAACCAAAGTGCATGTTCTCAAGAGTCTCCCACTAACAATGCAGGTACCTTGGATGCTGACTCAGAAAGTGAATTTGAAGATGATGAACAACCTATACTTGTGCCTTCTTTCTCCCCTAATGATATTGCAGGTAACACCTCTAGAGATACTTCTGATGAAAGTGAAGATGCATCACATTATGCTGAGGACCTTGCTAGGCTTCAGACTCAAGAGTTTGCAGCTAAGCTTGAAGCTGAGAAGGTGAATGGGGAGCTTGCAAATGAGGCTGTCAGTGGAAACCATGTTTCTGCTGACACTGATGCAGTCTCTCCCATCGTCAGCAAATCTGCTGAAGGCTCGGCTGTTTCTACTCCTATTCCTTCTAAAGTGTCCACAGAATTTGGTGAACCCTATACTCGCTTACCAAGACCTTCAGATCTTGGAAATCATCAACCCAAATCTGGCATTTTCACCTCACCTTCCTATGACACAACTTTTGTACCAACTGTGTCTAATCTTGAACCTTCCATTGAAGTCAACCCCACTGCTACTAAAAGAATCAACATCACTCACCCTCAATCCAATATTATTGGTGACATTCTAGCACCTGTTAGAACTCGAAGGGCTATCTCTAGTCCTAAATTTGGACAGGTTGCTTTTCTCTCTTATGTCTCAAATCAGCAAAGAGACAATCACACAGACTTCAAGCATTGTCTGTTTGCGTATTTTCTTTCTCAAGTAGAACCAACCAGTGTCACTCAAGCTCTTGAAGACTCAAGTTGGATTGAAGCAATGCAAGAAGAAATGCAACAGTTTCAAAACCAACAAGTTTGGATCTTGGTACCATTACCAGATGGCAAATATGCTATTGGAACTAAATGGATTCTAAAGAAAAAAAGAGATGCAAGGGGAGTGGTTATTAAAAACAAAGCAAGATTAGTAGCTCAAGGTTACAGGCAAGAGGAAGGGATTGATTATGATGAAGTGTTTGCACCTGTTGCTAGAGTAGAGGATATTCGAATTTTCTTGGCCTATGCTTCTTACATGGGCTTCATGCTGTATCAGATGGATGTTAAAGGTGCTTTTCTGTATGGTGAGATAGAAGAGGAGGTTTATATCACTCAACCCAAAGGATTTGAAGACCCAGATCATCCTAATCATATTTACAAGGTGGTTAAAGCTCTCTATGGACTCCATCAGGCACCAAGATCATGGTATGCTAGGCTTTCATCATTTCTGCTGAAGCATGGCTATAGAAGAGGTGCCATTGATAAGACCCTTTTTCTGAAGTAGAACTCGACAGACATCATACTTGTGCAAGTGTATGTGGATGACATCATTTTTGGATCCACTAAAGAAGCTTGGTGCAAGGAATTTGAGGAACTGATGAAGGGAGAATTTCAGATGAGTGCTATGGGAGAGCTTACTTTCTTTTTGGGTCTCCAAGTTCAGCTGAAACAAGATGGGATATTTATCAGTCAAGATAAATATGTGAGGGACATTTTGAAGAAATTTGGTATGGAAGGTGTCAGAACTGCCACAACACCTTATGAAGCTCCAAAAACAAAAACCAACAATGAACCAGATCTACCTGTGAATGTTCATTTATACAGATCAATGATTGGTTCATTAATGTATCTAACAGCTTCAAGGCCTGATATTACTTTTGCTGTGAGTGTTTGCTCTCGACATCAAGTCACTCCACTTGCTTCCCATCTCAATGCAGTCAAGAAGATCTTTAAGTACCTCAAAGGCCAACCTCATTTAGGCCTTTGGTACCCAAAAGAGTCTCCTTTTAAGTTGGAAGCATATAGTGATAGTGATTATGCTGGTGCAAATCTGGATAGGAGATCCACAACTGGAGGCTGTCAATTCCTTGGAAAGAGATTGATTTCTTGGCAGTGCAAGAAACAAACCATTGTGGCTACCTCAACTACTGAAGCAGAGTATGTTTCTGCTGCAAATTGCTGTGGACAGGTCCTTAGGATTCAAAATCAATTGTTGGATTATGGGTATAACTTCATGAACACAACACTTTTTATTGATAATCAAAGTACCATATGCATTGTCAAAAATCCAGTTTTTCACAGTAGAACCAAACATATTGAAATCAGGAACCACTTTATAAGAGATGCATATGAAAAACAT
Organism: Chrysanthemum seticuspe; assembly: GCA_019973895.1. Taxonomy (NCBI): domain Eukaryota; kingdom Viridiplantae; phylum Streptophyta; class Magnoliopsida; order Asterales; family Asteraceae; genus Chrysanthemum; species Chrysanthemum seticuspe. The sequence goes on from BPTQ01000003.1 coordinate 30,026,347, forward strand.
TTGATAAAAGTGGCTAAAATTCATACAGATGATAATGTGGCAGATCTGTTAACAAAAGCTTTTGATGGACCAAGGTTTCAACACCTTGTGGTCAACATTGGAATGCTTAACCCTTAACTGCAAAGTTTAAGGGGAGGCATAGGCCTCAGGGGAGGCATATGCCTCAGGGGAGGATTTTGTAGTAAACTTTGTGTATAATTTGTTTGCTAACACTAACTTGCTAATAATATTTTAGTCTGTTTTGTCTCTGTTTTGTTCTTGTGTTTCTCTGAGTTTGTTTTGCAGTATGCCCTGTTCAGTTCAAGTTCATCTAGTGTGGCCCTTTGGTAAATGGTCAAGTAAGCTTAAAGCTTGTTTCCTCTGAAGATAAAGTACTGAAGACAAGTTCTGAAGTTAAAATTGTTCATTCGTTCATTCAAGTTACAGCTTACAGCTTACAACTTACAATCAACTTCAATGCAACTACAAGAAAAGTACTATACATGATCTACTAATCCTATTCTAGTTCATAGAGAATAGTCCAACGGCTGCTGGATATGCATTTGTCAAGTCTTGCATAACCACCCATTCCTTCTATCTCGATGGCTGGATATGCATGACCGGTACGACGAAGATGCTAAGGATCAAAATGGGAAGGATGGATTGATGCAAACGATGATGATGAAGATGAACACGCGTGTCCTTTGTGCTTCATCTACTTGGTTTCACCAAAAAGCAATCCATCCACCTTCCTTAAGCTCTTCCCTTATACGATATGTGAAGATGCACCAAAACATGGCGTAGGTAGAGCAAGCACCACCTCCCTTTCGGCACGAGGCCTTTGTTGAGGTTGAGGTGCTGGAGGTTGGGAGTAAGAAGTTATCTCAGTAGTGGGTTCCTCTGAGTCATCAGAAGAATCACTTGGATCCACTACACTATCATCTTCAGAAGAAGGGAGAAATGGGGATGTCAAAGGACGAGGGTCAGGTGAACATGACCAAAACTGCAGGAAATCACTGGATGATAATGATGATGGAGAAGAGGTTGGGTTAACAACCTCTGGTATAGTATTCATGGTTAATTTTGGTTGATTGGGTTTGTGATGATATTAGGGTTTGTGATGGTAATTGGGGGTAAAATTATGTGAGAGAAGTATGCATTGGGATGATTAAATAGACGGATGCAAGGGTTAATGTAATTTAATGTGAGTTAGTTGGCACAGTAACTCTAGAATCTTACCGAAGATATTCTAGTCTTGGGGTGGTTTCTGCTGAAGTATATTATTTCAGCAGATTGGCTATTTGTTTCTGCTGAAGCGTTATTTTCTCGTTGGTCAAGTTGAAATACACGTAGGATATGGTCAACTAAAGTTCTCATACTTTTGACTATATTCTTGGTAACGGCTACCATTCCTCTAATCGCATTTCTTCCACTTCAAAAGAAACAATTCCCTCTTCTCCTACATCCAAAAACTCTTCAGTTCAAAAATCATAACCCTAAAATCACATATCTCTCATGGCTCTTCAATTCAAGAAAGATCACAATAAAGTTGCATTTCTGGGTAAAGCAAAGGGCGATGAATTGTATGAACCAATGGTGGAGTTCCTGAAGCGGTCTAAGATTCACTATGCCCTAACACATTCCCCTAATGCGATTTATGAATCGTTGGTTAAAATTTTTTGGGAATCTGCTGAAAAACGCAGTGAATCAGAGATTGTTGCGTTGATTGATGAAACGGAGCACGTGGTGACGGAGGACCTGATAAGGAGAAAGCTTAGTTTGGATGATGCTAATGGGGTTTATCACTCAAGTGCTGAGGAGATTCTCTCTGGGCTGAGAGCCATTGGGTATCAAGGTACAAGAACGGACATATGGTTGAAAAAGCATTTTTGCCCTATGTGGAGATTTTTAGTTCACACTCTGCTTCAGTGCATTAGCAACAAATCTGGAGCGTGGGATCAATTCTCTACGCAATTGGCTTGTGGTATTGTGTGTCTATCTAAACGGATAACTTATAATTTTTCTAAATTTATTTTTGGTAATATGGTTGAAAATATAAATAGGAAACAACATAAGTTTTTAATGTACCCTAGATTCTTACAAATAATCATAGACACCTCTACCCAAGTCCAAGTCTTTTATCCCATAGGAGCTCTTTCAGCTAAACTATTTGCCTCTATGAGAACTCACTTTGAGGGGGCACATCATCCGTTGACAGCAGCTATGTTGCCTCAAGAATGAGGCTACTGATGAGGAGAATGTTGCTAATATCCCATCCTCTTCAAATGTTGCTACTGATGGCAATCCATCAGTTAATATAGATGAGGGTCCCTCTTTTACTGCTGAAGCATCTCATATTGCTCCTGACCATACTCCACCTGTACCATCACCCAGACCGAGTCCACCACCTACACAGGCTTCAATTGATGAGTTTGAGTCTGACCTGAACAGGATGACCACACCCAGTCCTCAAAGGGAACCTTTTGATGAAGTACCTCCTCATTTTGAGCATGACCATATTTCCACTGAAAGGTCCAATGAAACTCCCTTTACCACAGAGCAATCTGCTGGTGGAGCTGAGGACCCTATTACTCTTACATCTGTCTATGCTCTTGTTAACAGGTATGCAGCAGAGGTGACTGATCTCAAAAAGGAGCTTACATAGACCAAGTCTACTCTTGGTGATAAGATTGAGGAACTGCAGAATAAAGTTAAGGACCTAGAGGATCGACTTGAAAAGAGTAGCAAAAGGAAGTTAGTCATTTCTTCTGATGAGGAGGATGAGGACTCTCGGCTTGCTTCTCTAAACATCTTAGCTGATGTGGCTCAGGAGGTAGTTGTTCCGTCTTCAGTTGATGTTGAATCATCAAAAGATAAGGCACCAATTCAGTTCACTAGGAAGAGAAGACGATCTTATTTGGTTAAGGGATCTGCTGTAGTCTCCAAGAAACCAAGTGTTGACAATACTACATCTGCTGAGGTTCAAATGGAGGACATTGCATCTGAACCTTATCATCATGCACCTGTTCAAGAACCATCATGTCCCACCCCTTCAGCAGATGATCAAGTAGTATTTCATGTTGAAAGAAATTTTGATTTGGATCCTGCAACTGATATCCTTACCACACCTGTTGAAGATCTCCCAGCTGATGTTGTTCATGAGTCTACTAATAAAGAGAAAGGTGTAATGATTGAAGATGAGCTTGGTCCAGATCTGGTATCTGAACAAGAAAGGCAAGGAAAAGAAAGCAGGTTTGCTGAGTTTGCAGATCAGAAGAAAAGTGAAGAAGTGGCTAAACAAATTACAGATCATTCTACTTCTGTTTTGCCTCCTGAGAGACGAAGAGAATTGGATGTTTTAGCTACTCAGATACCTGCTGCACAATGGGATGCTCTTACTAAGCAAACCACTTCAAATCCTACACTTGCTCAAAGTATCTTAGGTACGGACTTTGATAGTGAAACTCTTGTGGCTCAAATGATGGCGCTTGGAGAATAAAAGAAACAAGAAGCAGCTGCGAAAAGGAAAGCCCTTAGTACTGAAAAGAATAAGCCAAAGAGAGAGAGACCTCTTACTGAAGCTCAGAAGAAAACAGAGATAAGGATTGCGGTGAAAAATCAAAGTTCTTCGGTGCTTAACCGTGGTTTGACAATGAAGCAAGTCTTGGCTTTACCTGATGCAAAATTGTTTTTCCTATACAATATGATTATGAAGACTTCTTCTTCTGCTTTAACACCATCTTCCAGCTTGCAAAGAATTGCTGGGAATGAAGTTGCACCAAAGGCCAAAAGACCCAAGTTTGTTGAGATAGTGGATAATTTTGATGATATTCCAGCAAAGACGATCTCTCAAATGGTTTCTTCTGAAGCAACTTCTGAAGCCACTCCTTCGTCTGACAAGGTCCCTTCTACTGAACCATCGGCTGTTTCCCCTGATGCACTAGTTATGCCCTCATCCAACCCAAATGTGGCATCTGCTGCTGCAAAAGAAGGTACTTTGGTTAGGGAAGATGACCAGGTTACTTCTGCTGAACCTACTGTTGTATCTGCTGAAGCTTCTATAGAAGTCACTAGCTCGACTGAAAAGGTCTCATCTGCTGAACCAACCACCATTTCCTCTGAAGCACCTAATGTACAAGCTTCTGCTCCATCTGTGGGATCTTCTGATACAGAAGGAGGTGGTTCAATTAACGAAGCTAAAACCACAACTGTCAAAGCTAAAAAGGCAAGAAAGGTGCTGGAAAGAATGCATGCCCTTCGTGATGATGTCTCACCTAAATCCACGTCTACTTCTTCAAGTCCTACTACTGATGTTAATGAAGAAACCAAAGATATTCCATCTTCGGAAATCTATTTGCCTGGTAGAAGGATGAAGAGGATGGCCAAGAGAAAACACACATCTCTGAGAAGATCTGTGAGAAAAGCGAGGACTCATGCATCGAAGAATAAGCCATCACCCAAGCATGTTCCTTTGGACCTAAAGGCTGATGACTCAACCTTTATTAAAGAAGGATCTGCTACTGATTTTCCTGAGGGATATCAAAATGTGTTGGTCACTTGGTCTCTGATAAATGATGAGATGAATGTCATTCATCGATTGGACAAAACTTCAATGGAGTTCACCTTTTTGAAGGAAATACTCCATTTGGTAGACAGGGCAGATATACTTACTCTGTACACTCTCGTCACCAATCATTACTTCAATACTGCACCACAAGGTTCTGGGATGTGCTTATTGGGAGATCTTCATGTCCTGATTAACTCTCAATCTCCCAATGGTAAAGGGCATTTCATTTGGAAGAACTCACATCTATGGCAGGTTGAGTCCTGGAGATTTTATCCCCTACCTCGTGTGCATGTAGTTGAGACGAAGGGTGGAATCACAGTATGCATGTTTGCTGAAAGAACTTATCCATTGTCCAAGAGACTTATGGAAAGGATGCTTTGTCAGAAGTTGGAAATTCCTCCAGATCCAGTGGGAAATAAAAGACTAGACGCTGAACGACTGGTTGGATTGATCAAGGCTCAACTTCTGCAAGCTCAAGCTGCATCTTCATCATGAACGCGGTAATCTACATTGTCTTTCGTAATATGTACATTCTTTTGTGTTGTTTATTTTGTTTGTTAGTTTCTTAGTTGTAAAAAAAAGAAAAAAAAAAAGAAAAAAAAAACTTTTTCTTGCAGGTTTGTTGTATATAGTTGATGGTTTTTAACTCACCAGATATACCTTGTGTATATCAAAGAGTTGGCTAGTCCAAAGGGTACAACTTTGGTAAAGACACGTCAAATCTGTTGATAGCTGTAATGATTTGCTCAAAATCATAGGGTCTGCAACCACCAATGCTTAATTGCTGAGAGTTGTATGGTCATCAATTCACCATGGTATATTCCTTGTTGGAATCCAAGAATTGGCTAGCCCACAAGTATATGGCTTGTGGTAAAGGCAACTGAATCCATATTTGGTTATCAATTCACCAATTCTAAGAATTGACTAGTACTGAGCAAACGGCTACAGGTAAATACCCATCAAATCCGTTTATATAGTTGCTGATTTGCTAATAAATCAGATGGTTATCAATGTACCATAGTTTTCGAACTTAAACATTTGGCTACTCCAGTAGTGATGGCTATTGGTAAAGAGACATCAAATCCATTATTTTCAATGATTCACCTCTCACAGGAGTTAACTCGCCTGGATGTGATGAGAATAGTATGCAACTAATGAGTTTTGATGTACAATATGTCATTTGTTGCTGCAAAGACCTGGCGTTTCAAAGTTTGGTCATCATAGAGATGAGATTATTATTGGTTCTTTACTACTGATGTTTGAGAACAATCCTCTAGTACTGCAGTCTCTAAGATCTATCAAGGTTAGGAAACTGGAACATAACCAAGTCAAATTCCAGTTTAGGGGAGGATTGTTGGGAATTATGCGAAGTAGGATTTCTACTGTCAATTTTGCCGAAGGATTCTGCTGAAATAGAAACAGAATCTACTGAAGAAGAGATTCTGCTGAAGTATAAAAGCCGTGCCGTGTTTCGGCTGAAGGGTGGAAGCTGACTAGGATCTACATGCGCTTTATTAATTACATGCTAACCCATCATTATTCTTGAACTGCCCGAGGTTAGCATGGGTATTATTGTACTGCTCAATATTGTTTAGTGTTTAACCATTAAATGCATGCTTGCATGCTTAGTCGATTGGGTAGTAATAGTTTAGGGTTCCTTGTCTATAAAAGGAACTTGAAAGTATGTAATAGTCACTCATTCGAAACATAGAGTTTCAGTTAATAAAAGATCCATAGAGGATCTAAGTGTTCTTAGTTATAATAGCTTGTATTTACATTCCGCTAAAGAATACGAGTTGTAGAGATTTTCTATTAGTTTGCTTATGATTACATAGGCAACACTAACGATCTACGAGTGCTCAAGATCTGTCAAGGTCTTTGTGTTTTCAACATTATTAGTTTCGTCTAACAATCAATAGTTTGTGAGATATTTAGTTTTTAAAAATGAAAGTAAAAGTTTATTATATTGTTTTGATGAAAAAATGAATGGTTGAGAAGGCTTTATTTGATCTTTAGTTTTTCTTTGATCTTTATTGAACCAAACTCATATTTTACTTATCAACTATTTATAGTGAAAATGACTTAAAAAACTTAATAGAACAAAAGCTCACAAATATGGCTCGGGTTGTTTGGCACTCTTCCATATTTTGAACAACAAAATCATGAAAGCTCATACTAGAGTAGAACAATTTCAAAGTGCACCAGCAAAAGAAAAAGGTCGTTGACCGTTAACAACAACATCTTTGAGGGAATACCTTATTTTATCCGGAATCCAGCTACTTATGGTGCATGGCGGCGCGTCAAAAAAGTTAATGTGTTGGTATTGTTGCGTTTTGTGTAGAATTCAAAAACAAAGAGAAAGTTATAGTAAATAAAATAAGTGATTACTGGGCGAAAAATTGCATAAAGATTTTTTTTAAAAGGATAATAGTGGCTTATTGTTGGGATTAAAGAACATGTTAACCATCAACTCTACATGTTATTCCAAGTCTCACAATCCAACAGCTCCCACTTTGGAGTTGGAGTAGCATATAGCAAAAATACCAACGACGGAAACGTCTAGCAATGCTCTCACTCACTATTAAAATAAAGGTGTCTGAGAGATATAGTTTCATAAATCATCTCAGTAGCATGGTCATTTACGTCTTACTTTCATCATCTTTTGTTATAGATACCGTTAAACCATGGATATAGATTCTAACTCATTCCATATAGTTCAACCATTTACATTGTCGTTATAAAGTTTTAATTAGACATACCAAATGTAATCAAGAATCATCTTGCATTACCCTTTAGGTTCGGCCAAACAATTATCTGATTAATTCTGGAGAGGGTATCTTTCTTCACATATCAAGTGGAGTAACAAATCTTTTGTTGACCACAAGTGTTGTAGATGCTGCTTCACATCACTCCAAAAAATAGCTTTTATAACTACCTTATTCAGGACAGCATTTGGCATATAATTACAAAATTGATATCCACACATAACAGAACTTGCTTGTATCTCAAGTCTCAGGATGACTTAACAAACCATTTCAACATTTTACTCATGACAAGGATCCAAAAGTAAAAGTTTGAAAGTTGGGGTATCCAATATGCATCCCTTGTGAATACATATGCATTTGGCGGGAACAATCCACATTCTCATAGAATATAACCAACACTCACATTTTCCTTGTATAACAATATTCCCATATTGCTAACCTACAATGGACATATTTAGAATGATAAATCATTTCATGGAATAAACATGCAACTATGGAATAACAGATTATATGAATAAAACAACAAATACCTCGTATCTTTATTTATCAGAAAGTAAAACTGTCTTACAATTCCAAATTTTCCAAATACTAATTACACACAGATTTACATGAGACTACTAGCTGGCATCAAACCAATACCCCTAGTCAGATTAGAATGCTTAAGATATGCTAAAGCCTTCGAAAATGGATCAACTAGGTTGTCATCTATGTGAAATTTTAATATCTTCACGTCACCCATTTCAACGGTTTCTCGAAGATAATGAACTTTTGCGTGGTAATATCTAGCACCCTTGGTGATTCCACTTTCATTAGCTATAGTATTGGCTCCCATATTATCACAATACATATCTATAGGTTCTTCAATTGTGGGAACAATGCCAAGCCCAAAAATGAATTTTCAAATCCATACAGCCTCTTTAGATGCATCATAAGCAGCTATATACTCAGCTTCTGTAGATGAAGTTACAGAAATACTTTGCTTTGTGCTTTTCTAGTAAACAACACCTCCATTTAAAAAATGAATACATGTCCAGTCTGAGATTTTAGGTCATCATCATCTGTCAGATATCCAGCATCAGTGTAGCAAGAAACCCTGAGCTCTCGTTTCATATCACCTTCGTAAACCAGAAATATATCCTTAGTATTGCGTAAATACTTAAGAATATTTTTAACAGCAGTCCAGTGAAGTTTACTTGGATTCTGTTGAAAACGGCATGTCATGTTCTGAGCGAACGCAACACCAGGACGAGTACATCTCATAGCATACATAATCGATCCTATATCCGAGGCATAGGGAACTCTTTGCATACGCTCTTAATCAGCATGTGTCTCAGCACCTTGTGACTTACTCAATTTAGGCTCATATTGCATTCGTATAGTTCTTCATTTGGAATTCTCCATGAAAAATATTTTTAAGATTTTCTCAATGTAAGTACTTTGACATAAACCAATTAATCATCTTGATCTATCTCTGTAGATCTTGATTCCAAGAATATATGCAGCTTCTCCTAGATCTTTCATGGGAAAACATTTTCCAAGATAGGATTTTACATTGTAACATTGGAATGTTGTTTCCCATGAGTAATATATCATCAACATATAGAATTTGGAAATTTGCATAACTCCCAGTAGCTTTCTGATATACACATGGCTCATCTTGATTCTGAGTGAAACCGAATTTCTTAATCTCATCATCAAAACGTTTATTGCACTGGCTAGATGCTTGCTTAAGTCCATAAATGGAACACTTGAGCTTGCATACTCGGTTAGGATATTTTGGATTATAAAAACCTTCAAGTTGCACCATATAACTTCTTCGGAAAGATGTCCATTGAGGAAAGCGGTTTTTACATCCATTTGCCAAATCTCATAGTCATAGAACCCAGTTATGGCTATGAGAATCCTTTTAGCTCTAATGTCTGCAACAGGAGAAACGGTTTCTTCATTATCAACCCCATAGGTTTGAGTGAAGCCCTTTGCTACGAGATGAGATTTAAAGGTGTGTACTGCACCATCCATGTCAGTATTCTTTTGGAAGAGCCATTTGCTACCAACTATTTTACAGTTAGGAGGAAGCTCAACTAATTCCCAGACTTCGTTGTCTTTCATGGATTGCATTTCCACATTCATCGCATCAAGCTATTTCTTGGATTCAGGATCCAACAATGCAGCTTTATAGTTATTGGGTTCACCAAGATCCCGTAACTCATTTTCCTCAGCATTTACTTATAAACACATTTGATCTGGAGCACGGCGTGTCCTAGCAGACTTATGAATGGGATTGATATCACTTTGAGGTTCATCAATTTTTTGATCATCCTCATCATGACCTAAGCTAGTATCTACAGAAGGATTTGTAATTTCTTCTTGAATAATTTCAAGATCTTCTAGACTCCCACTTGCTTCTTGATCCAAGAGATTATTCTCAAAGAACTCAACATTTCGAGCAACAATAACTTTGTTCTCTGATGGAAGGTAGAAAGAATATCCCATTGTTTCCTTTGGGTATCCTACGAAGATACACTCAATAGATCTGGGTTCAAGTTTTTCAGGTTTGGTAAGTGTTGGGAATTATACGTTTGAGTTGATAAAGACAAAAAGAATGAAACAAGAGGGACTTAATATGACAAGAAGGAAACCTACTAAAAGATGGAAGGGCTTGCTTGCAATGGAAGTTTTATTATTTAGTCCTTATCCTCTAGTATATAAAGAGGACATAGGTGTAGGTTTTTAATTAAGTCTTCCATAATATAGACGTCTAAAGGTGTGTGTGTGTGGGAACCTAGGCGTAGGGAAAACGCCTAGGGTTTAGTTAGTTAGTGATTAGATCAAGTCTTTGATTTTATTATAGTTAATTAGTTAGTTTATGATAATGAAAAATCTTGTTCATAATAATGTTGATTCTATGTTTGAATATTCCGCTTTCGTTATTATGTGTTCCTAGATATAATATTAGACCTCGTCTAAGAGCTTACAACGATCTTCACATGTGGTATCAGAGCCTGGGGCTCGTGATATCTAGGGATCTACAAGGTTTTCTTGAAGAAAAAGGAAGAAAAATTCGAAGCTGTAAAAAATTCGTAATACTTCTGCAGCACCGTTTTAAAAACGTCATAACTTTTTATTGAACCGTTGGATCAGGCTAAAAATTTTTCATGTGCATCTCAGTATATCTATCTTTAATCTCACCGAAGGGATTGTCAATTAGAGCTCTCAATCAAAAGATATAAGCAGTCGAAGTCTGCTGCAGAAAATTCCGTAAGGCTTCTGCAGGACTGTTTTGAAACGATCATAACTTTTTCGTTAACCGTTGGATCGTAACGAAATTTTTGGTGGATGTTCTCTATATATCAATCTAAGTTTTCATCTAAGGGATCTTCCATCTAAGCTTTTATGTGAAAGTACTGTTGAAAGTACTGCTATGTATTTTCAAAGTACTGATGTGCGTTATTGGTCCCCTACAAGCAAAGTACTGCTTGGACACGAAAGTACTGCTTGGAATTCGAAAGTACTGCTCTTGGACACGAAAGTACTGCTCATTAGGATGAAAGTACTGCTCTTGAATTAAAGTACTGCTCATTGGATGCAAAGTACTGCTTGTAGTTTTTAAAGTACTGCTGTTTGATGAAAATATTGCTGTTTGATGAAAGTACTGGTGAATTGTTTATTGATTGAAGGTACTGATATTTATATGAACCAGTAAGATTATTTTGTTCAAAGTACTGTTTATGTTCAAAGTACTGCTTCTTTTTAAAGTACTGCTTAAGGTACTGATTCTTCTCAAAGTACTGCTCAAGGTTTTTGCATGGCAAAACTTATTTGGATTGGCAGTCTAATGGTTTATTACGAGGAGATTTAGAATTAAGGGGAAGTCGAGCATAATTATTGTTATGGTTTTTGGACGACACACACACAGGTTATTGTTCACACACACAAGGAGTTTGGTGATTTGTTCTTAAAAGGATTTAAAAAGGCTTGTTTTGGAGATTTATTGAAGAATTGATTACGAAGAGGATTATTTATCACTTATTTGAAGGTGAAGTGGAATTACTTGGTTTGTGTTCTTATCATCTAGCTTGATGAATCTAGCAATGTGTGATTTTTCTTATGATGCTCTATGCACACATCGGCTATCACTTGAAGGAGTTACATTGTAGTGCTCAGTGTCTCATACTAGTTGAGGATTCTTGTCGAGGGATTGTGGTCTACTTATATTTGGTGGATATAAGTATGGAGTTCCGTGGATAGTAAAAGATTTAAGATACAAGTTTGGGAAATCCTACTTCTTCATCAAATTCGTTATACTCGGTTTTCTTCACAAGTGATCATTACATGGAGCCTACAGATTTGAAGAATCAAGAAGATGGTTAACATATGGGTTTCAGGGGAAGCTTATTGTTAAATGTTTAACCATCTACGTACATCACTCAAGGGGAAGTGTTTGATTTTTAATACTGTTGATCATTATTACTACTGCTAGTTGGAGTTTCTATTGTTTTGAATCCATTTTTCTTATGGTGCGTAATGGTGGGCGATTTTAAACATTGGAAGTTTTAGATTGGAAGTATGATATTGGTTCGTGGTGGTCAAGATCATTATTTGCATATGTTCCCTATTTGGATAATAACAAAAAGGGGAAGAGATGTTTGAGTGGCATGGCATGGATTAAGGGGAAGACAAAGGAAGACATACTTGTTTCATTCATGGTGAGATCCATGATCTCAATTTCTCTACTTCGTCTAGGGAAGTTCGTTCAAGAATGGTTTTGTCATTATCAACTAGGGGAAGATTGTTGGGAATTATATGTTTGAGTTGATAAAGACAAAAAGAATGAAACAAGAGGGACTTAATATGACAAGAAGGAAACCTACTAAAAGATGGAAGGGCTTGCTTGCAATGGAAGTTTTATTATTTAGTCCTTATCCTCTAGTATATAAAGAGGACATAGGTGTAGGTTTTTAATTAAGTCTTCCATAATGTAGACGTCTAAAGGTGTGTGTGTGTGGGAACCTAGGCGTAGGGAAAACGCCTTAGTGATTAGATCAAGTCTTTGATCTTTATTATAGTTAATTAGTTAGTTTATGATAATGAAAAATCTTGTTCATAATAATTTTGATTCTATGTTTGAATATTCCGCTTTCGTTATTATGTGTTCCTAGATATAATATTAGACCTCGTCTAAGAGCTTACAACGATCTTCACAGTAAGTATATCACGCTTAATAAGTGCCTCACAACCCCATGCTTTTAAGTAAGATAACTTAGGGTGTCTTATCAACATTCTTAGTTGGAACCATGTTGATAATGTGTGCAATAGAATCAAGGGAATAATCTCGAAACGACTTTGGAAGAGTAGTTTGACTCATCATGGAGCGAACCATGTCTAGCAGTGTTCGATTTCTCCTCTCAGACACACCATTATGTTGTGGCGTGTAAGGAGGAGTGCGATGGGAAATAATCCCATGCTCCTTAAGATGATCCAAAAACTCTTGACTTATATATTCACCTCCACGATCAGAACGTATTGACTTAATAGTCTTCCCGAGTTGGTTTTCTACTTCCTTTTGAACCACCTTAAATGTTCCAAACACTTCATGTTTATGTTTCAACAAGTAAACATAACCATACCGACTATTGTCGTCAGTAAAAGTGACAAAGTAACTTGCTCCTTGTCTTGACACAGTTCTAAATGGGCCACATACATCGATGTGTATTAGTGCAAGTAGATCCTCAGCCCTTTCCACTTGACGTAAAAAGGGTTTTCTTGCCATCTTACCAGACATGCATGAAACAAACTTTTCAAATGACTTAATGTCAGTTGAGTTGAGAATTCCATCATGTTGCAACTTCTCCATGCGTTTCCGGCTAATGTGTCCAAGATGCCAATGCTACAAGAGAGTAGAGTCCAAGGCAGACTTAGCTCTTTTATTACTAATAGCAAACATAGAACTATCATTTGTTTTAAAACAAGACATATCAATTTCATAAATACCATCCCTTGAGATAGCACTAAAATAAACAACATTATTCCTAGAAACTGAAATTGTATTATTCAATTTAAAATGATTAACAAAACCATCTTTAATCAAACATGAAACTAAAATAATCTCTCTAGTAATAGAGGGAGCATAATGACAATTTTTCAAAAAAAATACTAATCCACTAGGGAGACATAAATGAAAAACTACAATAGCTTCAACTCCTGCCCGTTGACCATTACCCACGTACAGACTTAAAGATCATGGCTTTAGCTTCCTACTTCCCCTGAGACCATGAGTAGTATTACAGATGTGAGTACCACAACCCGTGTCATAAACCCAAGATATATTAGGAAAAGAGTATGTTAGGATTTATAAAATCCATGTTAAAGTGTTGGTCACCCCAACTATAGTCTAGCATAAGTTAGCTCGTAGACTCAACATTATTTAGTTACTTTATATTAGTATAAGTAACACCGTGGAAGAAGGACGAGTCTCTACCCATTTTATGCCTGATCCATAGCCCGAAGGAGAGCGTAGAAATATGTATAAATAGCCCTCTCCCTACATGGGAGAGGGTTGGATGTTCACAATTATCTAAGCTTGCTATTTTTTGTTTCTCTCTCTACAACATCCTATTCTCTCTTTATCCCTCTAGATTCACATGATCACACTCTAATCTATTGTGGTGTTATGATATCAATAATATTACAATTGCTATCAGAGCCCATGGTTTAATTAGCTAGGTTGTATGTGCGTTTATTTTGGTGGTTTTTTAGATTGAAAAGTCTGTTTTGGAAGGTTTTTGGACTCATAAGTGGCTTCCTTTGATTCTCATGTTTGTGATGTTAAAGTAAGTGTTTTTAGGATAGTTATAACCTTCTAGGATCAAGTTGTGCAAAGAAACAAAGCAAAAACGTTCAAAAGGGTGAATTTTAGGTGGATTTAGGTGAAAAAGTGACTTTATTCTTGACTGCGTTTTGACATTCGGACATATTTCTTGGGTGCATTTTCTCTTGGAGAAGCTGCGATTTGATCTGAGTTGACTGCGTTTTGATTATTATATTAATATCGGGCTGTGATTTGTTAGGACAAGGACAATAGTACTTGTACTGCTGAAAGAGACATGTGTTTTGTCCCTGCGTTTTGTCAAGCGATGTGTTTTTTGTCTCTGCTTTTTGTTATCTTGCGTTTTGATACGCTGCGATTTGATTGCTGCATTTTGGATAGTCTACATTTTGTCAAGGACTTCAACTTGTTATTCCTGCATTTTGTCACTGCAGTTTGTCACTGCGTTTTGTCAAAAATTTAGGTTTATCACTGTGTTTTGGTTTACCTGCGATTTGTCAAGGGTTGCAACTTGTAATTTTATTCAAATGTCACCAAATCACAATTAAACAACAATTCACCAAATCTAATAATTCCAATATCCTTTTTAACATACAATCACTAATCATTGAATCGATCCAAATTTTATCATAACACGTTCAAAATATCAACAACATCATGTCTTACACTCCTGATTCAGTGATTTTGGAAGTACTTAAACTGTACGATGCTGTAAACAACCATGCTAATACTGAACGGTTAAAGATGATTGAATCAACTAATGATGATGTGAGATCTTCGTGCTGAGATTCAGAAGAGAGAGAAGTGCACTAGTTTCAGCTACAACATGTTCTTGCAAAGGAGAGTTGCATTGAACCTTTTCGACAACTTCATTCACACCTCACGTTACTTCAAACTGAAGGCAGATACACAATGGGAATCGAACGAGCACTTAATGCACTTTTCCGTCAAGAATTATTAATGTTCACTGGCACATTGTTCTTGAACTTGGAACAATTGGAACAACGAATTGAAAGAGAAAAGATTCAAGAAGCCGGTTTTAAAGCTGCACTTCAGGTGATAAACAAACAATTTCAGTCATTCTTCAATGGTGAATACATTTCGGATTATGATGATCATACGACTGAAAAGTGCTTCAAGAATCACACTGGGATGGAAACAAATCTGTTTAGAGAAACATTAATCCAACTCATGGAAATGTTAAGAAGTATATTGAGGAAAGAACACAGAATGATGACAAAGTGAATGAGTTTCGGGTGCAAATGAGAGATAGTTGTGTTGAGTCTGGCAATGTATCAGTTGAAGGATTGGGTGTTGCTAAAGTCAGAATATTAGAGACAGCTAAGATTGATGTAACCAGATGTTCAGTAACTCCTGTCTCACATGAAGTAGATCCAGCAAAGAAAAAGGTTGTTAGGTCACCATAATATGAAGACAAGTATGTAGATGTATGATAGAACATGAGTGAGGAGGAGGGACGGATGGGACTTTCACACATAAGATAATATGGAATGTTTATGGTTAATCAAAGAACCAACACCTCTCAAATGAGAGGTTACATTGTTTATATAGGCAAGGGAACTAGGGCATCCTTTACCTTGGCCTATGGGCCTTTGCATAGGCTCATGGGCTTACAACATAAGCCTAGCAATTAATTACATACTTATAAGCCTAATTAACCAACATATCACAAGTAATTGACTAACACTTGATAATACTAGTTACAAGTGATTCCAACAATATCCCCCTAAGTGTTATTTATAATGTAATAGTGGTTATTTGACGTCTTTTTAGCATTTCTTCTTTCTTGTGAGTAGAGATGCTTTGATTCTTTTGACATTATCAGCTTTGACGTCGTTGTTTTATTTGTTCAT
The DNA here is from genome assembly GCA_019973895.1 of Chrysanthemum seticuspe. NCBI lineage: Eukaryota > Viridiplantae > Streptophyta > Magnoliopsida > Asterales > Asteraceae > Chrysanthemum > Chrysanthemum seticuspe. Next base: position 30,042,358 of record BPTQ01000003.1, read on the forward strand.
TGTTCTTTTGTGGATGTTGTGATAGTATGTTGTTGTCTGCCTTTTGTCAGCTTCATTGATCAGGTGTCTCCACGTCTTTCTCCACCATGCTCACACTTCTTTAAACTTTGTAGATTCTATAACTTTTAAGAAGAATCATTTTGACTTTTGCGTTGCCTTTGATTATGAGAGAATTTCATGTGTGATGTTGTTAGTATGAGCATGTGGAGATTGGCACGGTCTTTCCTCCAAGGATCAATCATCAATACCTGCATGAATATGTTAGTGAAAAGCACCAATCGATCATTGTGGACTTTTCTAGAAGAATTGACCACTACGATTGTTTTACTGATAAATGTCTTGATTTCATTTACCTTGGTCAGGCGAATCAGCCGTCCTAATCTCGTTGAGGAACAATTGGCATTACATTGAATGTTCAAGTAATGACCCACATCTTCAAGACTCGATTCTTGAAAGGAATCTCCTAAGCGGGATTTCCGGCACTTACAAGTTTGAATATCGAGGGTGTTAACAGCATATTGTGAATACACATCTCTGATCCTTACAAAGGCTGTTCCTAAACTAGAGGCCCTCAAGTAGGCTAACACAATATAACGAAGTATATCTACAGTTCAGGTGAGTTGATGAGGTACACCGAAGCATCACATCATGACTGTAGACCGTTTGAGACACTCTAAGCGTAACCTACAAGGAGTTACCAAAGTGACCTGCTGTCAGGGCTGTTTGATGTTGACCCTGGCAGGAGTTTCCATTCAGTCAATGAGGATCACAAATGTGAATCCCTTCAAAAATGTTCTTGGTAGATTGCTAAGATCTTTGAAGGACTCTAGAATGTGTCACTTGTGTTCTTATTGTTGAACGACAAGTGATTAAAGATCAAGTGTTCCTAAGAGATCTTTTGATGAATCTCGTTGCTCTAGACTAAATAGTGCGCTTTGGGTTTCCTAAGCGGAGACTAGGGAGAGGGTCTCCTTCTTCAATACCAACAATCTCTAAGAGAATGTCGATTGACAGAACTTGAGTGGCTTAGAAGGTTTAGTGCATTGCGTCACTAGGTCCATGACGACTTTGTCTTCAATACCGGTGTCATCTTGTGACATCCAGTAGCATATGAATTGAACCTGGTATCTGCCCTAAGTTAGATAATATGGAGGGCTATTTCTTTTCACCCTTTTCTTAACTTTTCTTTTTAATTCTTCAACTCCTTCTTTCTCCATTTCTCATATTCTCCTTTTTCAATCATACATAAGGACTTCTAAATACTAACTATTTGTGGTGTTCTTGGGTAGATCCCTCTGGCTCTGGCGGATCTTAGGACATTTATTCCTAAACTTAGTCACCTTATAACTCCATAACTATCCTATGTTGCCATAAAACCATTTGCTTGAAAATCTCTGAAAGTGTTTATGAATGAAAACATGTTTGTAACACTTCGAAACTTTTGTATTTTTAGAAATACTCCCCCTCTACAGGTGTTTATGAGTTTTGACAGAAATCTCCACATTGAGGGTAGAGCGCGTACTTTTGAATTGATCAACTCAAGATAGACAATTCCCTGTGAGACACGGTTATGTTGTATAGTTAAAGAGATACATTGTCAGCTTTTAGGTGACAACTAGCTCTAATAACTACCTTGAAGATGTGAACAAACCTCGAAAAGGTTGTCAAACCCGTCAAAGTTCATGTCTATCAAGAGTTTCTCGAATTGGTACGATCTACTAAGATAAATCTTGGAAGACAAATCTTTTCGATTTATGACATTTTAGAGCTCGTCAATTCAAGAGTTAAGTCTTAGCACACTTAGATTCTATTTACAATCCAGCATATTTTGATCACACAATTTTTCTCCCCATCAAAAATGGCATATCGATGTTATTTTTGATGAAATTTTGATTTAAAATATGACCATTTCGAGTTTTGCGGGAAGATTTCCACAAAGAACTTTTTATTTGAACAATTTGGTTGCAAATACTCCCCCTGAACAAGTGAAATAAACTTTTGAGGTTTTGTAAAACACGAGAGGGAATACTTGTTCTTTTGAATAAAAGTATGAAAATTTTGAAAGATTTGATTAATTTTACTCAAGTAGGAAGCGTTCGCTCCTTTTATAAGGATTTTGGCACTGAAGCATACCGCAGGGTCCTTTTTAGACAAGATCGGGTTGTACACTGCTATATATGCACAAACCATAATGAATAAAAATTAATAAATCAAATAATCAAAATCACAATCAAGAATGTTAAGAGTACCTAATGGTTTACACACGACCAGAAACTTTATCTGGACGTTGGTATGTTAGAATAGAAAAGCTCGGTCTTCCTCCCACGTAGCTTTCCAATCTTCTCATCTGACCCCTGTGAATCAACCTTTCATCAAGCCTAGTAATGAACCGACGAACATCCTTGCGATCCTTAGAATTCCATCTCTTCGGCTGAACCGTACCCATTTCAATGTCCTTCACACGATATGCCAATCCATCTCGAACCATCTTCAGCGTGGCATCACAGAACTTGTGAATTTCATAAAACGCCATAAAACACGTATGATGATGTTCACTTTGGTAGACGATCCCAAACTTTGGTTTACGCAAGAGTGTGTACTGAGGTTCCTGGTTGAGCTTGTCGAAGTGTAGAAGCGGTTTGGTGAGATTAAGTAGTTTCTGGTACGATTCGACTCCGAGTTGTAAGTCTTCAACAAGTTCCTGGATAACCTTGCTGCGGATGAAGAAGAGAAGTGTTGTGATGTACTTGAGCTGAATTTCTGTCAAGAACTGACACATCCTTCCTTGTACCTTTAAGAGATACATATCTTCAATATCGTTGAGCAATAAATCTGGAAAGTCAGCGTCGGTGAATTCAAACTCTTTTTCATCTTGTCGTTTGACTTTGATCTTGGACAAGAAGGAGTAGTTCCACTTGGTTTCCAATTTCACCGACATAACAACAACTATTATTTGGTCATGCTTCACATCTTTGTTCGACTTCCTAACTTTGCAGCTCCTTTAGTAAAGCCTTCTTCTCTCCGGCCAATGATGAATTCCAAACTTAGCATCGATGTCGTAATCCACAACCTTGTCAACAAACAGGTGTGTGGCATCTTCTTCAATGGATATGTTGGTAGAGAACGGGGCAGCTGGAATGTTGAACGTCAGAGATGTACCATACTTTTTGCTGACACTGCTTCCGTGTTGAAGAAATTCCAAATCGTTGTTGAAGAAGAAACGGAATGGGATCCTTGGTTGTTCTGGTTTGCCAATCGTCGGTAGAGGTTTGGTCCAATCTGTGTAGTAAGGTTCATTATCCTTTCTTGTGTAGTCGATGTTTGATTCCGGGTTGAGCAAGTCGATATTGTTGGATATTGCACGGGCAATGTTGGCTAAGTGGTATTCTAGCTCAATTGCACTGCAGGATCTTTATTTGAGTAGATTGAAGGCATCGTTCTTGATCCTGCATAGTTCCCGTTTTGTCATCTTCTTGACCTTGAATTCATCTTGAAGGATCTGAACATGTTCTAGAGTTCGACCATCTACCGGTTCTTGACCTTCTCCTAGTCTTGGTTGCGCCTCAACCATGTTACTAAACCATTCAAACTCCTATATGTTGTCGTCATCTAACCAAGAGACGACTGACGGATTCTTCTTATTCGGTCTGGAGGATGACTCTGGTCTAGATGATGGTCGAGGCATTGGTTGACGTCAGGGCTCGGGAATATCATGATCTTCACCACCGGTATATGTGAAACGATCATCGGTTTTCTTCTGTGGTGGTGGAGATTCTGTATCCCGTGGTTGCTCAATTAGTGGTGGTTGGGTAGTTTGTTGTGAGGGAGTGGTAGTCTTGGCAGGTGGTGGTGTCATGGATGATGACGACTCACCGGTCTTCTTTTGTCTTTTGGCGTTCGGATCCTCATCCTTGTCATCATCATCTCTCGGCCTCTTGTTTTGCCCATCAGCTTCCTTGCAAGTTGATTTGAGTTGTCGTTCCAGAAGTAGATCATATAGCCTTACGTCATTTGGAGTGAAAGATGGAGCTCGAGTAGCCATTTTGTTCACCAATTCTGCAATTAGCTCATCTTCAGAGACAACTGGGGGCTTGACCAGTCTTGTTTGCATGACCATCGGTGTTGTAGTTATGACCTGCTAAACCATTGTCTTGACCATTAGATAAAATTGATTCTTGAACATCACTCTAGTGCACCAGGAACCGTGTTGAGAAGAAAGGTGTGAGTGTAGTTCCTGCGTTGTTCATTAATTTCACCTTGAACGTCCCTAGAGAGAAACTCCTGAATCTGTTCTCTTTCGCCTTGAAACGTGTCCATCTATTTAGAAAGATCTATGACCACGTCAGCCAGTGTGTTCATTCGTGATTGTAGAAGATTTTGTTTCTTGGTTTGTGAATGACGCACAACTTTTTGGATCTTTGCTTTGGTATGAGATGCCCATGTGTCAGCCTTCTTCTTGACAGATTTTGATGTTGATTTCGTTGTTTCTTTGGTTGGTGGTGGTGATGAGTCTTAAGATGATTCGGGTTTGGAGGTGTCAAGAGGTGTGTCAGAAGACTGCTGGGGTTTATGTAAGGGATTTTCAACTATATAGTTGTCAGCTTTCTCTTTTAACCTTTGTTCCTCAGCTCTAGCAGCCTCTTCTGTAGCCTTTTTCTTCTTTATATCCTCTTCAGCTTCCAAAATGTAATCATCTGTGACTCTCTCATCTTTATCCTGATGGTCTTCTCCATAATCGATCATCTGCTTATCCTCATCTTGTTGTTGTTTATCTTCTGGTTTCTCTTCCTGAGTGGCAGGTTCGGTGATGACACCAGTACCCTTACCAGGTTGATTAACCGGATCGGTAGCGGGTTTTGTCGAGAGGGTAGCACCACCACTGGAACCACCTGGCCCTTCAGGTTGATTAACCGAGAAGGCAACTGCTTGGTGTTCTAGTCTCTTCTGCTTCAATGTTTTGCGAAAACGTTTGTTTTTCATCCATAGAATCATACTCGTCATCATCAGAATCCTGTTTCTCAAGAGGTTTCTTCCCTTTGTCAGACTTGGTCTTTTCATTAGGAGATTCGTACATGTCAATGTCGGGATCAAGTTGCTCATAAGTCGGACTTTCAAGCTTGTCCTCTTGCTTCTTCTCGACAGTTGAGTCGTCAGCAAGATCCTCACTGTAGATGACAACTTCCTCCGACTCAGTTTCCGAGTCATCATCTTGTTGAGATGATGGCTCAGGTGAAGGTTCCTTTTTGAAAATGTTGACGGGAATCTTCCTCTTGACCACCCTTGATGTTTTCTTTGATCTAGGCTTGGTCTTGGTGGAACTTCCTGAACTTCCAACTTTCCTAGCTCTGGTCTTGGGCTTTGGGGCAACAATCTCATCTAAGAACCTAACTTTCTTGACTTTAATAGCCTCTGTTTAGTCTATGTACGATGTAGCTGCTTTAACCTTATCAATGAGTAGGCACTCAGGGAGAACAACACCTTGTTTTCGGGTGGTTGTCTGTAACACCCCCAAATCTCGGTACAGCGGAAGACTTAATCAAGGTTTCGGGGCGTTACAATTGTATTGGTATCTCACACAAGTATAGCAAACAAGATAGTCATTATCATCAAAACCAATCCCAAATTTAAATATTCAAAACATTAATCCCCAAAATGTAAATATTAGGCCCAAACATGATAAAATAAAAATAGGTCCCCATAAATTATCAGAGTTGATTATGATCCTTGAACCATGCCTCCTTGCCAAGCTTCCACAGAACACGTAATCCAAACATCACTTAATTACCAGAGAAAACATGCTAAAAGGTCAGCTAAAGCTGGTGAGTTCATAGGTTTAAATTCAAGTTAAAAGTAGTGGACCTGTAGGAGTTAATTTGCTATGCGAGACCTCAGATAGATACACATCAATCACAAACAAATACAATATCCGATATCATAATGGGCCCCTAGCGAAACTAGCTAGCACAGTCGTAGCAAAGTCTAGAATAATTGCTAACCCTGGACTAGGTCGAGGTAGAAGTCTACACTTAGCTAGGCAAGTGTTATAGCAATTAGGATTGCTACCCTAGACTAAGGCAACAACTACCACATATCTATCTAATCAGTCAAGCACATAATCGAATCAAAATAGTTTAGAAGGTCAAAAAATAGTAGCATGATTCTTACCCCAATTTAGTTAAAAACATAGATACAAGTGGGGCTATGAAACTCACCTCAAGCAAGCAATGCACAATTAAACACTAGCAGAAGATAACAACTAATCACGGCTCACCAACTATCGACTCGGCACAACCTATTAATGTAAACTAATTTTAATATATATTTCCCAAAATCAACATTATCTACCCCAATGTATTCCTTTTCTTTATCTCCAAAAATTTCTTGTTTCACCGTTTAGTCCTAGCTTTTGGTATCCTCATGTGGGTGTATCGACTCAATATGATATCATGAATGCACTCAAACAACCAATATGTGACTCAATGCAACACAATGAGACGTCTAAGCGATAAGCTCTATAGTCCAATAAGTTTCGGAATAAATAGTAGACCATATCGAATTCGTCAACTCGATAAACTCAATTATTTATTCGTGTCGCTTATTTTTCCATAAACCGGTCGCATCCTAACGAGTCATAAGGATAATTCACCCATTAATATTGTTATCCAACGTGCCTAACGTGCTCTTATTAGATTGGTCAACCTAATAAGTCCGTCATCCACGTGGATCGACACTATTAATGTTAGGTTATCCGTAACCCATGCACACAACGTAAATAAATAAATATTTGAAAATAATATTAAATGCTCATAATTGGCATATTTCGATAAACGTGCACTCGAAACATTAATTACTTATTTATTAGAAAACATTTCCATTTTTAGTCGTTAGTTTCTATTTAAAATAGTAAATAACAAGACAAGTCTTGTTATCGATATTTTTGGTATAAAAGCCTTTTTTTTCTTTATGTTTCATAGTTTATTAGCATTTTCATATATATATTTCGTCAATTTCAACATTAGTTTCATATCGTTATTCGTTTCGAGTCCACAATCACGAGTCATGACTTCTCGACTGTTAATCAATTAATAGTCCAAACTATACTAAAGTCCATGTTACGGCGTTGTCGGGGTCAACTATTGACTAAAAAGTCAAAGTAACACCGACGTTGCTCAAAGTTGACAATTTATATATTACGTCCAAATAAAAGTCATAATAGCGCAATTTAATCTCAAATCAACCCAATTCAATCTCGCCAACCAATAAACCAACCAAATATACCCGAAACCAATGTTATGACCCTAATGGTCATGACACGGTCATGGTTAAGACGTGAACCAAACAACTCTAGAAGCTTTTCGGCTCCACGCGTCTCATCCAAACACCAACAATATCAACCAACAAGCTACAACAACAATCCGACCCGGACCCGTGGTCCATATGGGTCACGTACAACACCAACCCATGACCCATCATGGGTCTGGGTGTTTGTACGCCCGATCTACACATCCAAACACTCCCCAAATTGCTTCCACTACAACCAAACACAATCAATCAACCTCCAATCATCATCCAAATATCAAACCCATCAACTAATCCTAATAAAAAACATGAAACATGACCTAAAATGCAAAAACCCAACAATATGATACACCACATGATACCAAATCACTAGCTACATGTTTATTTAAGTGTAAATTAGTTTTAATCCCATGTTTAAACCAAAATCCCTAAAATTCGAACCATGTACGAGCCTAATACGACCCATACGTGGCTTTCCATGGCCAAAACAAGCTTGACCCATGTTCCATTTACCTTTTTACAACCCGATCTACAAGATTTAATGAAAACCCTAGAATCAGGAATCTTATTTGTAAGATTTGGAGGTATTAATGTAGGCTTTTGTGAGAGATTTTTATATGGATGGAAAGAGGAAAGATAGATCTACAAAATGGTGGTGGTGGTGTAATTTCACTCGCTAGAAATCGGCCGAAATCTCGTCAGAAAGTGGCGGCTATGGGTGGTTTTAGGGTTAGGGTTTGTTTAGGTGGAAGAGAGAGAGAGTAGAGAGAGAAAATGTGTTAGTGTGTGTATTTTAGAGAGAGAAATAAAAGTGTAAGAATGAGGGAGGGTGAGGCTTTATATAGTTGGCCACAAGGACCAAAATAAGAATGGTAGGGAAGGGAGGGGCGCCGGCCAAAGGAGAAGGAGAGGGGTCGGAGCCGTAATTTTTCATAACTATCCCGTTTACCCATTTCCGAGCTCATATATTGTCCTACGAGTGTCTCACGACATTCATTCGACTTTCTATTATGTTTATTTATATTTTCCACGAGTTTTGACTATTTATTTGCCAAGTTTCAAGTTACGGTTTAATAGTTACATTATTTATTGTTTTAGGCTTTTATAGTGCCGAATCGAATACTGCCTATAAAAAAGAGTTAAAACTTACACGATAACTCATCCAATAATAAAATAAATCATAAAAACCAATAAACAATATCAAATCAAGTCATGGTCGATAAAAATAGTGACAAATGAAAAAGCTCGGTTTAGTTTAACGTAATGCGGTTACCTAAAATAAACTCCCAAAATTGCCAGTTGTCACAGCCTACCAGCCTCAGAAGAAACCCTTCCCGGGTTTGACTCCGAGTTGCTTGATGTCATGAAGAGTTTAGGGTACTTCCTATGGAATACATCCTCACATTCCCAAGTGAACTCCGGTCCATGCCGGGAGTTCCAACGAACTTTGATAATCGGAATACCACTATGCTTCAGCCGTTTAATCTCACGATCCATTATCTCTATCGATTCCTCCACGAAATTCAATTTCTCATCAATACGGATATCTCTTAAAGGCACAACTATGTTTTCCTCCGAAAGACATTTCTTAAGATTACTAACATGAAAGACATTGTGTACACTGCTCAATTCCGATGGTAGTTCAAGGCGGTAAGCTACTGGTCCGATTCTTTCCAGGATTGGAAAGGGACCAATATATCGGGGATTGAGTTTTCCATGCTTTCTAAAATGAATCACTCCGTTCCAAGGAGAAACCTTTACCACAACACGATCTCCAACCTGAAATTCTAAAGGTTTACGTCTTCTATCGGCATAACTCTTTTGTCTATCTCGAGCGGTTTTCAAACGGTTACGAATCTGAACTATCTTCTCAGTGGTTTCTAGAACAAGTTCGGGACCGGTAAGTTGACTCTCGCCAACTTCAGCCCAACAAACAGGAGAATGACATTTTCTGCCATACAGTGCCTCAAATAGAGCGGCCTTAATGCTAGAATGATAACTATTGTTGTAGGAGAATTCGGCCAAAGGGAGATGTCTCTCCCAGCCTTTGCCGAAATCGATAACACAGGCTCTAAGCATATCCTCTAAGGTCTGACTGGTTCTCTCACTTTGACCATCTGTTTGAGGATGATATGCAGTGCTCATATCCAGGTTTGTTCCTAAGGCTAACTGCAAGGATCTCCAAAAGTGGGATGTAAAAAGGCTATCTCGATCGGAAATGATAGATACCGGTACTCCATGACACGATACTATCACCTTAATGTACAGCCGAGCGAGCTTGTCGAGACTATCGACCTCGCTAATGGCTAAGAAGTGAGCATACTTAGTCAAACGATATACGATTACCTAGATAGCGTCATTGACGCTAGCTGTTCTTGGTAATTTGGTGATAAAGTCCATGGTGATTCGCTCCTATTTCCATTCTGGGAGTTCGGGTTGAACTAAGGGTCCTGAGGGTTTCTGGTGTTTGGACCTTTACCTTAGAACAACTCAACCACCAACTGACATACTGAGCTATGTCGGCTTTCATGTTAGGCCACCAGTAGAGTTTCTTCAAATCCTGATACATCTTATCAGCTCCGGGATGAATAGAGTATTTTGACTTATGCGACTCGTTCATAATCAACTCACGGATATCACCATGAAATGGTATCCAGCTTCAGTCTTTGAAGCATAAGGTTCCGTCAGAACGCTTCAAGAAGCCGTTTTCACTTTCTACCATTCCATGCAGATTCTCATAAGGACGGTTCTCTTCTATCAATGCCGCAGCTTGGGCGGCTAAGATTTGAGATGGTAGAGGCGAACTAATAGTCATTCCTAGGGATCGAACGAGTAAAGGTGGAATGTTCTCCTTACGGCTGAGGGAATCCGCCACTACATTGGCCTTACCAGGATGATAACGAATCTCACAGCATAATCACTGAGCAACTCTAACCAACGACGCTGTCTCATATTCAGCTCCTTCTGATCTAAGATATGCTTCAAGCTTTTATGGTCGGTAAACACTACACACTTGGTTCCGTACAGATAATGTCTCCATATTCTAAGAGCAAACACTACAGCACCTAACTCAAGATCATGGGTGGTGTAGTTTTTCTCATGCTTCTTAAGTTGTTGGGATGCATAAGCTATCACCTTCTCCCATTGCATCAAAACAACACCTAAGCCTTTATGCGAAGCGTCGCAGTACACGACAAAGTCTTCGCTTCCTTCAAGCAAAGCTAGGATGGGCGCACTACACAACTTCTCCTTCAGAATTTGGAATGCTTCTTCTTCCTTTTCTCCCCATTCATACTTAACGTCCTTCTGCGTCAGTTTGGTCAGCGACTTAGCTATTTTGGAGAATCCCTCGATGAACCTCCGGTAATAGCCTGCTAAACCTAGAAACTGGCGGACTTCTGATGGGTTCTTAGGGGCTGCCCATTCCTTAATGGCCTCAATCTTAGCTGGGTCGACGTGAACTCCTCGACTATCTATCATGTGACCTAAGAATTGCACGGACATAATCCAAAATTCACACTTAGAGAACTTGGCATATAGCTTCTCTTCTCGCAACAATTCTAAAATGAGCCTCAAATGCTCTTCGTGCTCCTCTCTACTCTTGGAGTATATCAAGATGTCTTCTATGAATACTATCACAAACTTATCCAGATATGGCTTAGATACTCGGTTCATGAGATCCATGAAAACCGCTGGCGCGTTGGTCAAACCAAACGACATCACTTGGAATTCATAGTGCCCATAACGAGTCCTAAATGCCGTCTTAGGGATATCCTCCTATCGAACTCTAAGCTAGTGATAACCAGACCTTAAGTCGATCTTGGAAAATACACTAGCTCCTTGGTGTTAATCAAATAGGTCATCTATTCTAGGTCACGGATATCGGTTCTTCACCGTCAACTTATTCAACTCCCTATAGTCAATACACATCCGAAACGATCCATCCTTCTTCTTCACAAACAACACCGGTGCTCCCCATGGTGACGAAATTGGTCGAATGAATCCCTTCTCTGACAATTCTGCCAACTATTTAGACAGTTCCTCCAATTCTCTTGGAGCAAGTCGATAGGGTTCCCGGGCTACGGGTGCAGCACCGGGTATCAACTCGATTTGGAATTCCACTTGTCGGACAGGTGGAATCCCTGGCAAATCATCGGGAAACACATCTGGAAACTCTCTAACGGCGGGTACATCATTAAGGTGTGTTTCACTCTTCTCCTCGCTTTTCTTTTCAGAAATCCGAGCCAAGAAAAGACAACCTCCTCCATCGATGTACTTCTGGGCCTTGATACAAGAGATGATGCTCAACCGGGAAGGACTTCCACAGTCGCTCCGATCTCCTTGTATGCTTAGAACTTTTCTGCCATACGGTACACGCACGATCTTCTCATCGCAGATGATGTGTACACCGTTCTTTGACAACCAATCCATTCCGATGATGACGTCAAAACTTCCTAGGGTGACTGGCAATAGGTCTATGCTAAACGGATGGTCTAGGAAACTCAAGGTACAACCTCGGATGGTCTAGGAAACTCAAGGTACAACCTCGGACTACGGTGTCTATCTTCTCCCTATTCCTATTAGCTAATTCCACATCGTAAATGAACCCTAGAGGTGTTTGCTAAACGGATGGTCTAGGAAACTCAAGGTACAACCTCGTACTACGGTGTCTATCTTCTCCCTATTCCTATTAGCTAATTCCACATCGTAAATGAACCCTAGAGGTGTTTGGGAAATTCCTAGTAATGGCATAAAGGTGGTGGATACTAAACTCATATCAGCACCAATATCAAACAGTATGGAAGCATAGCGATTATTGAGAAGGAACGTACTCGTAACCACGTTAGCTTCCTTCCTAATAGCATACACACGCGCTGTTCCCATGTCTCTCAGCTGATTCCTAGCACTATGATTTCCTTGATTCTCCACAACCTCACGCTTCACAGGGTTTAAGCCATTACTTCCCACACCTCGGTTAACAAATCCTCCTCCATTAACGGGGTTTCCTTTCATCCACGGCTCTCGGCACTCATTCTTGTAGTGCCCTTTCTTTCCACATCCAATACAGGTAACAGTGGCCATCCAGTCCGCTCCTTGTGCAGTTTGAGCCGCAACAAGTGGACGGGTCCTACAGTTTTTGGCCGTGTGTCCTACCTTAGAGAAATTCATACACACAATTGAGCACGGTCCATGGTGGTGTCGATTGCAACGACCACACAAGGGCTTGCTACCTTCATAACCGTTATTCTATCTATTTCTTATGGCGAACACCCTGGCTGTCTCTTGCCATTTGTTGCCATTCCCTTTAACAACTTCATTCCTCTTCCTCTTATCACTCTTATTGTTCTTACCCTTGTCTCCTACTTCCAATATATAAGAGTCCATCAAACGCTGAGCTACAGTAATTGCCTCATGCAAGTTAACTGGCTTCGCAGCGATGACATCATTCCGAGTAGCTAAAGGCAATCCATCGGTATACCTCTCAATCTTAAGGGCTTCAGTGCGAACCATATCAGGGCAAAGCAATGACAACTCTTGATAACGAGGATTGTAAGTCGTCATGTCGGTACCCTTAACCTTATGGTTCAAGAACTCAATCTCTAGCTTCTTAATTTCATTCCTAGGACAATAAGTCTTGATCAAGAGAGCCTTAAACTGGGTCCAAGTCATGCTATAAGCTACATCACTCCCTACGGATCTGTGATAGTTGTTCCACCAGGTCAACGCTTCGTCCTTCAAGGTAAATTTTGCATACTTAACCTTACAATCCTCTTCACAGTTGCTAATGGTAAACACAGACTCAGTTTTCTCCATCCACCGTGTTAGGTAAACCACTCCCTCGGTTTCTCCGAACTCGATGGCACCACATAATTGGAACTCTTTATAGGTACAACCTCGAGCTCGATTAAGCACTGAGGTTCCACCAGAGGTGTTAGAGAGATTAGACTCAGCTAGCAGTTCAGCTACACGCTGCGTCACAAGCTAGTCGATCTGGGCTGGGTTCAAAGGCGGAGGGTTTTGTAGAACAGGGCCATTCTCAGCACGGTCGCTCACATTCGGGTTCTCTACAGCTGGGTTATCAGTGTTCAGGTTCTCAACAGGTGGAGTGGTCGGAGTCGGACGACGACCTCGAAGGACAGGGGCAACCACAACAGCAGGGGCTGCTCGGTTAGTCCTAGGCGGGTTTCGTCTTGGTGCCATCATTCTGAAGGCAAGAATAACAGTTTCATAAGTTCACAATTCATGCTCTAAAAGACCGAGTTTTGGTTTCAAGGATCACCAAATAACGCTTGAATACATAATCAAGGCTAACAAGGATAACGCTATACCATAACGAAACAATTAGAGACCAAATCACAACTAAAGGATGCACGCTCTAATAACCACAACTCATAGGTTCCAAAAAGGAATACATGAACGGATACGGAGAAATAAAAAAACGATCCTAACAACGATACTAATAAGATAACTAGGATAGATCTACATTTCGAACCAAGAACTACTCAGTTTCAAGATGGTACAAAGCCATGAATCTAACACAATCTAGCCACGACTACGAGCACTCCTAAATGATCTCCAAATATCATCCATCACTCTCCATAGTGACAAACTCCCCAGACGCTGAGAGTCGTGATATTTTTTAAGATTCATGACCTCCTCCTCCAACCCGTCGACCTTGTGCTGAAGCGCTTGGTCTGCCTCCTGGGCTATCGAATTCTCTGCTTGCCGGTTCCCTACCTGCTCATAGAGTTCTGACATACCCTCTCTCAAGGCCATCGACTTCCTCTCCATCTTAGTCATGTCTATCCTCAAATCCTCTACACCAGTCCTCGACACTCTATCTAATCGATCTGACAACCGACTAAGGCTAATATTCTGGGATATAATCCTCTCCCAAATCAAACCCGTACCTCCATACTCCTCGGGCTCTGAAGCAATCTTCGATGGTATTGATACGCGTACAATGCGCGTTCGGGGTCAAAGGAACTTCCTTTTCGTCGAGCAAGTTTTTCAACACTCTAGGCAGTGAACCTAATCATTGTAGTGTAGTATTAGGGTAAGCCTCGAGAATTGATATCGTTCTATAGGGGAATAGGAATGCTAGTAAGAAATTACTACGCTAAGGTTGGGGTTGAGGAAGATTATTTTTTATCTTTTTTATGTTTTTTTAGAAAATGGAAAGGTACGAATCTCGGGGTATTAGATCTGGGGGGTTGGTATTTCTACCGATTACTCTAATTATCTAATTATCTAAATTAAGGTGAGTGTAGTCTATGTCTATTGTTGTGTGCTCTTATGATGATTAAAAATGTGTTTACTTAGATGCTATTACTCCCTAGTTATCTCCTATTGATGGTTGAATTGTCGCGTCCTTATTCTTAACGCGTTGTGTCCTCTAAGGTCGTAGGGTATGCGTTTATCCCTAACTCTTTAAGTCTACCTTAAGGTTATTGCCTACAAAATCTCTAGGATTCATAAATTAACTCTAAGGTTATCTTTGGATGTTTAGACTACAATAACTCTAGGTGATTATAAACTAATGTTCACAAAGATTACTTAAGCATTAAAAACACAACGGATGACCTATCGCAATACTAGGTCAATCACAATTAAGATAAGAGACAACCAATCTGTGGAAAACTAGATAGGGGGTTGAATAGTTTTGCCAATTAAAACTTCCTTTTAAACTATTTAGATCGACTTATGTCAATCTATTTGAACATGTGTGTTGGATGTTGATAAACAAGCATATAAAAGTATGTAATGAAAAGATAAGAGTAAGAAGCACAAAACCACAACGCGAGTATTTATAGTGGTTGAGCTACAAGGACACCTTCCTTGCCCTACTTCACTCCCCGAGTCACCTACTCGAGAGTTCGTAAACACTACACCAATCTCCTTATGGCGGAGAAGCCTTCATAACGTCGCCTACCCTTTTTCCGGTGCTAGGCTAACCACCGGGTTCTTTCACTCCAAGGTGAAACACACCTACACAATGTCGCCTACCCTTTATAAGGTACTAGGCTAAGTACCTAGTTCTTTCACACCAAGGGGAACCACACCTACACAACGTCGCCTAACCTTTATAAGGTACTAGGCTAAGTACCTAGTTCTTTCACACCAAGGTGAACCACACCTACACAACGTCGCCTACCCTTTATTAGGTACTAGGCTAAGCACCTAGTTCCATTCCAATGGAGGAACTACTACCCAACACTACACCAACGACTAATCCCAAAGGAGATCCACTCCTTTTTACAACATCATCAAGGATATCAATATCCTTGGATCTAGTACTAGTCTATCGTGTACATCGAAACACACCATATCGAATGTACATCTAAGGCACCTTTCACTAACGCCTTTAACTAGATCTTCAAGACACCCTTCACTAATGTCTTGTGTCTTGACTTCTAAGCACCCTTCAATAATGCTTCTAGTCTTGAATTCTAAGCACCTACCATAAGTGCTAATGATGTGGACAATAGATACCCTTCACTAATATCTTCGTCTTGACACTTGAGACACCTTTCACAAATGTCTTCAACACTTCTTAAGAAAAGATAAACAATCATCAACAAGAAAACTTCAGTAGTCTTGATGATGAGGAAGCATGGCAACTCATGGACTTGAGCTTGCTCGGCTTCAAAGGTGGTGATCTTGCCTTTAAGAGGAACCTAGAAGATCACACAAAAACAAAACTACAAACATAGATCTCTTGGATCGGAGGTTAGAGAGGTTTCAACTCTAGGGGAAAGTATGTTAGAAAGGGGTGAGAAACAATAAGGAAATGGCTCACTATTTATAGAGGAAAAATTCTACTGTTTCCCGGATCCCACGGATCCCTTCCACAATGGATCCGGCTAGCGTAAAGCTAGGGATCCGTGGGACGCTCCCCTTTACCCGTGGGTATTTTGGTTATGGGTCATGGGTCATGGGTTGATCCATGGGTCTTTAGCTAGATACAATGTATCTCTTGAGTGCAATGCACCTAGTCATATGGATATGGGTCAAAACCATGGGTTATAGATATTATCCATATATGATATAAGCATGATGTCATGCAATGGGTTATGGGTCAAGCTCCATGGATCATGGGCTTTGGGTTGTACCCAACTACATTCAATATATTTGCCCAATGGGTTATGATACTTAAGTTTCTACCCATTTATATTATCCAATATATTACATACTAGTTATGTGTATATTTTACCCAAATATGTAAACACTAGTTGTTGTACATATGTAATATTAAATCATAAAAACACTTACACTTGTTTTAGTGTTTTATGTGAAAATGTGAATATGTTAGAAACTATTAGTTCAAACCATTTACGTGTTTTATTTGTTTCGTTAAAATGATTTTACGTTTGTTATCGACAAAATATTAGAAGACCGTAAAATATAAATAAACATTTTTACGGCTTATTTGTATTAACAATCTCCCCCTTTTTATTGATGACAAAACATAAAATTATTTTAAGGAAAAGCTAAAATTCGTAAAAGTTTGAATTTGTAGTTTTTACTTTCTTCTCCCCCTTTTTGTCGAAACAAAAAGAGCTTCGAAAGGAAACTAACACATTGTTTTAGGAAAAACATGTGAAAGAAAATAAAAAGAAATAGAGAGCAAGTAACGGGAAAGGGTCTCGTCTTTACTCCCCTTGAAGAGTCCATTCCTATGTAAGGGCGTCAAGAAACTAATACTAATCTAGTTTGTTTGCAACTAAATTTGCAAAAGATTTCGTCTAAGTGACGAATGTTCTCCCCCTTGATGATTGCAATTTTGCAAAGGGATGTCAAGAAATGTAATCCTAATATTGCAAGTGATTTGCAATGTATTGCTTTGACAGAAAGCTCCCCTAGCTTTAGGATGTCAAAGTCTTCATGCCTAAATTGAATAACTTCAAAACAAAGATTAGAAAACAAGTATAATGCACAATTTCCTGCATATGTGATCCTAGTTAGTAGAAAAATAGTTTTCTATCTCACGGATCCCACGGTTCCCTCCTAGTAGAGATCCGTCTAGGCAATTCTGAGGGATCCGTATAGCTGAAGATTAATATCAGCAATGGTGATATAACAAGTAATGTTATCACAAAGGTGAGATATGAATACAACGTAATCATATAATCAGAAATATAACAAGTAGCATGTAATTTCAGTTAATAAAACTAGAGTTATGATATACATGACTCTAAAAACAAAAAAAAATACATGACTAGGAATTTCTAGACCAACTATCGCTTGATGTTAGGACACCACTAAAATCTTCTAGCTCAAGTTTTGTTTAGGTTTAATCTCGTCAAAACGTTCAAGGAGATGATAGAACATGAAACGTTGGTCTTCTCGTACTTCATGTATCAAACTTTCAACATGTTGATAATGATAGCAATCTTTGTCATGGCTAGGTAGTGGTGGTGGAAGAAATGAAATGGCTTGATGCGACGGATCAAGTTAAGTGGCTTGTGGAGCTTCAAACGATGGAAGGATTGGTGGAGGCGCATTTGAGAATGGCTCGACCAAGAATGATGGTGGTGGTAGAGAAGTGTCAACTTCCATATGGTCGGGTGGTTGACTTTGATGATTTCTCATAATCCAAATGGGATTATATGATGGAAACGGTGAAAAGGAAGCCGGAGCTAGTGTTGACTCAACACCTTGATTTTGTACCATTATTCCTCCTAATGAGGAGAATGTTGTCGGCGGAGGCGGATGAGACGGCCTAGAAGGCAAATCCTCTAAATTTAGAGATGTGGTGATGACAGTGGAGATGTAAAAGAAATAGCTCTAGGAACCAATGGTGATGGTTTAGCGGAGATTATATTGTTTGGCCTAGGAGGTATGGTGGTGTTCGGCATAGGTAGTTTTGTGGATACTATCCTTCTAGGGATTGGTTTGATTGGTTTAGGAGCAATCCTTGCATTTGTTGGCTTGACCAGAGATGATTCGGTTGAAGAGATTTCGTGTACAACACGAGAAATTTTCTTGGGTGATTCTTTGGTGGATAAGTTACTACTTGGAGTTTTCCTTATGATGAGATGATTTCAAGAAGTTTATAAGGGTTTCTTAAGTGCTGAAAATTAGGATGAAGGTGATGATTATGGAAGTCCTAACAATGTGGTTTATAAAGCAAGAGATTTGGCAAGTGCATTTAAACCTTAAGCCACTAAAATCATTGGAATGTGATGATTAACATGCACAAGAGTCAACTTCAGAGTTTGTATTGATCTAGGAACTCATTTAAGATGAGATGGAGTGTTTGAGTTAGAGGGATGAGCTTGAAATGATTGATTTAGCTAGAGTTGACATAAACTGTCATCCGGATCCCACGGTTCCCTTCTCAGAGGGATCCGTCTAGGTTAATCCTAGGGATCCGGCTCTCAGCAGCTATGAAAACGTGGAAATGATGTTTCTAAGATCTAAGATCTATATCACCTTGAGTGTTTCAGTCCTCCTAAGTGTCTTAAATGAATGGGTGCTTAAGTATTTGAAGGTAATGAGTGATGTAGCTAATGATTGCCTTTTATGGAAGGAATTGGAACTTTCATGAGTACCAATGAATGAACAAGGATGAAACTAAAGATTTTGAGAGTGTCAAGTGAAGCTAAATGATCCTAGAGATCAGATAGTGACTTAGATAAATCCTTTGGAAAATATCCTAGAGGCTTAAGATGGAAAAACTAGGATTTGATCAATTTTGACCAATTTTGTCATAAGGATGATTATGATCGATTTTGCTATAAAAGGTTTCCAACGTTTAGATATGAGGGATCATTGTGAAAAGTGATGTGTGAGCTTAAGAGCGGAAGAGTAATGGATTAAAATGAAATGATAGATCTACAAGCATCTTTGGGTGTGATCTAGGTAAGTTTATGTGTGAGTGGGAAGAATCTACTTAGCTTGATAAGGACTTAATTGGCCTTAAGACAAAATGTTTAGCTTAGTGTGAGGTGTTCTAAGGATATGTTTGAAATACAATGCTTGCAATTGCATTTTCTGTTTGCCGGATCCCACGGTTCCCTAGATGTAGGGATCCGTCTAGCACAAACTTTGGGATCCATCCATCTGCTCAGCAGAACCTTTACTAAAGGTATGCAATGATCTTGACAATGCATTATATTCCAAGGTTAGTTTAAAGGGGTTCTAACACTAAGATATCAAATGTAAGGTGTTTTATTTCATGAAGGAAATAGGATTACATTGATAAAGCACGAGTACAAGAGGATTGATCCTATTTGAAATACTACTAGGTTCTTTGAGTGTTTTCGCTAAGAGGATCATCATTTTTTTAATGAGTGTTGGTGGAATCAAGAATGAAGAAAGTCTTCATGAGAGATATGTTTAGCGGTTCCATCATCTTGTTCACAAGTACGTACAAGGGACTTTGAAATTGAGGATGAAAGTGCATAACGTTATGATAGAGGCGTGTCAAGAACATTCCATAAGGGATGAGTTTATTCTTGGAGCCTTGAAGATTTACAATTCGCCTTGCGAAGAAGTAGGCGAGATTGTATGGTTGTTGTGTTAGCAAACAATACAATATGTGAGCACAACAAGCGGGAAGGATTTCTCGATTTCCCCTAAGACTACAAACATTTTCACGTAGGATGAGTGCAAGGGGCTTGTACTCTTCTCGGATGTCCCGTGTGAAGATAATGTTTGGATTGGAGTAATATGGTCGAGGTTTGCATATTATGCGATGTAAATCGTCCGGGGAGGGTATGTGAGAACAATATGGACTATTGTCTTCACGAAAGTAGAAGAGAGAATCAATTGACCAATCTTCGGTGAAGGCACATTGTCCATGATTTGGAATTCGGAGAATGTGAGCAAAATGCCCAAGGGTTAAAGTAAACTATTGGTTTTTGATATAAAACCAAAGAGATAGAGAGCGATCCTCGTTACGAACGAGTTCAACTTGACGGAAGAATTCCATTATGAACCTAGGACATATCTTCTCGTTGATTTCAAGAAGATATTCTAGTCCTATGGCTCGGAAGGAGGTATTGATACCTTCTTCGAATTGTAGAGAGGTGTCTACAATACGTCCTTCGTGAAAGTGACGGTTTTCGAGGTTATTGAACCCACGGACATGAATGCCAGGTGTGTTGGGTTCAAGGGAGATGTTCGGAGAGTAGACGCTAGTGAGTGAAAAATCAAACTCATATTCATGCGTCATAGTTGAACCTATAGAAATGAAGAGTTAATAGAAAGTGATGTTTGTGTTCAACCTATGATTATCTAATGTTTTTACTAGATTTTTATTAACAATGGTTTTTAACAACAATGACACTTAACTCACTTATGGTTTTGACATTCTAGTGGAATATTTCTTTTAGAGAGAAAGTGGTTTTTATTTTGCATAAAAATTGTTTTCCAGTAGGACGGATCCCACGGTTCCTTTACAAAAGGGATCCGGCTAGTATATCTTCCGGGATCCGTAGATCTGTAGTTAATAAACTAGACTATTAATAATATTTCATTTCAATGCTTAGAATGATACAAAGGATTGGGTATATAACCCCAATGTAGATTAACAACACAAAGTAAATGTCTCCGTATGTGAACTTCATCATAGGGAACACAAGTGCGATGAGTGTTAAGGCGATGAGCACGAGGGCGATGTAAACCATGTTGAAGATGATCCTTCTTGGTTTCGGTTGAGACGAAATGGAGAGGAAGATGAAGTTTTGAATGAAAGAAATTTTTGAAATTGGAAGATTTGAAAAAGTGGGATAGAGTGATTGATGGTGAGAGTATTTATGGGAAAGGAGGAATTTTTGATGTTTGTGTTTTTGTTTTATTATTTGAAAGATATATTTTTTAAAATAAAACACAAGTTTTATAAACCACGACTATAGACGAAAGAGTGACACGTATGTGAGAAAAAGGCTTCCTAATGAAGCTTCATGTAATACATGTATATGCACAAAAGATAATCATATAAATACCTAAATAGGCATACTTAATTATAAAGGAAAATAAAAAGAAAGTCATACCTCTAGCGCACTTAGGAATGTCTTTACAAATGACACAACAAATGTCACTTAGACGATTCCCGCTCCTTTGCGTTTAAGATACCTTCTTAAGGAAGGTATTTGTAAAACCCCAACCCGACAAGGGTAGAAGTGTCACATTCTGGTGTCATATCAGAACATACAAATAAAATTTTACAAGCGAAAGCATTATAAAATAAATTACCAAGTCATATAACGGATGACTTACAAAGAAAATACAAAATCCAATATGTCCAAAACGGAAATAAAATCTGAAAACAATAACTCTTCAAATTAAATCCAAAAAGATAAAGTAGTTAAGGTCGGTCTACTCGACTAATCCAAGTCTCAGCCCAACAAGCCCATCTTCAAACCTAAAAACCTGTTGCAGGAAAAGAAAATGCGTCTGAGCTTAAAAAGCCCAGTGAACAGATATAACAAAACGAAAGCTACATAAAATCATAAATGCGAAATGAAATAAGGAACTGATAACAAGGTCGCAACGGAAAGGATTCAATAAGTCAATGAGGATCCTACAGAACACAATTATACCGATATCCAGAATGAACAGATAAACAAGGAGAACGAAGCAGGGTAAGGCAACCACGACATATACATAATCACATATAAGCAGACCGACATACAGGTACCGAAAACAAAATCAAACATAGCAAACACCGTATTCACTCAACAAGAATAGCATACAATCAATTTAGGAAGTCAGAATATAATTAAGCTAAATGGAAAACTAAACGCAAGCGGAAGCAATTAATCTAGAAAGTGAGCATGGCAATCATACAAGTCAAGTAACAACAGTTAATAACATCACAAGTATCACTACAGCAGAAATACTATCAGTAGCCAGACATGGTAACCACACATATCAAACATGAACTCAGCATGAACACTACAATTGAATGACTTAAGGACTTAACAGAGCAAATTGACAAGTTAACAAGCCAGACCACATAAGTCAAGCCATTTATCCAAACATACAGTAACATAAACAGCAATGTACACATGGCAGATCAACAATAAGCGGGAAAAGATACTAACATATATTCATAGACCACGAGGTTAACAAAACATAGTTTACATGATAATCCGTCAAAACAATCATTTATACACTAACATGGACCAGACGAATCAAAGAGTTACATAACAGTTTGGTAAACCGTTTGTCAGTTATTAGCATGTCAATAGATGAATCAGACAATCACATATTAATCATATAGTAGCAGGGCAAACGATTGTCACCTAAAACATGTAAAAGCATAATCAAATTCAATAACCATAATAATAATAACCCGGTACGTGAATGGAATGGTAGAAGAATAAGTCACATGAGGGTACAGGGTAACGGGCAGTCAATACAGAATATGGTGCATTGGGGTAAACAGATGGTACAATATAAGTAAATAAACAGTGTAAGGGTTGTCAAAAATCTATCCCGAGCCAACAGTACAGTACACTAATATCAGTAGTGGCAATAGCAACCCAGTAATCAATAGTAACCATCGTATTCGGAGGGGTGACCTTGGAATACCAGACAATAGGAGGGGAGACCTTAGTAACCAGTGGAGTAGCTAGCTCCCAGACTGTAAGGGGGTGAATTGCACACATGCACCACATCACCAGAACAGTATATATATCAGTAACATTACAGTCATATCTAGGATGCATCCATACGCCCCTGCAGACAAATAGTGGCCATACAATATATATCGAGCTCATAATCAGATAACAGAAAGGGACGGTGTGTAACATCACTTGTACACACTAGAGTCATGCCATTGGTGCATCAATGACACGGTCCTGGTACCTCCATGACTAGTTAACAGTATTTGGCTCGGGTATAAATCTGAAGGGTCAAACAAAGGTCTACATTGTAGCAATATATATCAGTCATTATAATTAGAGGTTCAATATCAGTAGGTCACAATTCAGAGGTTCATAACAATAGTCCAATATCAAGGGTTTAGTAATAGAGGTTCAATATTAAAGGTTCAGTTACAGAGGTCAATAACAAAGGTTCAGTAACAGTAGTTCAATAACCGAGGTTCAGTAATAGAGGGGTCAATAGCAATGGTTCAATATCAGAGGGTCAACAGCAAAGGAAAACATAGCAATGAAATATCATAAAAGTTCAAAATCAAATAGTTCACATAGGAGATCCAATCAAAAGGAGCATAGAAAAGTCATGGGAAGCCCTAATAAGAAGGCTCAGAGCAAAGTATAACAGTTCAAAGCTAATATCAAAGGATGTAAACGAATCATGAGAAACCCCTACTGAAAAGGGATTGAATATTTGTACCTTATCACACAGCAAGTAAAATACAAACAGATGAAAAGTAAAGACAGCGAAGGATCACTCCTTCTTCGAAGGATCTACAGAAGTGAAAGGACATACATTTATCAGACGAGGTTTAAGTATTTATTTCGAATTAAGTCCTTACGTTTTATAAGATTCTTTCCCTTTTTAGTAAGTTTCCCAATATAGTAACTTCCTTTATTTAGTAAGTTTCCATAATTAGCAGGTTTCCTCATAAATGTAAATATTGTATGTTTACTTATTTTACGGCTTTAGTCTATTACCTTACCATTTTAGCAAATCATCTTCATGTTTTATAATTTACAAGATGAGTCTTTTTCTTTTAATTAGAGTTGATTCCCATAATTATTATATGCATGACCAAAGAATTAATATGTACATGTTTATATTAAATATGAAAAACAATGAAGGAGATCATTTACATCTTACCTCACGTGAGGTTTTATTTAATAAGCATGCATGATACTATGAATTGTCAAATGAAAGCATGCTACACAGTTTTAAAAGAAAAGTGGGTATACACCACCAAGAGTAATTCAAGACATTTTTCTTTTCCAAATATTGTCGACACAATTTAAAAATCATGTGCATCGTATACATACGCCCCGTTTTAACTCATTGCCAATTAAATAGACATGTAAGTAGTCGTGTGATTATGGGGTCGAAATATTATTTGCTACATCAAAGTTTATATTCTCGACAACTTGAACACCCCATTGAATATTTTATGTTATCAAATCTTATAAATTCATGAGCTCTTTTAACTTATTATTACATGTGCTGCGAATGAAATCCAAAACAGAAGTATATGAATATAAATGGGTCGATATGCATGTGAGGTTGAAATATGTTTGAGGTGGTTAAAGCTTATGATTCATGAGACAAGTCTCATTATTTTATGTGGTGATTAAATCAGGTTCATGCATGCATTCAAATGGCTCACGACAGACCAAGAAAACAAGAAAGAAAAACATTGAAAGGAGGTGATAGTACCAACCCTTGTATGGTCGAATGGAAGGAAGACAAGGACCACCACATGCATTCGAAACCGAACAGCCATATCTCGACTCAGAACTCCTGACCGAAAATCTCCCCTTGACCTAGAAACCCACGACCTGGTAACACCACACAGCCCTCTACGAACCTTGTAAAACCCACGATCTAACAGTCCCTTCGAATCAGGACTTTACGACAGCAGCAACCCCACGTCACAGCCTCCTTGGAACACTCTTCAATCGCCCCATATCTTGTGTTTGATCGAATGAAAATAGTACATAGTCTGGTGCCGTCTCTTTTGAGTATTAGGGTTTGAAGATGGACTAATTGTGTGAAACGAAAAAATAAAAAGAAGAAAGGAATATATGGAAGTTAATGAAACGTGTTTAATGGGATTAAATGGGGAATTATGGGGATCAATATTCGGCTGAAATTGGGGGGAGTTATGGACCAATTCAATTTCCTTATTTATAAATGTGTTGATTATCAATTAAGTTTTAATGTCTTTTGTAACTTACACATTATTTGGTCCAAGCGATCTTTGTAACGTATGATATTTATATTGTAGACATAAGCGTGAGTCGTTTATTTTTATCTTACATAAGTTATTTACTTATGAGTTAGGCTAAAAACATAGTTAATGATATTGACGTATAATACGTTTTTTACAATTATTAAATGTGAGGGGTGTAATGGTCTTTTAACACATTTAAGATTTTTAGGGTTTTACAGTATTCTTGTTACCAAGTGATTCCTATAGCTTGGTGGGTATGAGCTTTGACTAATCAACATGACAAAGAAGATTAGTGCAACTAAATGAAAAAGAGAATAAGAAAAATGTTGTTATCAACATCCAAGCATATAGTTTCAAAAGACATGGTGTTTGTTTTTATGAAAAACCTTCTTTGTAGTTTTCAATTAACCATGGATCGTACCAAGTTTTTAAAGTACAATATACTTCAAGAAACTTGGTAACGAAGCTCTGATGCCAATTGTGGAAAACTAGAAGGGGGGGTTGAATAGTTTTGCCAATTAAAACTTCCTTTTAAACTATTTAGATCGACTTATGTCAATCTATTTGAACGTGTGTTGGATGTTGATAAACAAGCATATAAAAGTATGTAATGAAAAGATAAGAGTAAGAAGCACAAAACCACAACGCGAGTATTTATAGTGGTTCGGCTACAAGGACACCTTCCTTACCCTACTCCACTCCCCGAGTCACCTACTCGAGAGTTCGTAAACACTACATCAATCTCCTTATGGCGGAGAAGCCTTCACAACATCGCCTACCCTTTTTCCGGTGCTAGGCTAACCACCGGGTTCTTTCACTCCAAGGTGAACCACACCTACACAACGTCGCCTACCCTTTATAAGGTACTAGGCTAAGTACCTAGTTCTTTCACACCAAAGTGAACCACACCTACACAACGTCGCCTACCCTTTATAAGGTACTAGGCTAAGTACCTAGTTCTTTCACACCAAGGTGAAACACACCTACACAACGTCGCTTACCCTTTATTAGGTACTAGGCTAAGCACCTAGTTCCATTGCAATGGAGGAACTACTACCCAATACTACACCAACGACTAATCCCAAAGGAGATCCACTCCTTTTTACAACATCATCAAGGATATCAATATCCTTGGATCTAGTACTAGTCTATCTTGTACATCGAAACACACCATATCCAATGTACATCTAAGGCACCTTTCACTAATGCCTTTAACTAGATCTTCAAGACACCCTTCACTAATGTCTTGTGTCTTGACTTCTAAGCACCCTTCAATAATGCTTCTAGTCTTGACTTCTAAGCACCTACCACAAGTGCTAATGATGTGGACGATAGATACCCTTCACTAATATCTTTGTCTTGACACTTGAGACACCTTTCACAAATGTATTCAACACTTCTTAAGAAAAGATAAACAATCATCAACAAGAAGACTTCAGTAGTCTTGATGATGAGGAAGCATGGCAACTCATGGACTTGAGCTTGCTCGGCTTCAAAGGTGGTGATCTTGCCTTTAAGAGGAACCTAGAAGATCACACAAAAACAAAACTACAAACATAGATCTCTTGGATCTGAGGTTAGAGGGTTTTCAACTCTAGAAGAAAGTATGTTAGAAAGGGGTGAGAAACAATGAGGAAATGGCCCACTATTTATAGAGGAAAAATTCTACTGTTCCCCGGATCCCACGGGTCCCTTCCACAAGGGATCTGTCTAGCGTAAAGCTAGGGATCCGTGGGACGCTCCCCTTTACCCATGGGTATTTTTGTTATGGGTCATGGGTCATGGGTTGATCCATGTGTCTTTAGCTAGATACAATGTATCTCTTGAGTGCAATGCACCTAGTCATATGGATATGGGTCAAAACAATCGGTTATAGATATTATCCATATATGATATAAGCACCAACTATTTCCTTAAAACCCATTTTTCTTCTTGTTCAAATCTCGATGATTTTGAACGACATCCTCAATCTAAGTACCAAAAAGTTTCCAATTTGGATGATGCCTTGAACCTGTTCGATCAAATGTCACAAAGACGCCCTCTGCCTTCTGTTGTTAAATTTACTCAGTTGTTGCAATCTCTTACCGAAATGAAACGTTTTTCTCATTCTCTTGAGCTTTTTAAACAAATGTGCGCTCTTCGTGTTCCTGTTGATAAATTTACAATGAGCATTGCCATCAAGTGTTGTTGTCAGTTGTATCGCACTAATGACGCTTTTGCGGTCCTAGGCTTTTGCTTCAGGCAATCTATTCTACCAAATGTGTTCATATTTAGTGCGCTTCTAGATGGACTCATCCTAGAAGATAGGATTCTTGAGGCTGAGATGTTTTTCAAGAAATTGATAAAAGATAAACTTTGTGAACCTGATGTGATTATGTATAACACAATGATTAAAGGGCTTTGTAAGATTGGGAATAACGTTATTGCCATTCAATTGCTTAGGCTAATGGTTGAAAGAGGTTGCAAACCTGATGTTGTTACATACAACACCATCATTGATAGTCTATGCAAGGACAAAATGATTGATGATGCTTTCAAACTCTTCAAAGAAATGGTTTTCCAAAGAGGCATTTCACCCGATGTCATCACTTACAACTGTTTGATTGATGGCCTTTGTAATTTAGGTCGTTGGGATGAAGCCTCTGAGATGCTTCAAGAAATGTTGGATGTTGGGTTCTCTCCAAATGTGCGAACCTTCAATATATTAGTTGATGCATATTGTAAAGAAGGAAAAGTAGAAGAAGCTGAGGAAGTTATAAATATCATGATTGAAAATGGCATTGTTCCAGACATAGTGACATACAATACACTTATAGATGGTTACTGTTTGCGTGGTGAAATGAACAAAGCAAAGACAATTTTTGATTCAATGGTGTTTAGAGGTCTTGTCCCTGATGTTGTTTCATATAATAGTTTACTGAACGGGTATTGCAAGAGTATGAAAATAGATGAGGCGATGGATCTCTTTAATGAAATAACCAGAAAAGGTTTGAAACACGATGTAGTCACTTACGGTACCATGATACAAGGATTGTTTCAGGTTGGTCGATGTGGAGATGCACGGAAACTCTTTGATGAGATGCATGGAAAAGGTCAAAGGCCGGATCAATTGACTTATGGAATTATTCTAGAGGGTCTTTGTAACAACCATCAGATAGAAGAGGCATTATCTTTGTTTCATTTAATGGGTGATAGCAAGCTAAATACAGATATTGTTGCGTACAATATCCTGATTGACGGTGCTAGCAAATGTGGGAAGCTTGATATTGCAAAGGCTCTTTTCCATGACCTAAGTGTCAAATGTATAAAACCTAGTGCTCGCACATTTACAGTGATGATTTCTGGGTTTTGTGGCGAAGGTCTTGTGATTGATGCAAAACAATTGTTTCTTAAAATGGAAGAGAGTGGTTGTCCGCCAGATAAGGTTACTTACAATGTTCTTCTCCAAGGATATCTAAGGAATAAACACTTTGATGATGTAGAGATGCTTTTACATGATATGGATGGGAGAGGTTACTTTCTTGATGTTTCAACAATGTCTTTGCTAATCGATTCAATAGCAGCTGGATCAGTGGATACAACTATGTTTAAGTTGATTCGTAAGCTTGTGCCAAAAGAATTGATGGACTCTCTATGATTCTCTGTCTAGACAACACAATATGAGAGAAACTACTAAAGGTGATTGTGTATTCGATTTATTTAGTTGGAGGAGAAAAGAAGATTGTACCCAGAATACGTAGAGTAGTAACTGACTATTAAATATCGTCTGTGCTTTCACGTGGTTGGTCATCTCACATTTTGTATATGTTCTTAAGTCAATTGATGTAAACTACCCCCTCTTGATTCTTTTTGGATCTTTTCATGCTAAACACCCACTGATGTGGGATGATTACAAGATGCAACATAATTAGTCAAGACCAATTCCAACACTTAACTACTATGGAAGAAAACAGCTTTCTCTGATCTGGTAAATGTGCTAGTGTTTCTAAAGGTTGCTTACTCTAATTTAACAATTTTTCTATAATTGTCAGTTGATTTGAGTCTATTCATTAGCTATTACGTGATTCTGTTGTGTCGTTGACAACTTGTTTTCTCGACGATCCCACTTTCCATCCGTGAATTCTGGCATTTGTAAGTACTTAGTAGTCTGCTAATGATGGGAGCACCTAGGGCTACACATCGAGAGAGTTGAGTTTGGGAAGGCTTAATCGAACTTGACAACTTAACAAACCCCCCATGTACAGACTCAAGTTCGGGTCGTTCGTAGTAATTCAAGCTTAACTACAATAATTCAAATCTATGTAAGAACTAGAGGCCATAACTAAAATATCTAGTATATATGCAGCCCGAGTTCAGTTAGAATCCTGGCAAGCTCAACTATGGCTCATATATTGTTTCAAGTTTGTCGTGCTTGAAATCGGCTCAGCTTAACCGAGTTGAGTTTGAGCATCATTGATACCCTCGTGTCATATCTAAATGAGTTTCTCTTATAGATTTGTTTTAATATCTCATGGAGTTCTCTGATCCAGATGATTGAAATTGACCCTCATTTCATATGATTCACAAAATTAGGGACTTTGTTGACCATGTAGTCGCAATGAAATAGACTGTTTATATTAATGAATGGTCTCTTTTCATGAGTTTTATTCTAAAACTTAAGCTACTATTCGGATAAACAGAAATCGACAAACCAGAAAATAAAACCAAAAAAAGTATGAGAAGTGCGAATATATATTATACACAGCTTCATGATCAAAATCATAACAGAACCTGCATACATACAACTTTCCAACTAACCACAAAAACCCTTCCTGACATGTTCTTTATAGCATAATCATCTCTTTACACTAACAGATCAATTCTTACGCCTTACCCTCCTCTCATTAGTATCTCCACCATCTGAAAGTTGACCAAACACGCTCGTAGTTTTATTAACACCACCACCACTACTATAGCCTTCTTCACCGCCAGCCATTGTCTTCAAAATCTCTGATTGTAATGCCGGGTGGTTCGTTTTGAGATACTGAAACCCATCTGATCGCATAACAGCTGCATTTGTACGAAAAAGTTAGTGGCAAAACAACATCGATAAGTGTCGACGTATATCAACAAAGTTATCTCTAGTGTTTATCGCATCAGTATAATCATCATACCTTTTTTAGGGGTTTTCTTTTCTTTTGCATTCAATACAAATATACTATTTTATGTTTTGTTCTAGTTTGTGCTTTTATTTGTTTATTCAGAGTCTTTAAGATGACCATGATTTCCTTTTTGGTCATTTTGTAACAAAAAACTTTAAAACCCAACTTTCAACAAACATGCCTTTAGTGTAAAAATCTTAATTAAATCTATAAAATTGTTAAATTTACATACATTGTTAGGTTTTATATTATAACTTTGAAGTAGCATGCATTCCATTTAACAAAAAAAAACTTGTTGACTATGTTTGGCTTTGTAGACTGTTTGACTTTGACCGCTACAAACATTTAAAAATCGTCGGAAAAAAACTGACACTCTTCTTTTTTTATTCCTGGCAAAATTAGAAGTTCAGGTGTTCTAGTGGGATTAATTGGTTATATTGTAGAAGTTTTTGATCTTCAATTTAGTAAAGGACCATCTTCAGCTACTTCCATTGTCAACAATATCACAAATTTCTGTCAACTTGTGTATATACGGACCAAAGGTAAGAGGCAAGTCCTCAAGTTCATTTCTTCCATTCAATGAAAATATATTTTACATAATTCTATTACGTTTATTTTAGTGTTAGTTAGCCCTTCATATGTGTATAACTAAAATGAAAACCGAAAATCTATCGTATATGTATGTTATGAGTAAAGTGAGCCTCATCTTATTCGTTCTCTTTTATTTTGGTGTATAGGTTTTAAAAAAAAATTAATTATCAATACGGACCAAATACATGAGTAATTTATCAATTGTTACCCAAAATAATACCTTTAGCACTTTTGTCGAATCTAGTGCCCAATACATGGTCCCTGCGCACCAAATGTTTTTTTGGATAACAAACCAACAAAATAAGAATATTGGGTTTGAAAGATGTTATAAGTGGAGATTGTTTTGTCACACTTCGATTTTAAATAAATGCTCACTACAATCACCAACCCCACCAAATAAATAAATGCTCATTAATTGTTTTTACTACCATTGCAAGAGCTAAGTATTTCATCTCCATATTCATTTTCTTTTTTACTTAACTACATATCTTCCTACACTAATATTCCATATCCAAATACACCTTCAACCATAAAAACACAAAGTTAAATAACTAAATAAATAAAAAGATCCGAAGTGCTTCCCTTTGGCACCAAATATGACATGTCTCACTTGTTGGAAAATTTAGTGCACTTGTGGGATTAGTTCACACCTTGTAATGGGTTAGGAGGTACGGAGTGTACACCCATAAGGTCCATGAACACCCTGACTCTTATAGTGGTTTGTATTGGTAGTGCTTGGTGAAAGTATTGTTGTGGTTACCACTGATTATCAGTGTTTCCACTGAAGCAGTACTTACACTGGATCAGTGTTTCCACTGAAGTGGTGTTTCCACTGAAGCGGTGTCTCACTGAAGTTGTGTTTACACTGAAGCAGTGGCGTTTCCACTGAAGCAGTGTAACCACTGATGGCACTATGAAAGTATTGATGATAGTACTGCTTGTAACGGTTTTGACCTATTCAAGTGGCAGTTTAAACTGCATTATGACCACGTTTAATTGGTCATGTAACCACTAACGGCTACAATGGGGATAATTATGAGGCTATTAATGGGCCGATTAATAATCATAATTCCATTGACTAGTCTAGAGTATTTTCCAATAAATAGGAGATCTGTTTTCAGATGAAACACACAGAGAAAATACGCTTGAATACAAACAAAGAACATAAACACTTATTAGCGAAGGGGTTAAAGAATTGTGCCTAATTCTCTAACTGCATTTGGTCTTATCCCAAGTAGATATTCGTGATACCCAGGCATTAGGGTCGAATAGTTTACTTTGGAAAGTGATCACACGATTCCAAGTGATATCCGGTAACCACCAAGTGGTATTCATTACTGCTGACCGTTTACTTGTTTCTGCTGAACAGTTGAGCTTAGGTGCTGAATTGATTATCTTCACCCTGCCTTGGGACGAGAACACACCAACAATCAAAGTAAACTATTTAGTGATAATCAATGGCAACTGCTGCAATGAAACACATGGCTTCAAACTTTGCCAAGATTGATAAGTTTGAAGGGGTGGACTTTAGGAGGTGGCAGAAGAAGATGCACTTCTTGCTGTCAAGCATGAGTGTGGTCTATGTTTTGACTACACCTATTCCTGATGATGGGGATGATGCTACTGTGGAGCAGATCAGAAGGAGGAGCAAATGGGAGAATGATGACTACATATGCAGAGGTCTAATTCTCAATGGTATGTCTGATTCCCTGTTTGATATTTATCAGAACATTGAATCTTCCAAAGAACTGTGGGACTCCTTGGATGCCAAATATATGGCTGAGGATGCATCAAGTAAGAAGTTTCTTGTTAGTAATTTCACAAATTACAAAATGACTGATTCAAGACCAGTCATGGAACAATACAATGAACTTCTTGGAATACTTGGAAGGTTTACACAACACAATATGCACATGGATGAGTCTATTTCAGTCTCTTGTGTAATTGACAAACTCCCTCCTTCTTGGAAAGATTTCAAGCATACCTTGAAACATAAGAAAGAGGAGTTAACTCTGGTTGAGTTGGGCAGTCATCTGCGCATTGAGGAATCTCTCAAGGTGCAGGATAATGACAAGCCAAAGAGTAGCAATTCTACTGGTGCATCTGTTGTCAATATGGTGGAACATAACAACTCCACCAGGTACAATGACAACAAAGGCAAACACAAATATCATGACAACACAAGGGCAGATCCTAACAAGAAGGCAACACCTACTTGTTGGAAATATGGCAAGACTGGTCACATTAAAAGGGACTGCAAGGGTGTTAAAGTTGGTGGTAAAGCCAATGGATCAGGCACTAATGGTTCAGGGAGTGGTGTTTCTTCCAACTCGCTGAAAGGTCAGAATATGGTTAATAAGTCTTTTCAGATTTATTATGTTACATATGTATCTGAATCTCATTATGTGCAGGATGATGATGTTGCGTGGTGGGTTGACTCTGGTGCAACAGTTCATGTGTGCAAAGATAGAAGTTGGTTCAAGACTTATGAGTCACTGAATGATGGTTCTATTCTTCACATGAGAAATGAGTCAACAGCCTTGGTGCATGGTCATGGTTGTGTAGATCTTAAGTTTAGTTCTGGAAAGATTGTAACTTTGTTTAATGTTATGCATGTTCCTGATATAAGGAAGAACTTGGTTTCAAGTAGTGTTTTGAATAATCATGGATATAAACAAGTTATTGAATCTGATAAATTTGTCTTGTCTAAATGTGGTGTTTTTATTGGTTTTGGTTATTTATGTAATCAAATGTTCAGGCTTAATGTTTCCATTGATAGTTTATCTGTTTCTACTGATAATGTTAATTCAGCCTTTGTGACCACCACTGACCAGACTGACTCTACCCTTTGGCATGCTAGACTTGGCCATGTTCACTATAAAAGAATGCAAGATATGTCTAAGGATGGGTTAATCCCAGCATTTGACATGGACACTGAAAAGTGTAAAACTTGCATGTTGACCAAGATAACCAAGAAACCTTTTCAGGGAGTTAGTCGTGAGACTAAGCTCTTGGAGCTTATACACAGTGACATGTGTGATTTGCATGCTACTCCATCTTTGGGGAATAAGAAGTACTTTGTGACATTTATTGATGATACTTCTAGGCTTTGTTATGTTTATTTATTACATACTAAGGATGAAGCATTAGATAAATTCAAAGTGTTTAAAACTGAAGTTGAATTACAACTTGGGTCTTTGATCAAAAGATTAAGGACTGATAGGGGAGGTGAGTACATGGATACTATGTATTTTCAGTCTGTTGGTATAATCCATGAAACGACTGCCCCTTATACTCCTCAGCAAAATGGTATTTTTGAAAGGAAAAACAGGGTGCTGAAGGAGATGGTTAATTCCATGTTGTCCTATTCAGGACTGAGTCAAGGGTTCTGGGATGAAGCTATGTTAACAGCTTGCTATTTATTGAATAGGGTTCCCAACAAAAGGAACAAGGTTACCCCTTATGAACTCGGGACAAAAAGGAAACCCAACTTGAACTATCTCAAGGTTTGGGGCTGTAGGGTTGTTGTAAGACTCCCTGATCCAAAGTTGAAACTTTGGGTGAAAGAGGCTTTGACTGCATCTTTGTTGGATATGCTCAGCATTCCAAGGCTTTTAGATTCTATGTTATAGAACCTAATGAATATGTTTCAATTAACTCCATAATTGAATCAAGGGATGCAAACTTTGATGAGAATAGATTCTCATCAGTCCCTAGACCAAGTATGAGGATTCCTAATGGAACTCATGACACTGGTGTATCAGAGGTCCCTGATGATGAAACATCAATGGTCCCTGATGAGGTTGTGGGTCAACAACCTGAACCTATGCTTAGAAAAGGCAAAAGGGTTAGGACTCCAAAGTCATTTGGACCTGAGTTTCAACTGTATTTAGTTGAAGGTACAAGGGATGAGGTCTCAGACCAATATTCCTATTTCTTCATTGTTGAGGATGATCCCAAGACATTTGAAGAAGCAATGAAGTCCCAGGATATTGCTTTCTGGAAAGAAGCAATCAATGATGAGATGGATTCCATCATGGGCAACAACACTTGGGTGTTGGTTGATCTACCACCTGGTTGCAAACCTTTGGGTTGCAAATGGATTTTCAAAAAGAAAATGAAGGTAGATGGAACTATTGAAAAGTTCAAGGCTAGACTAGTCATTCAAGGCTTTAAACAAAAGTCAGGGATAGACTATTTTGATACTTATGCCCCTGTGGCTCGTATCAGTACCATAAGACTGCTGATTGCTATGGCATCTATTCACAATATGATTATTCATCAGATGGATGTGCAGACAGCTTTCTTGAATGGTGAATTGGAAGAGGAGGTTTATATGAACCAACCTCAGGGCGTCATCATGCCTGGCAATGAAAACAAGGTGTGTAAACTGATTAAGTCTATTTATGGACTTAAGCAGGCACCTAAGCAATGGCATCAAAAATTTGATGAAGTGGTTTTGTCTAGTGGTTATGTTCTTAACCAAGCTGACAAATGTGTATATAGCAAATTTGATGAATCTGGTAAAGGAGTCATCATTTGTCTATATGTTGATGACATGTTGATCTTTGGCACTGACCAAAATCAGGTTGACCTGACAAAGGAATTTTTGTCATCAAGGTTCTCCATGAAGGACATGGGGGAGGCTGATGTTATCCTTGGTATAAGGATTAAACATGAAAGTAAAAGAATTTCTATCTCTCAGTCTCATTATATTGAGAAGGTGCTGAGGAAATTCAATTACTTTGATTGTACTTCTGTGAGTACACCTATGGATACTTGTGAGAAGTTGATGCCTAATAATGGCAAAGCTGTATCTCAACTTGAGTATTCTAGGGTAATTGGCTGCTTAATGTATGCCATGACTTGTACAAGACCTGATATTGGTTTTGCAGTGGGAAAATTGAGCAGGTATACTAGTAACCCTAGTGCTCATTACTGGCAAGCAGTTCAAAGGGTACTGAAGTATTTGAAGAGAGCTATGGATTATAGTCTCTCATATACTGGTTACCCATCAGTGTTGGAAGGATACACTGATGCAAGTTGGATCAGTAACACTGAAGACAATTCGTCTACGAGTGGCTGGGTATTCCTACTTGGTGGAGGTGCAATTTCTTGGGCATCCAAGAAGCAAACTTGCATCACCAGTTCAACAATGGAATCTGAATTTGTGGCCTTAGTTGCTGCTGGTAAAGAAGCTGAATGGTTGAAAAGCTTGCTTCTTGAGATTCCATTATGGCCTAAACCTATAGAACCTATTTCTATCCGTTGTGATAGTGCAGCTACATTGGCTAAGGCTTACAGCCAAATGTACAATGGTAAGTCTAGACACTTAGGTGTCAGGCATAGCATGATTCGTGAGCTTATCATGAATGGGGTGGTATCTATAGAGTTTGTTAGATCTCAACAGAACTTAGTTGATCACTTGACGAAGGGATTAGCTAGAGACTTGGTTATAAAGTCTGCTAAAGGGATGGGTTTAAGTCCAACTTAGTCACTGAATGCTATGACACCTAACTCCATCCTAAGGAAACTTGGGAGCTGAGTTCAATGTGGAAAGCTGAATATTCAGTGGACTGGAGCACATGTTTTATTTACATCCCAAGGTTGTGCTCGGAACCTGCTGAAAGGAGGATGAAGTCTTTACTTCTTAATGGTTAATTTTCTTTGAAAAAGTGCTTGGCAGGAGCATGACTAACGAGGAACCACCTATGTAAATGTTGAAGTTTTGCCGCTTCAGGAAGCTTTGGACTTTAGCTTCTACAACATTTATGAATTTGGATATGGACACATGGCTTGTATAGTGTCAGGAGCTGATAAGTGATTGAAAGCTTGTGTGTAGTTATCTTCAGGTATTCAAATGGGTTGAAGGGTTCAATTCTTAGAACACCCTGATTCTTGAATATTTGAACGTGTAATTACTAAGATGGAAATTCAATCCTCAGGACATTTTCATTTATGCGCATGTTTTGTTTGATGTTTGTTTTTCATGTAAAGGAAATGAACTAAATTTGGGGAGGATTGTTGGAAAATTTAGTGCACTTGTGGGATTAGTTCACACCTTGTAATGGGTTAGGAGGTACGGAGTGTACACTCATAAGGTCCATGAACACCCTGACTCTTATAGTGGTTTGTATTGCTAGTGCTTGGTGACAGTACTGTTGTGGTTACCACTGATTATCAGTGTTTCCACTGAAGCAGTACTTACACTGGATCAGTGTTTCCACTGAAGTGGTGTTTCCACTGAAGTGGTGTTTCCACTGAAGTGGTGTCTCACTGAAGTTGTGTTTACACTGAAGCAGTGGCGTTTCCACTGAAGCAGTGTAACCACTGATGGCACTATGAAAGTACTGATGATAGTACTGCTTGTAACGGTTTTGACCTATTCAAGCGGCAGTTTAAACTGCATTATGACCACGTTTAATTGGTCATGTAACCACTAACGGCTATAATGGGGATAATTATGAGGCTATTAATGGGCCGATTAATACTCATAATTCCATTGACTAGTCTAGAGTATTTTCCTATAAATAGGAGATCTGTTTTCAGATGAAACACATAGAGAAAATACGCTTGAATACAAACAAAGAACATAAACACTTATTAGCGAAGGGGTTAAAGAATTGTGCCTAATTCTCTAACTGTATTTGGTCTTATCCCAAGTAGATATTCGTGATACCCAGGCATTAGGGTCGAATAGTTTACTTTGGAAAGTGATCACACGATTCCAAGTGATATCCGGTAACCACCAAGTGGTATTCATTACTGCTGACCGTTTACTTGTTTCTGCTGAACAGTTGAGCTTAGGTGCTGAATTGATTATCTTCACCCTGCCTTGGGACGAATACACACCAACATCACTATCATTCCTCTATTAATTAAATATTATGCTCTGAGACTAGTTTTTATAACACATTTAATATATGGTGCCCAAAATTTTGTCCTTGCGCACCAAAGTAAAGGTGGCATCTTGTCATTGTTCTATAAATTAATTATTGATGCTCCAGATGATCCATCAAATAATTTGGTGAGGAATATGTTGTCCTGGTGCACCAAAATGTTGTACTTCGCACAAAAATGTCCAAAATGTCAAATACGGTTAGAGTACATCTTTTACGAAAATATACTAGTAAATACGACCATTTATCCAAAAGGGTTGGTTATACACACCCAAAAGGATATTGGCACCCCCTATTTATTTTTTATTTTTTTTATTTTTTTTATTTTTATACGTTTTTTTTGTTATAAAACGATATTACTGAAAATACGGAACATAAAATATGAAGTTTGAAAAATCAAAAGTATTAAAAGCCACGGAATATGGAACAAAAATGGGTAAAAAAAACTATTTTTTCCTATTCAGCAGAGTGGGTGGATGTGACTGATGTGGTGTCACTAACCGGTAACCATTAGGGATACCAATAATAACACCCTTATCCAAATGACACTTTTTAAAAGCAATCCGCTGCAATATACTTGTTCACAGTTGTTATACTCAATTTAATTTTATATAATCTATTGATGAAGATGAAGATGTTTTATACCGAAACAAGGAGCTTTTATGTGTAGAACATGATTCATGCAAATTGTGCTTTATTTATTAAAACTAAATGGGTTTGTTTGATAAGTGACTTTAGGACACTGATTATAGGAATTTAAGGAAAACGTTTAGGAGTACATTGTTGGATGTAGCAGACAATTAAGGTTAGGATGAATATGTTTATACCTTTGTTGGTCCTCAGATATTAAGTAAAATCTGTAAGATTCTATTTGCTCAATAGATTCATAATGTGTAAAAACTAAAGGATATGGTGATCATGTGTGCAAATCCAGTGAAGAAATGACTTCGAAACAGTGGGGGTGGGGGGCTAATTTTTACAAAAGACTTCAGGTGAAATCAACATGGCAACATTGTCCATGTTAAAGATAGTATGCTTCTAAACTGAGTAGAAACAGACAACTATTTTCAAGAGCTGCTAGAATTTCATGGTTTTATTAACAACTTAACATGCACTGCTCAATTTTAGGCCAGGCACATGAATATTTCCCTAAAACACTTCTTCAACTCAAGTAAACATCATTATAACAATATTGAAAATATCTAGAAGAAATGCATCATGAGGAGCCATTGAATGTCTTACACAAATGTAAGATTCATTATGCACCCGTTACCATTTATATGCACTCAAATATGTTGTTTTATCATATACACCTGGTTCTATTCTTTGGTTAGCTTAAACGCCATCTTCCTTGATCTATTTCCTGCAAAATATAAATACAAACATACCAAACCCCAACTAAACTAATAAAAATGGAAAAGAAAAGATAGGCATGGGGTGCCTCCCACGAAGCGCTTGTTTTTGTCCGTGTCACGAGCTTGACTCCAACCTTATTTACCAAGTAAAAGGGTGTTCATCCCCTCACTTGAAATCAAGTGTGGGTGAAGATGGCAAATAACACCATGAAGGTGTGAATTTGCTATGGGATGGGGAAATGATAAATTATGATCATACCTAAAAGGAGTTGTCATTTCCCTCCATACATTACCTGTTTTAGTTGATGGCGTTGATGATTGGTTCACCTCGTGATGTGACTCATTAATCAGCTTAATTGTTACATATGTTTCCTCGTCAACTAGTGAAGTGTCCAAGATCTTGTCTTCAAATTCCATTGCAAGCTCAACTAAAATTGGTTCACTAGCCGATGCTACATAACCATTATCGGGTGGCGTGATAAGCACGGCTTGTGAGGTCAAGGATTGCACAAGTTCATCCATATTTTCAGCAACCTATATAGGAAAGCTAGCAAGTTTGTTAGTAATAAAAGAAGAGTTAGAAGTGTTACCATTCTGTGTTGTAGTTGATTCAACATTAGCTTGTGGAATTGCTTCATCACCCTAAAAGCTCCATGCTTTCATCTTCTTCAATTGATCATTGCTTGTTTCTTCATTTCTCACAACCTTCAAACATCTTGGAAATGGGATAGGTGGTACATATGGTCTGACATTAGGTAAATCACGAGGAACCGGCTCCTTGTTGACTTCTATCATTTTCCCCACCGTTGCTTTGATAGTTCCAACCGTATTCTTTTTACTTTCCAGGACCTTTTGGTTTAATTCATCAAGCTTAGCCTCCAAACTTTCCTCTTAGCATCAAGGTTTTAAATTTAAGCCCACGCCCTCCTTGAATTTCCTAATCCATTCGTCATTCGAGTCGTGCATCCTTTTTAAATTATCAGAGTATTTATTGATGGCTTCCTCCAATGACTCAATATTCCTGACCTCTTCATATGCTTTGCATTCTTCTCGGAGAGAATGCTCTTGTATAGCATGAATGTTTTCCTTAACCATACCTATATCACATCCAAGTTTATTAACTCTTTTGGTGATATCGCCAATGTCATCCAAGCTATTGCTATTTATGGCCCAAGTGGTTGCTCCATCATACCAATTTCGTGATTGGTCAGCTATCTTTTCAATTGATCTAAGGGCTTGTGCAGGTGGCATCATAGGGATAGGTCCTTGAGAGTCGAGCATTTGGTGGGAAGGGATGTTTAAAACTTTGTAGAAAACAAGGACCATATGATGGTTGCTGATATCATGCGTTGGGCATCTGTAAAGAAGGTCATTATATCTTTCTCAAGCTTCATCGGGCGATTCATCGATCTTCTGTCTGAAACTCCTTATTTCTTCCATCTTCTTGGCAATCATTAAAGGAGGATAATATCTTCTAATAAATGCTTTCTCCAAAAGATTCCATGTATTGATCGACCCAGTAGGAAGCTTGTACATCCATCTTCTGGTTGCACCTGTGAGTGTAATTGGAAACACTCTAAGCATTAATGCATCTTGAGTGACTCCTGGAGTGTGGAAAAGATCTGCAATCTCTAGTACTCTTCGCACATGCAGGTGGGCATCTTCATCATTAGTTCCCGCGAAAAGCTTATGTCTGAGCTCCTTCATAAACTGGCAACTAATCTCAAAGCTGATATTATTATTGATATCGGGACTTACCACGCCCGGTCTCTGGTTACCTTAAGTCAAAGCCATGTATTCTTCCATAGTGAGCATGTCAAAATCCGAATCACCCATATCCTGAAATTTCAAAAACAAACAAAAACAGAAAAGAAAGGAAAAAGAAAACTAAAAACAAAAAGAAAAGAAAATAAAGCTATAGAAGAAAAACTTAAATTAAAATCCTAAATAGCTCCCCGGCAGCGGCGCCAAAAACTTGATGCACGATTTCTGACTAGGTTTTAATGTTTATAATTTTCTCGTTTATCTATGGTCTACCTTACGGGCAGTGTACCCGGTTGTGTGTAGTGTAGTATTCGGTAAAACTGAAGTCGTCCCAAGATCTATGAGTATGGATTCTAACTTAAGTCTAATGTCACGAATTAAAAGGGGATTGATTGATTAATAAACTAATAAACAGAAATGAAATGCGAAAATTAAATAGATTTTAACGCAGAATGGGAAAGTGTGCTAACCTAATTATTCATCCTATCGTGTAATGTCTATGTTTTATTACTTCAAATTGATCCAAGTGGGGGTTTAAGTCGCTAGGACGACATTTGGTCAATTTGTCCTAACCTATCAACAAAGGCTCCTACCTGACGTCAAAGGTTTACCCCTTGGGGAGTTGAGGGGTTTATAGTCACCTAAGCCAAGTCATTAAGTACCCTACATGCAAGATTCGATATAATGAGTGCCCGGGTGCTAGCATCTTAGACACTCATCCCTAACTTCTTAAGTTCATCCGGACGACTGGTGATCATTTGGTCAGTTTGCACAAGCGAGGAAGGGTCGTCAGTTGGTCAATTCTTACCCTCCCAAACTCTACCTAACTGCTTATGGTCAGTTGGTCAATTCTCCTAAGCAACTAGATACGACCGCATTTCAAAAATACCGAAGCTAGGGTAACTACCAACGAACTATGCATGCATACGCTAGAAACAATTATACGGAAGCATGAAAACATAAACAATACATTCAAAAAAATCATAACTAGGCTAGCACCAAAGGTGCTTTGCCAAACATATAGTGAATTATACCAACAAAAATGAATAAAACATAAATTGAATTGAACATAATGTTTGATACAAATTACTTGATGTAGAGCTAATAATGATGATGATTGCAAGTGAATTCTTCCTTGGAAAATGGCTTGAAATTGCTGGAAATTGCCCTGGAGTGGTGCCCTTATCGACCCCTAGGAGAGGGGTGAAGAGAGATACTAAAAATGCAGATTTAGGGATGTATTTATTGGCTCCGACAAGGTTACGGCGTAACCTAAAGTGTAAGTTACGCCTTAACCTCAGTTATGGCGTAACTAAAGTTTAAGTTACTCCGTAACCTCAGTTACGGCGTAACTAAAATTTTAGTTACTCCGTAACTTTAGTTATAGCGTAACTAAAGTTTTAGTTACTCCGTAACTATAGTTATGGCGTAACTGAGTTTTAGGGTTATGGCATAACCTCTTCAGCTTTTCATAATGGCAATATTGCAACTTAGGCCCTTGAGTTCCTTCATTCCATTGATGGAAACCAACACATAAATGTGTTAATTAAGCATCGAACTTTGTTTGTAGTAATATTACGGCATAACTAAATCACCGAGTTACGCCGTAATACTTCGTCCGCGTATACTTATCCACTCCTTAATTCTTTTTACGGCGTAACTGAATTACCAAATTATGTCGTAGCCTTCACAACATTAATAATTACGGCGTAACCTTAAGAGTTGGTTACGCCATATTCTTCTCGATACCATATTTATGCCATAACACTATTAACGAGTTACGGCGTAATCTTCACAAATAATTCACAGGCCCTCGTAGTGTGGGTTACGGCGTAGTCCATCGTGCCGATTACGCCGTAACCTTCTTCTGAATATATTTCTTGGCCTTTTCTCATATATTTTTCGCTCCAACGCCTCATTTATCCTGAAATGTAAATATGAACGAATATAAACGAATTAAGTACCATATTACAGATGAGGCAATAAACACGGGAATTTGATATGTAAAATATCAGGTAATTTGATGTTATCAGCAATCTCAGTCTGTCAAAACCAAATCGCAACAACAGGAGTCAAACCGCAACAATACAAAACGTAGTGTTATATCAAAACGCAATTTCATCAAATCTCAACATTAGGAAAAACGCAATATCTTGGGTCAAATCGTAGTATCTGAATATCAAAACGCAATGTCGTTTTCAACCAAGTACAGTGTCGCTTTACTTGAGTTTTGTCTTCTTCCTCCTTTTAGCACAAATCGCAGCCACGAATGAGTCAAAACGCAGTCAAGAACACATGTTCAAACCCATAAAAACTGCTTAAAAACCCATCTTTTTTTACCACAAATTCACGGCTTGGTACAAAAACAAGTCACAAGAGTGATATAGCACATGACATAAAACCCTTTGTACAAAGATGACACAAGGCAGTTTTGTCTAAATTGTAAGCCCATGACTATTGTTTTGACCATTTGATATAAAAGAAACTGGTACAAACTGTTTACCACAAAGATTCATGAGCATAAAACAACGGTTAAAGAAAAATAGTTTACCAAAAATATGACACAAAGCAATATCCGGATACATAAAAATGGTTAAAAAAACATCCTAAAACAAGATTTACGAATCACAAAAATCGACCAAACAAATAACCTAGGCTCTGATGCCAATTGTAGGATCGTATATTTTGTTGATTATATGATTCAGGAGGTCGGGGATTATGGAAGAACAAGTTAGTCATTTTAGAGAGAGAAAGAGTAGAGAGGGGAAGTTTCTAGTGAGATAAAGACACTTAGTGTGTGTATTATTATGAGAAAACAACCAACCTCTCCCTTAGGGGAATAGGGTATTTATACAAAATACTAAACACCCCTTATGGGCTGTGGATCAGGTATACAGTGAGTAAAGACCCGTCCGGCCTCCACGGTGTTACTTGAACTAACTAATAACTAATAAATAAAGCTAAGTCTACGAGCTAACACATGCTAGACTAAACTCGGGGTGACCGACTCTTCAATATGGATTTCCCAAATCCTAATAGCCGTCATGACTAGCCCAAATGGTTTCGGCAAAAGCGATGGGACGGTGCAAGCACGGTACCGAACCTCGCGTTTTCCCTTTTTTTGCGTTTTTCCATTTTTTATGTTTGTAGATCGAGTTACTAATGATGATGGGGTGGGTTTTTAGTTGAACTCAATCAAATCGGGAGGTTGAAGTGAAAGGGTTTTTTGCATTTGGATGATGGAAACAGAGTAGACAAAGATGGGGAAAGTGAAACAGTGTTGAGTGTTCAGTTTTAATGTTTAAGGCTAAACATAGTGGATGGTCTTGAGGCTCGGTCGACCGATCAGTCACCTTCGGTCGCCCCACTCTGGGTTGGTCTTGAGCTTCGGTCGTCGAACAAATAAAACACCAACATGGTCGGCCACACGACTGACTTTGGCACAAGGTTTGTGTGTGTGTGTGTGTGTGTGTATTTTTTTGTTTTCTTAGTTACTCTTTGCCATTGCAAAGTAAAAAATGAATAAAAAATATATAAATAAATTACTTTAAACATTTAATTTAACTTGGTCGTCGTCAGATCGTCGAAAAGACAAAGCTGATGTGACATGGTCGTGTGCTGGTCACCACTGTGCCCAGCCTAACTAGAGGTGCCCACAGTTTCCACTTTCCATACTAGCTGTATATGTATAACTTTATTTCTTTTCAATTTACAACTTTTTTTTTATCATTAACAAGTATTGCAATGTAAAATTTTGTAAATGAAACTAAAACTATACAGTTACTTTATGGTTATAATCTTATAATCACTCAACTGTATTTTTTGTTTTACGCATTGTTATTTTTAAATGTATCTTTTATTTTTATTTTTTTATATTTTTAATGTATTTTTGTCGATGAATTTTTAGTTATAATTAAATGTGTTGGCTTATTTAAATAAAATG
This sequence comes from Chrysanthemum seticuspe, assembly GCA_019973895.1. Taxonomy (NCBI): domain Eukaryota; kingdom Viridiplantae; phylum Streptophyta; class Magnoliopsida; order Asterales; family Asteraceae; genus Chrysanthemum; species Chrysanthemum seticuspe. The sequence continues at coordinate 30,087,189 of BPTQ01000003.1, forward strand.
AAAAAAAAAAGAAAACAAATACATTAAAAAATGTTGTTATAGGACAGATTGGTTTTTTGATGTTGTGGTGAATTCTGATGTTATAGGAAAAGGTGATGACGTGACAACACTAGCTGGACGGCACAAGAATACATAGTGCTCTAAAGAATGTACCTAGCTTTAAAATTGGACTATCACGAGTTACTTAACTTGAAACCTTCAACGGTTCGACCTTACCTTGAAAATTAACTAAAAGTTTGTGGGTGCCCTCATGTAATGATTAACATGGTTATAAAACAAAACAATGAGTTTATTAAACTAAAAAATAGATTTAAATTACAATTATTTATATGTTTAATTAATATGTATTAAATACAATTTATAATAGAAAAGAAAATTTTGATTTCATCTCAAATGGTATCTTACTTAATATGGTTAAAATATTATGAATCAGCAATGCACAAATCTTATGATGAAATTTTAGTGCAAATGATTTTTTTATTTTTTTTGGTAATGCTAAAAATAGTTTTAAAAAAGGTTTCATATTTCATAGAATCATCACTATGAGTTTGTTTTTTCAAATCTAGTCTTGTGCGACTGATAGATTGTGTGATTTCATTACATTTTTTACAAGTGTTCATGGGGTAGGTAGATATTTTTTGTGCGACTGATGTGACATTTTGTGCGACCGATAACTTTTTGTGCTGCTGATATGATTTTTGATTATTAAGTTTTGTTTGATACGAAAACGGGGGCCCATGGGTTGACTTATATTTTGTGCCGCTTAGTTTTGATTTGATTCTTTCTGAACTTTGCAAGCTTTATGTAATACTATGTATTTCGTATAAGTGTATATGTTTTCTAGCTATCCCAGCCGAACTAGAGTTGCATATACGTTGAAATTAGTTTAGTTACTAGATATAGTTTTATATGTAGCTTTGAGTTATTATAGTTAAGCTTCAACTAATAATGGAGTCTCGTCGTGCCAGACTTAGGGTATGTTTGGCAAAACAGGATGAGCTGGAGCTTGAGCTTGAGCTGAGGCTAAGGCTAGGGCTAGGGCTGGCTAGGGCTTGAGCTTATATTATAAGATGGAAGCTGTAGTTTACATTTTTATAAAGTTGTTTGTCGAATTAATTGGAGCTAAAAGTCATTAATGTAAAATAGCATAAAAATACTCCAAATTAAATAAAGATATATTTACAGCTTTTGCTTGATAATCAGTTAAGATATCTAAGTACTTTAACTAACTGTAAGCCCCAATAAGCCTCTTTTAATTGACTTGTGTTTATGGAGGCTTATGGCTTATAAAATGTTCCATAAGCCTGTGTGAAAAACAAAGCTTATTTGTAAACTAGCTTATTTTAGCAGCTTAAGCTCAAATAAGCCCCTAAAAGCCTCGTCCAAAACACAGCCTTAAGCCTGTTTCAAAAGGACTTGTCGAATTGTCAAGTTGGATTAAGTTCAGTTAGCATTCCTGACTCGACGACTCTCTTAATGTGTAGCCCGAGGTGCTCACATCATCAGTTAAGAAATGCCAACATTCAAACCCGGAGAGTGGCACCGTCAAGTAAAGAAGCTAAGAAGCTGCCAACATGCAGGGAATTAGTTACCTAATACTCCTAGTTAATGAATAGACTAGACCTTAATAATCTTTTGTACTAAATATTTATAAAAGATTTGTTAAACAGGAGAAAACTACCCTTGCAAACATTTGCAACAATTACCAAATCAACGAAAGTTGTTTTCATTCATATCGTAACTTGTAATTTTACAATATAGTAGACAAAGTAAACTAAATAAGTGTTGCTGGTGATGTTATAATTGGTCTCTATCAACGGAGTAGTATCTATCTTGTAATTTGCCCCAAAGTGGTGGGTGTTTAAAGTGAAAACAGGTTTATAAATGCAAGTTTACTCCATGTTGTCTACTAAAAACTTGTTTTGGAACCAGAGGGGGTATAAAAACATCATTCGACTACCACATATTTAAAAATGTCAGATGACCAACCAGATGAATCCTAAATGACATTTAATACCAGTTCCTACTTCCACATTTTGCACGTACAGTCTTCGTTTTTCCTCCAATAAAAGAACTCGGATCCACCATCACTTCTTTTAATTTCTCTCGCCTTCTAAGCAGAAAGACAAGGAGTGTCCATAAATTCTTTTGGTACAAGCTTACGAATCAGCTTAAAGATAGTTATATCCACTGATCCAGCTGCTATTGAATCAATTAGCAAAGACATTGTCGAAACATCAAGAAAGTAACCTCTCCCATCCATATCATGTAAAAGCATCTCTACATCATCAAAGTGTTTATTCCTTAGATATCCTTGGAGAATAACATTGTAAGTAACCTTATCTGGCCGACAACCACTCTCTTCCATTTTAAGAAACAATTGTTTTGCATCAATCACAAGACCTTCCCCAGAAAACCCACAAATCATCACATTATAAGTTCGAGCACTAGGATTTATACATTTGACACTTAGGTCATGGAAAAGAGCCTTTGCAATATCAAGCTTCCCACATTTGCTAGCACCATCAATCAGGATATTGTAAACAACAATATCTGTATTTAGCTTGCTATCACCCATTAAATGAAACAAAGATAATGCCTCTTCTATCTGATGGTTTTCCCAGAAACATTGTTGGTAGTCTATCTTCTCCGTAATAGAAACAAAGTAAATTACCCACTATCGTTCGATTTATGTCTATAACAACAAATGTTATAGGACTAACTACCACGATCGTTTACACCCTTCGAACTATAACGTTTCCGAGAAAAGGTACTGGATTCACAGTTTACATATTTAGGATCACGAGCTTGAATATTACACTACTAAACACCCAAAAGACCCCTTCCAGAACACTAACTACGTTTTGTTAACAAAGAATTTTACCTTCTCTCACCAACAGCCGGTCTATTCCAATGAATGTTACAATAAGAGGTTCCTATAGATTCCTTATTTGTGAAACTACTACATCTCTACGAAAATGTACTATACCTACCCTCTCCAATGAAAGAACTACAAAGCTGTT
>BPTQ01000003.1:30100107-30168402 GCA_019973895.1 Chrysanthemum seticuspe
CAACTCAAAACACAGATCCAAGATTCATAGACGTATGAAGTCTCAAGGATGGGTGAACCGACACCATTTCTGAGTATCAACATAAACTTGATATGGTGTTGTTCATCCATCTTTGATCCTTCATTAGTGTTTGTGATAATAGAATAACAGTATCCAACTCAAAACACAGATGTATGAAGAATGTATAAAAACAATACAATAAAAACACAATTTAACCCATACACTAACATGGCATGATTTCATACATAACACAAATGGATATATTTCCAAATGCATAAAATTTTGTAGTCTACAAAGTTCAAAAACATACATTGTTTAAACACAACAAATATTGTTTAGGGGAATACATATTCGATGGATAACATTGGCTTTCATATGCTTAACCAGCATTTTTTTGTGGTGAAGAAAGCTTTGCTGCTATAATCTTGGTCTTAGTCCAAAATTGTTTTGGAGACCCACCAGAAACAGCATCAACTTGACTTCCAGATTGAGACTGGACCACACTTGGTTGATCATTACCTTTATAGTTGTCACCTGTAACCTTTGCCTTCTTCTTTGCTGTAACTTTTGGCTGGGATGAACCTGTTTTTTGAGACTGTTGTGTAGTGCCTTGACTTCTTGTTACACCTCCTTGCCCAAGACATGTTTTCTTGTTGTGTCCAGCATTGCCACAAATACCACAAACCACACTCTTAATAGACTGTGACAAGTTACTGGTTTTGTCACTATTATCATTTTCAGTAAAAGCCCTGGTTCTTTTCTTCCGTGACCTACCTAATGGTTTATGATGTTTTGATGGAAGAATGGTTGTAGGCACCTGTGACTTATACCAATGCTCATAACCATTTATTGGCTGGATGTGGTGTTTGTAAGTTTCTTCCCAAGTCTTAAGCAAGTAACATGGATGCACCCATGATTCAACAGATCCTATTTGCATTCCATTTAACCTCATACACCGGTGGGTAGCAACAGCATGTTTACATGGCATACATGTAAGCTCCCATCTTCTACATGTACAAGCCCTAGCTTCAACATTCACAGTACACTTGTCTCCCCATCCACTGACCTCATACTTTTCTCCTTCAACCCGTAAAGCAGTGTACTTATAAGCCTCTTTCTTGATTGCATCTAACGTGAGTGTTGCCTTTGGTGTTAATGGTCCGGCACACTTTTGAATCACATTCACAATGTTCACTATTCTTTTCATACAGTACTCTCTAATGTATTCCAAAGCAGTAATGATGGGTTGGTGCCTACCTCCCACTAGTTTCACATTGAACACCTCACACATGTTATTAAGTAGCACATAAGAATGAGCCCTCCCTACAACATGTTTGGTTAGGTACCTGAAAAATTTCGTAGAACAAAAGATGTACAAGTAGACATAGATTTGGTTAGGTACCTGAAAAATGCGACCTTGACCAATGGGTTGGTGGTATCTTACTTAACCAAGCATGGGCAGGTTCGCTAAAACTCTTGAATGCCAGCATGGCTGCCTCAAATTGTTGGACGGTTGTTGCTGCTGCACATCTCCACAAATGTTCCTTGTATGCTTTAGCATTCCATTGCAATTTCATATTATCATGGATGTGCTTCAAACAATATTTGTGTTCAGCACTAGGGAATACTTCTGCTAATGCTGGAATGATACCCTGCACAAATAAACATCAATTCCTTACTAATAAAACTTGCATTTAACGAAAATACAAGTGAATCTAATCAACTAAATGGTAAAATCACATTTTGCCTGTCGCTGATAAAATTGTAGTTTGAGTTTGGTTTCAAGTCAAGATCATCTCTTAGACATTCAAGAAACCAAATCCATAAGTCTTTGCTTTCAGCTTCTGCAACCGCGTAGGCTACAGGGTATATTCCATTGTTGTTGTCTATACCGACTGCTGTAAGAAGCTGGCCAGGAAAAGGACCCCTCATAAAAGCACCATCTAACCCCAACAACTCTCTTTGACAAGCTTTATATCCTTCCTTCAAAGTGCCTAAGCATACATACATTCTCTTGAAAACTCTGGTTGGACTTGTTGCATCTGTTGCAGTTTGTACACTTATCCTAACTGTTGTATCTGGGTTAGTTTTCTGCAACTCTTCAACATAGTCTCTTAAAAGGGTGTATTGCTGCTTATGATCACCCTTAATCTCATTTTCTGCCTTGTTTTTTGCCCTTAATGCTTTTGGCATAGACACCTGAACTTCAAACTGTTTACTGAGGTGATCTTGAATAGCCCTGATTGGAATATCTGGATTGACTTGAACTTGGTCAACTATTTGCTTCGAAAGAAACTTGTAGTCACAAGCTTTAATGTCTCTTGATTGCAAACATTTGTGTTCATCCCTGAAAGTTCGAACAATCCATACATCTTTATCTGTATTTTTGGCTACATACAACAACCATGGACAATCTGTTGCTTGCTCCTTGCGTGTTCGCAAATATACATCCCTACCAAGGCCTCTAGTTATCGGACCATTTTTCCTCTTTGGGGCTTTTCCCAGCCTTGAACCTTCGGTTATTCCACAAACAGGTATTTGTCCAAGACACCTAACCCTAATTCTCTGTTTGTCATTCTTAATTAGTTGCAATTTCCTCCTAGTCTTTATTGAAAGCAGGTAGATCCTATCTTTCACTTCTTTTGCAGTTACAAAACTTTGACCACAGTAAAAAAAGATTTCGTCCTCTGTTTGTGCTGCCTCACTTAACTTTTGTTTCTTGTATGCCCTCAATTTGTTCCTCCTAATAACATAGTCATCCTCATTCTCAGAACCACTTGCAAAATCATTATCATCTAACAGGTCCAACTCATTTTTCTTAAAAAAATCATGTGGTAGCTGGCTGGTGGTACCTATAGATGGTAAATATGTAGTCTCGGTCACTTTGAACAGATTAACATCAAAATCAGGCTCCTCAAAAGTATTAGCCTTATCGACAACTGTGTTTCCATCACCATTGTTCTCAATATCATCATCGTCACTCATATAAGTGTCTGTCTTACTCACATTGTCATCACTTGCAGCTTCATCGATTTCACTAACATGTACAGATTTACCTTTTTGGATATGATCCACATGATTACATGTTTCCTCCTCATGATGACCTAACTCTTGATCATTTTGAGATACCTCTTCAGGACTATCTATTTGGATATGCTCAACATGTTTATCTATATGCTGGTTGACATCACCTACAATATCTTCAGTATGACAGACCTCTACAGATGGAAACAAGGGTTGTGTTTCTGGCATCTGACTAGATTGTACCAAAGTATTGACTTCCAAAGGTTGATGTGTAACCTCACATATATCCTCTACCACAGATTTATTAACAATATTTTCTAAGAACAATTTGTTTGAGCAATATGGAACAATAGCAAGAGCTGCCTTTTTCTTTGTTGCATCCACATCAGCAATAACTGTCCTAATTGACTTTGGTGACATTTGATCAACGTCCAATGTTGTCTTACCATTTTCAACATAAACCTCTATCATCTTATGGTCATCAACAAGATCTTTCAATATTTCTAAATTAGCACTCTCACTTAAGCTATACAAACCATCATCTAAATTACTACCAGGCTTAACAAAGTAATAGTAATTTTTTGAACCGAGCTCATAACCCAATTCATACATAAGAACATCCAACTCTTCAACTGACACACTATCAACATCAACCAAATCAACTAAACTTTCCATACCTCCAACGTATATTCTACCAGGCCAGTATTTAAAGACACCATTGTGATGAATCCTCATACTAAACATATTAGATCTACCACCTGAAAACATGTCAATATATGTTTAAAGCATTCTAAAAACTTAATTGGGAAACAATAAATACCACAATTACAAATTCCAATGACTGTAATAAAAAAAAAACAGTACCGTATTTCTTCTTAGCAGAGTCCTATAGGACGGTATCATCAACTGGTTAACCTGGATGTCTTCTTACTTTCCATAGAGTAAAGTCCATGTTTCGGTTTTATGATTGATAAACAGGGGTTTTGTGACTTTCAATTAGGGTTTGTGAATTCTGATAATTCTTATAACGAAAGATTTGGGACGAATGATAATAGAGACTATGTGTTTATTGGGGCGGGAAGAGGGTTACATTACATGTGGCAATAATTAAGAAATTTTTAATTGAAATATGGAAATGACAAAAGTGCCCTTGGACTAAAGACAAATCTAACGCCATAAGATGTCCTTGACTAACGGCAATATGGTCAAAGGACTTGTAGCGAGTATAAACCTTGAAATAGTGACCCCAACCGATGAAAAGGCCGAGTTTTTTCCCATCGCAATGCGTCGTGCCAAGTTTAGGGACCAACTGTGTATTTTAGTCTATCAATTACAAGTGAAAAGATAAAAAATAGAAGGCACTGACAAACCATGGAATTTATGAGATTATGTCAAGCTTTTTATTTGATACTTTCTCTCATTCTTCACTTTCGTTCAATATTTACGCTTTAGAGTTAAATGAGTGCAAACATAAAAGAAAAAAAAAGTTGTTGAATTTTCGCGTACATTTTAAAAAAATTCGGTTCTAATCGGGTAGAACCGAAATACCCGAACCGGACCCGAGAACCGAACCGGAACCGAAACACCCTCTTCGGTCCGGTTCTCGATTCCTAATATATGTATTTTGCAGTTCTTGGTTCTCTCGGTTCCGGGTCGGTTCTTTGCGGTTCCGAAACCGCGCTCACCCCTTGTTCCATCTATAAAATTCTTTTTAAAAAAAATCAAAATACGCAAGTTTTAAGAACTTGCACTAAAATATATTTTTCACTCTCAAAATTTAACTAAAAAACAAATTCTACCCAAAAAAAAAAAAAAAAAAAACAAACAAAAACAAAAAAAAACAAAAAAACTTGGCTCCAAACTATGAGCGTCTTCATCCGAGCTCACCATAATGGAGTCGCAGGGTTTAATAAGAGCAATGCCGACTAAGAATATTCTCACCACGAGTTGAAGCTGATTTATTGAGGATGACTTAACTTTCGCCAAACCTCATATGGGAGTAAGTTTTATGCACCGTTTATTAACCTATGATTTTTTTTCAGTGTTGCAAATATCGGTCAACTCGGCAGATTAATCAACGATTACTAGGTAATCGACCTTCTACCTTGTTGATTTTTGAAAATAGAGGGAAAATCGGTTTGGCAAAAAAATTCGGCAACTAATCAGTCGAAAATCTGCCTAATCGGACTAATCGGCCAAATCGTCTTAATCGGTAAACTTTTAAAAAAAATATTAGTTTAGGCATTCTAATTAATTTGGGCAACGTTTATTTCACTTATAGCGCACAACAGACATCATAATCAGAATTGAAGCCTTTTATTGAAGTTTGGGAACATACCAAGCTTGGAATTAGTTAAGATCTTTAGTTTAGTATCTAGAAATTACCCAAAACTAGCACGAAATGACAATCCGATTAATCACCGATTCATCCCTCCTAGACCCATTAATCCCTACAAGGTGGTCGACCGCCCGACTAACGATTCACGATTTTTGCAACCTTGGTTTTTTTTACTCGGATTTGGTAATCACTACTTTTCCGACTTTGAATGCACTTCTCCTAAGAGCGCTCGGAACCATAGCGCAAAACCGACGTTATGGTCTACATGACATGCGTTATCCAATCCGAGGTCTTCGGCGTTGGCATGGCATTGCGAAGCACGTTGGTTTACCAACGTGTGTCGTGACTAGCAATTTATTTTATTTATTTTTTATTTATTATTTTTTTTACGGTTAGTTTTTCAAATTCAATTTTTTATTTTTATTTTTTTTTAAATTGAATTTTAAATCCTCTATAAATACAACATCTATTTACTCAATATTTTCACACTTAACTCACACAATACTTATAAACCCTACACACTATGGCTTGTCGTCTCCCCCCATTCCGTCGAAGAAATGCGAGCTTATATTCAATAACAATGCGATCAAGACGATGCGGCTCGACAAAAGTCTTTTGTCGACGTTATCAAGCTGTTTGGGCTCGAAAAGGCAGAGAAGCAACATTTGCGACAACGATACGCGAATTGCAAAGACATTTCGCCGAAAGACAAGCTTTGATAGACAATTTTTTGAGCGATGAAGCCGAGAAAGATGATGCCATTGGTGAAACGTTGTGGTCGTGTGTTTCACATATACAAGCCAACATCAGCAACAAAACCCGTTGGAGTTATCAAGAAACCAAAATGGTTGATTTAGTATCACAACAACTGAATCAACTTGGGCAAGGTGCATCAACATCAACTGATGCACCTAGATTTGTTGAGCAACAACATTATCAGTTTACGGGTTATGCAGACGAGAAAGTTGATGAGCATGGCTTAACTGCAAGACAACGTTATGAAATGATGTGTGACGGAGAGGCTTTACGAGAAGTTGAAGCAGAACAAGCCAGGAAACAACAAGAGGAGGATGAGAGAATCCGGAAAGCGGAAGCCGAAAGGGCGGCGTTCATTGAGGAATTTCCTAGGAAATAACGTTATTACCAATCTTACAAAGCCCTTTGATCATTGTGGAGTACATAAGCACATCAGGTTCACAAATTTGATCTATAATCAATTTATTGAAGATCATCTCAGCCTCGAAAATCCTATTTTCTCGAACCAGTCCGTTTAAGAGTGTATTAAAAGTGCAAGCATCAGGACGAATACCTCTCTTGAGAAAGAAGCCAAAGATGGAAAAGCCCTCATTTGTGCAAGACAAGTGGCAACAACAGTTGATGGCAATGTTCATAGTATACTCATCAACAGTAATACGAAGAGCACACATTTGTTTAAAAATGTCACGTGAATGAGAAAAATGTTTCATTTTGGTAACAGATTGCAACAACTGAGTAAATTTAACAACAGAAGGCAGAGGCCGTCTTTGTGACATTTGATCGAACAGATTCAAAGCATGATCTAAGTTGGCTACTTTTTGATACTTGATTGAGAATGTTGTTCAAAATTATCAACACTTGAAGAAGAAAAAGAAATGGAGAGAATTAAGGAGACCAAAAATGAAAAAGGGGTTTGAAGGAAATAGTTGGTGATTAATATATTACCTCTCATATTCATATTAGAAGATTTGAAGAAAGAGTAATGAGCAGATTTTGAGAGGTGCATTATCAACATCTTCTTGGTTGCCATTTCTAGCACATAGATTCACTCCTATTGCTTTACAAGGTTTGTTAGTTTGTTTGTTTGGTGAAAATAATAAAAATCATGTTCCAGCTATAAAATTCTTTTTTTCAAAAAATCAAAATATGGAAGTAATATACTTTCCACGCTCAAAATTTAACTAAAAACACATCCACCTGAAGAAAAAAAAAACCCTCAGCTTTCACACTATGAGCGTTTTCACCCCGAGCTCACCATAATAGAGCTGCAAGGTTTAATAAGAGCAATATCGACTAAGAATATTCCCACCACGAAATGAAGCCAATTTATTGAAGATGACTTAACTTTCGCCAAACCTCATATGAGAGTAAATTTTATGCACCATTTATTAACCTATGATTTTTTTTACTCGGATTTGGTAATCACTAGTTTTCCGACTTTGAATGCACTTCTCCTCATATCGATGAGATTAATTTTGGACATTTATTGTTGTTAACTTTCTCTAACTTTACTTTTAACTTTAATTTGGCAAGCTTTTTGTGTTAGACTTATTTTGAAAACTAGAAGATTAAGGATATAAGAAGATAAGTGGAAATTACCTAATGTCATGACCCACCTTTTAAAATGTTTATCTAACGAGTGTCCTCAGAGCACTACTTTAAATGGTTCAATAAGGAAAGCTTAAGTTCATTAATTACAAAATCATAACTTGCGAATATTTTTGAGATTTCTGAATTACAACAAGGTCATAGGAATTAAAATCGTGTGTGTGTTTGAATGTGTTGTGAGTTATTTGTGTTTAAGCGGTTATGTGCGCTATAATCACTAGTGAGTAAAGTTGTTAGGAAGATGGCGAGAAGAGGATACGATAGGATGATGATGTGAAAATGATGTAACACTGGCTGATAGGTTGGAAAGAAATTGAGAAAGTAAATATATCGAGACCAGGGCCCACCGGCTTCCACGTCTGCTGTACCTCTTCTCTCACCCTCCCATTGTCAAAACCCTAAAACCCTGTTTCTACAACACACCTAAAAATGTCAACCATATTCAAACACCATCACCACATCCACACACTCACACAACAACCAAACACAAAACAATCCATCATCACCTACCTAACCAAAACCCTCAACTTCCCACTCACACGTGCCACCACTTTCTACAACAAATACTCAACCCCAAACACCAACCCTCAACACGTCATCACATATCTCAAAGCCCAAAATTTCTCATTTTCCATCATCCAAAAATGGGTTAACCAATCCCCTCAAATCCTATTCACTGATGTGGAAAACACCCTTAAGCCAAAACTCATTTTTTCAAAGAATTGGGCTTGGTTGACCAAGAGTTGACCAGTTTTATATCGAAAAACCCGACTTATTTATCCGACCGTTTCGAAAAAAGATTGGTACCCTGTTTAGATATTGTCAAAAGATTAATGGGTTTTAAAGGAAATGGTGTGGGGAGTGGTAAAAATGTCAACTTTGTTAGGTTGTTGGTTAGGTGTAATTGGGTTGATGTTAAGTGTCCGGTTGAGCGAGTTAAGGGGAATTTGGCGTTTTTTGAGGAATGTGGGATTGTGGGGTCGCAGTTGGTTACGGTTATGACTAGGCAGCCTAGGTTGTTGATTATGGGAGAATTGGAAGTTAGGAAGCTTGTGTCGAGGTTGTTGGGGATTGGGTTTAGGATTGATTCAAGGATGTTTGTTCATGGGCTGTATACGTTGAGTTGTTTGAGTGAGGAGAGTTTTCGGAGGAAAGTTGAGTTGTTTGAGTCGTTTGGGTTTAGTCAAAGTGAGGTTTTGGGGATGTTTAGGAAGGCGCCGGGGTTGTTTAGAGTGTCGGGAGGGAAGTTGAGAGGTGGTATTGAGTTTTTTATGAATGTGGTTGGGTTTGAGAAGGAGGTGTTGGTTCGTAGGCCGAATGTATTGAAGCTTAGTTTGGAGGAGAGACTGATTCCGAGGTATAATGTTATGAATCTTATGATGGAGAAACAGTTGGTCGCCATTTCCAACAGAGAGATTCACTACTGCTGTTTCACAAGGTTTGTTTGTTTGTTTGTTTGGTGAAAATGATAAAAAGCATGTTACATCTATAAAATTCTTTTTTCAAAAAATCAAAATATGGAAGTTTAAAGATCTTCGCGTTTATATAGCTGCCATTTTTTTTTATCTAAAAAAAAAAAAAAAAAATACCTCGGCTTTTTCACTATGAGCGTTTTCACCCCGAGCTCACCATAATGGAGCCGCATGGTTTAATAAGAGCAATGCCGACTAAGAATATTCCCACCATGAGTTGAAGCCAATTTATTGAGGATGACTTAACTTTCGCAAAAACTCATATGAGAGTAAATTTTATGCACCGTTTATCAACCTATAGTTTTTTTTACTCGGATTTGATAATCACTAATTCACTAGTTTTCCGACTTTGAATGCATTTCTCCTAATATCGATGAGATTAATTGGGACATTTATTGTTAACTTTCTCTAACTTTACTTTTAACTTTAATTTCGTAAGCTTTTTGTGTTAGACTTATTTTGAAAACTAGAAGATTAAAGAGATAAGAAGATAAGTGGAGATTACTTAATGTTATGACCCATTTTTTAAAAGGCTTGTCTAACGAGTGCTCTCAAAGCATCACTTTAAATGGTTAAATAAGAAAAGGTTAAGTTCATTAACTACAAAATCATAACTTGCGAACATTTTTGAGATTTCTTAAGTAGAACAAGGTCATAGGAATTAAAATTGTGTATGTGCTTGAATGTGTTGTGTGTTATCACTACGGGGTAAAGTTGTTAGGCCATCCTTAATGCATGGTTTAATGGAAAGTCTAAAAGGATGTGGCATACATTGAATGCATTGTGAAGATGCCAACTCATCCATAAGTTTAAAGACCATATGTCTCTGAACACACGGTTGAAATACCATGGAGAAGGGCCAACATGATTTCTTTTTCTCTTTCTAATTCCTATAAACCTCTCCACCCACCACTATTACAAGTAAAATATGCTTTTGATTGTCTATTCATTTCCTAGTGACTATATGTAGATAAATTATATGCCGTTACAGTTTTGGTAAAACACATATTTATGAACGCAAGTTTTTTTTGTTCAACAAGTAAATCAAATATAACTTTAACTATACATTACATAATTAAAAGTAACTGACAAGATATTTTATGTGTATATAAACATTACATAATTATATTTCATTTGTTTTAGTATTTCAATTTACGACATTTATAAACGTTCATGATCTTTTGTAACTCAGAACACTTAGAAAAAATATTATTAGCTATTCAATCTATAAGCAATTTAAAATAATATGATGAGGTGGAAATATGTTAAATTGTGTAAGGTCCAATGCACTGTGAGTGTATTTTATGAGAAGTTGGACGTTTACGTGGCAGTGAGTTAGCACTCTATTAAACTCTACATTATACTATGCATTGAGGATGCCCTTAGGACATCCTCAATGCATACAACATCTTTGGGTTAAATAGAGTGCCAAATCACCACTATACTCTTTCAATTAAAACGTCCACAACCTATTGAACATTACACATAAAAACTAAAGTGCCATGTCACTAGGGAATTTATAATTATTTATCTTTTACTCCTAAAAGAACATATTAAAAAGGGTGTTTGCATGGCCATACGCTTATTTTAAATGAATTGGAGAGTTAAAAGATAGTGGTGGACCCAACAAGATGTCTTATACTGCGTAAGGTCCAATGCACTGTGAGTGTATTTTATAAAAAGTTGGATGTTTACGTGGCAGTGAGTTAACACTCTATTAAACTCTACGTTATACTATGCATTGAGGATGCCCTTAGGAAATCCTCAATGCATACAACATCTTTGTGTTAAATAGAGTGCCAAATCACCACTATACTCTTACAATTAAAACATCCACAACCCATTGAACATTACACATAAAAACTAAAGTGCCATGTCACTAGGGAATTTATAATTATTTATCTTTTACTCCTAAAAGAACATATTAAAAAGGGTGTTTGCATGGCCATACGCTTATTTTAAATGAATTGGAGAGTAAAACGATAATGGTGGACCCAACAAGATGTCTTATACTCGTTTGTACAGAAAGGGACGACCTTTAAACGAATATGCTTTCACAATGCATTAGCCATTGCCATGTCATAATCCTCTATTGAACCATGACATCTAAGAACATTTTGGATGGCCTTAGGAAGATGGCTAGAAGATGATAGGATGGGATGTTGATGTGAAGTTGATGTAACGCTGGCTTATTGGTAGAAAAGAAATTGAGAAAGAAAAATATATCGAGACCAGGGCCCACCGGATTCCACGTCTGCTGTCCTTCTTCTCTCACCCTCCCACCGTCAAAAGTCAAAACCCTAAAACATGTTTCTGCAAGACACCTAAAAATGTCAACCATATTCAAACACCATCACCATCTCCACACACTCGCACAACAACCAAACACAAAACAATCCATACTCACCTACCTAACCAAAACCCTCAACTTCCCACTCATACGTGCCACCACTTTCTACAACAAATACTCAACCCCAAACACCAACCCTTAACACGTCATCACATATCTCAAAACCCAAAATTTCTCATTTTCCATCATCCAAAATGGGTTAACTAATCCCCTCAAATCCTATTCACCGATGTGGAAAACACCCTTAAGACAAAACACATTTTTTTCAAAGAGTTGGGCTTGGTTGACCAAGAGTTGACCAGTTTTATATCGAAAAACCCGACTTATTTATCCGACCGTTTCGAAAAAAGATTGGTACCCTGTTTAGATATTGTCAAAAGATTAATGGGTTTTAAAGGAAATGGTGTGAGGAGTGGAAAAAATGTCAACTTTGTTAGGTTGTTGGTTAGGTGTAATTGGGTTGATGTTAAGTGTCCGGTTGAGCGAGTTAAGGGGAATTTGGCATTTTTTGAGGAATGTGGGATTGTGGGGTCGCAGTTGGTTACGGTTATGACTAGTCAGCCTAGGTTGTTGATTATGGGAGAATTGGAAGTTAGGAAGCTTGTGTCGAGGTTGTTGGGGATTGGGTTTAGGATTGATTCAAGGATGTTTGTTCATGGGCTGTATACGTTGAGTTGTTTGAGTGAGGAGAGTTTTCGGAGGAAAGTTGAGTTGTTTGAGTCGTTTGGGTTTAGTCAAAGTGAGGTTTAGGGGATGTTTAGGAAGGCGCCGGGGTTGTTTAGAGTGTCGGGAGGGAAGTTGAGAGGTGGTATTGAGTTTTTTATGAATGTGGTTAGGTTTGAGAAGGAGGTGTTGGTTCGTAGGCCGAATGTATTGATGCTTAGTTTGGAGGAGAGAGTGATTCCGAGGTATAATGTTATGAATCTTATGATGGAGAAACAGTTATTGGGTTACACATCAGCGGGGTCAGAGGATGGAACGAGGAGCCAACATGATAACAACTACGTGATGGGTTAGGAGATAACCATCAAGTCTATCTTTTGTTTAGGTTATTTGTTTAATTAGGATAAATGTCGAGTATGTGTTCGAGTCGTATTAGGATAAGTATTTATCTTTGTTTAGGGTTATCTTGTTATGAGTATTTAATCTCATCGTGATGAATGAAATCATTAAGTATCCGGTCTACAATTCTCTGTTCTTCTATCTTTTCTACAGGAGCCTGCACTCGCTATAAGTAGTGCTACTATCGATACGAGTGGGTCGTATCAATTGGTGCTTTCATTGAGAGCTCTCGTTGAGAGGGCTTACGATTAGGGTTCCAAAAAATATATATATATATTCACGGGGGTACTGTTCATCGCACTGTTTACGGGTACTGTTCATCGTACTGTTCGTCTGTACTATTTACCGGTACTGTTCATCTGAAATACTATTCATCGGAGTACTGTTCATCACGGGTACTATTCATAAAAAAATTTTGAGTTATTAATCGCTTTAGTATTATTCATGGCATCAAGCGGCAGCGATCAGGAAGCGGAATATGCACTCTCTAAACTTTTGAAAATGGGTACGGTGACCGAATATGAGAGTGAGTTTGTGGTACTAGCAAATCGAGTAACAGGGATCTCTGAATCTTTACTTACATCGTTTTATATCTCCAGACTTAAACTGACGTTACAAATAGAACTGTTGAGGGCAAGGCCTACAACTTTAGGAGAAGCCTTTTCCTTAGCCCATATAGTCGAGGCTCGTTTTGAGGCAATTGAAGAGAAGGAGAAAGAGCATATAATTGAAAAGAAATCAGATACCATTCCATCGTTACAAAGTGAATTCGCTTCACCTGAGATTAAAATGTCGTTAGATACTGATGAATATATTGGTGTTGATGTGGTTAATAACGCGATAGATGGTGTTTTCGATATTGGTGGGAGTAATGAAGTTCATACCAAGTTTGAAGAATTTTCAGAAAATAAGAAAAGTATGAAAGAGATTGTTGTGGGTGGTCGTGAATTTGATGTTCGTTTAGGTGAAATAAATTTGAATTTAAGTGAGGAATTAGCATACAGGGTTAGTCCTATACGCACTTCTTCGGTGGCTCATGAAAGTCCACGGGTTCGCCAACTATGGGAAGGAATTGGTATCGGTGATGCTCACGGGCTAATGGATAATGGACGCAACCATAAATTTGTTCAACCAAATGTGTGGAAATGGATATCGGACTCTCAATCGACATATTCTTCGTATCACCTTGAGGGCAAGGTGATTTTTGAAGGGGTGGGGAGTGTTATGGCATGGGTAGCGGAAGGCGGAAGAATGGTGTTGTGTTATGTCCAAGGTAGTGGAAGGCGGAAGAGGAAAAAGGTGAAGGCTGCAATTCAAAGAAGATTATGGGATCCCGGATTACGCCAATGTTGCAGGAGGACGGACTGCCCAAATGACTCAAGAAGTCCAAACGTATGGCATAAAGATTATGTCATATAATCTATCTTTATTTACGTGTCTTTGTTTAGGACTGTTTTCATGTTTATTTAGAAAAGTCAATTAAGAATGTTTTAAGACAATACCTTGAGGGCAAGGTGGTTTTGAAGGAGTGAGGAATGATGCGTCTGGGCCTAGCCCATGGCCTATTTAGGTCTTAGGGTTTTACCCTACTTTGTCTTATAAATACTCTTGTAATCATTTATTATAAAGTTTAAGATAAACAAATCTCTAGTTCTTCTCTCTATATTCTTAAGGAGCTCGCACACGCTAAAAGTGGTGCCTTATCCCGATACAACCCCTAACCGGGTCGTATCATATTTGATGAAACGGCCCAAGTTTATTAATGTGACGTGGTTGCCGGAAGCCGAGTTCTTGGATAAGTATGTATTGAAGAACCGAGATTATGCTGAGGAGTTGTTGGTGGTTTACAAAGGTGGTGATTCTATGGTGTTGAAAGAACAGAACACAGAGAGCATGAGTCAGATTGACAAACAACAGTAAAATTTAGTGGTGAACATATTAAACGGTTTTAGGGTGATAGTTGCAAAATATTTTTTGTTGGAGGTGTCATACCTGTTTGTAAAATTTTAAGTGTTTTGCAGATGTTGTGGGTAGTGATTTATTATACATATGGACTTACTGAGGATCTCCCTCATTTGGGATTTGCTAACTACTCGTTCTCCTACAACTTTGGTTTTATGGTATGAGAATTTTTTTTTTAAAAGATTGATTTCTCAATTTTTCTTGAAGTTCCAATAGATTAGCTTTTAGCTTTGCCAATACTAGTGGTATACTTGCTTTGCAGTGTCTGTCAATTTGACATATTTCTCTTTTGAAGTACTTGATCCTCTTGATGAAAATATTTGTATGCTTATTATTTTGAAGTTCCAAAGACAATACATGTTTCATTTGGGATTGATTCGCTGTTTATTGTACATGGGTTTTATCTTGTTGTATAGCATTGAATATCAACATTAAGAACAGGGATCATCACTTATTATTGGTAGACGACTCTCTTAATGTGTAGCCCGAGGTGCTCACATCATCAGTTAAGAAATGCCAAAATTCAAACCCGGAGAGTGGCACCGTCAAGTAAAGAAGCTAAGAAGCTGTCAACATGCAGTGAATCAGTTACCTAATACTCGTAGTTAATGAATAGACTAGACCTTAGTAACAGTTCGTACTAACTATTTATAAAAGATTTGTTAAACAGGAGAGAACTAACCTTGAAAACATTTGCAACAATTACCAAATCAGTGAAAGTTGTTTTCATTCATATCGTGACTTGTAATTTTACAATATAGCGGACAAAGTAAAGTAAATAAGTGCTGCTGGTGACGTTATAATTGGTCTCTATCAACGGAGTAGCACCTATCTTGTAATTTGCCCCAAAGTGGTGGGTGTTTAAAATGAAAACAGGTTTATAAATGCAAGTTTACTCCATGTTGTCTACTAAACACTTGTTTTGGAACCAGAGGGGGTACAAAAACATCATTCGACTACCACATATTTAAAATGTCAGATGACCAACCAGATGAATGCTAAATGACATTTAATACCAGTTCCTACTTCCACATTTTGAAGGTACAGTCTTCGTTTTTCCTCCAATAAAAGAACTCGGATCCACCATTACTTCTTTTAATTTTTCTCACCTAGTGTTGTCTAAGGAGAAAAACAGGGAGCGTCCATTAATTCTTTTGGTACAAGCTTACGAATCAGTTTAAACATAGTTACATCCACTGATCCAACTGCTATTGAATCAATTAGCAAAGACATTGTTGAAACATCAAGAAAGTAACCTCTCCCATCCATATCATGTAAAAGCATCTCTACATCATCGAAGTATTTATTCCTTAGATATCCTTGGAGAAGAACATTGTAAGTAACCTTATCTGGCGGACAACCACTATCTTCCATTTTCAGAAACAACTGTTTTGCATCAATCACAAGACCTTCCCCACAAAACCCAGAAATCATCACTGTAAATGTGCGAGCACTAGGTTTTATACATTTGACACTTAGGTCATGGAAAAGAGCCTTTGCAATATCAAGCTTCCCACATTTGCTAGCACCATCAATCAGGATATTGTACGCAACAATATCTGTTTTTAGCTTGCTATCACCCATTAAATGAAACAAAGATAATGCCTCTTCTATCTGATGGTTGTTACAAAGACCCTCTAGAATAATTCCATAAGTCAATTGATCCGGCCTTTGACCTTTTCCATGCATCTCATCAAAGAGTTTCCGTGCATCTCCACATCGACCAACCTGAAACAATCCTTGTATCATGGTATTGTAAGTGACCACATTGTGTTTCAAACCTTTTCTGGTTATTTCATTAAAGAGATCCATCGCCTCATCTATTTTCAAACTCTTGCAATACCCATTCAGTAAACTACTGTATGAAATAACATTAGGGACAAGACCTCTAAACACCATTGAATCAAAAATTGTCTTTGCTTTGCTCATTTCACCACGCAAACAGTAACCATCTATAAGTGTACTATATGTCACTATGTCTGGAACAATACCTCTTTCAAGCATTATGTTGATGACATCCTCAGCTTCTTCTACTTTTCCTTCTTTACAATATGCATCAACTAATATATTATAAGTTTGCACATTTGGAGAGATCCCATCATCCAACATTTCTTGGAGCATCTTAGAGGCCTCATCCCAACGACCTAAGTTACAAAGGCCATCAATCAAACAGTTGTAAGTGATGACATTGGGTGAGATGCCTTTTTGGAAAACCATTTCTTTGAAAAGCTTGAAAGCATCATCAATCATTTTGTCCTTGCAAAGACTATCAATGATGGTGTTATATACAACAACATTAGGTTTACAACCCTTTTCACCCATAAGCCTAAGCAATTGAATGGCAACAACGTTATTCCCTATCTTACAAAGCCCTTTAATCATTGTGGAGTATGTGACTACACTGGGTTCACAAAGTTTTTGTTTAATAAGCTTTTTGAAGAAAATCTCAGCCTCAAGAATCCTATCTTCATGGACCAGTCCATCTAGAAGCGCACTAAATATGAAGACATTTGGTACAATAGATCGCCTAAAACAATAACCTAGGGCCGCAAAGCCATCATTGGTGCGAGACGACTGACAACAACACTTGATGGCAATACTCATTATAAATTTATCAACAGGAACGCCAATCGCACACATTTGTTTAAACATATCAAGAGAATGAGAAAAATGTTTCATTTTGGTAACAGACTGCAACAACTGGGTAAAGTCAATAACCGAAGGCAGAGGTCGCCTCTGTGACATTTGATCGAACAGGTTGAGAGCATGATCCAAGTTGGTAACTTTTTGGTACTTAGATTGAGGACGTTGTTCATAATCATCAACATTTGAAGAAGAAGAAAAAGAAATGGAGGGAATTAAAAATGAAAAAGGGGTTTGAAGGAAAGAGTTGGTGATGAATAAATTACCTCTCATATTCATATTAGATTTGAAGAAAGAGTAATGAGCAGATTTTGAGAGGTGCATTCTTGGTTGCCATTTCCAGCACAGAGATTCACTACTGCTGTTTCACAAGGTTTGTTTGTTTGGTGAAAATGATAAAAAGCATGTTCAATGACTAGTTCCATCTATAAAATTCTTTTTTAAAAAAATCAAAATACGCAAGTTTTAAGAACTTGCACTAAAATATATTTTTCACTCTCAAAATTTAACTAAAAAACACATTCTACCAAAACAAACTTGGCTCCAAACTATGAGCGTCTTCACCCCGAACTCACCATAATGGAGCCGCATGGTTTAATAAGAGCAATGCCGACTAAGAATATTCTCACCACGAGTTGAAGCTGATTTATTGAGGATGACTTAACTTTCGCCAAACCTCATATGGGAGTAAGTTTTATGCACCGTTTATTAACCTATGGTTTTTTTTCAGTGTTGCAAATATCGGTCAACTCGGCAGATTAATCAACGATTACTAGGTAATCGACCTTCTACCTTGTTGATTTTTGAAAATAGAGGGAAAATCGGTTTGGCAAAAAAAATCGGCCACTAATCGGTCAAAAGTCTGCCTAATCGGCCAAATCGTCATAATCGGTAAACTTTTTAAAAAAATATTAGTTTAGGCATTTTAATTAATTTGGGCAACGTTTATTTCACTTATAGCGCACAATATACCTCATAATCATAATTGAAGCCTTTTATTGAAGTTTGGGAACATACCAAGCTTGGAATTAGTTAAGATCTTTGGTTTAGTATCTAGAAATTACCCAAAACTAGCACGAAATGTCAATCCGATTAATCACCGATTCATCCCTCCTAGACCCATTAATCCCTACAAGGTGGTCGACCGTCCGACTAACGATTCACGATTTTTGCAACCTTGGTTTTTTTACTCGGATTTGGTAATCACTACTTTTCCGACTTTGAATGCACTTCTCCTAAGAGCGCTCGGAACCATAGCGCAAAACCGACGTTATGGTCTACATGACATGCGTTATCCAATCCGAAGTCTTCGGCGTTGGCATGGCATTGCGAAGCACGTTGGTTTACCAACGTGTGTCGTGACTAGCATTTTTTTTTATTATTATTATTTTTTTTACGGTTAGTTTTTCAAATTCAAAATATTTTCAAACACCCCCCCCCCCTTTGGGGTTAACGGTACTCAATATTTATCAACGTGTGTCGTGACTAGCATTTTTTATTTTTTTTTTTAATTTTTTTTACGGTTAGTTTTTCAAATTCAAAATATTTTCAAACACCCCCCCTGGCATAAAATCAACTGTAATAAAATATTTAAGGAAAGTGATTTGTTCCAACATATATATCTTCCAACATTTCCACCACATATTCCACCTTCCACAAACCAAACTTACTCGGAAACAATCTACCAACACTACCCTCACCATTTACATTACGAACATTGTCAATCCACTAGGGAACTTGCAATGGAACTAAGGGACGAGATGCGATTCATACTCAACTACATCCTTGATCGCATCAACATCATCACTCACCAAAACTTCCATAATTAACCATATGAAAGCATGGAAAGAATGATATTACTATTTTATCATTTTTTTCTTTTAAGTCATTTTAAAGAACAAACCTTGTTCGTAGTTTTACATTTTGTATGTGGCCTATATACCACTACACTTTGATATTTTATTACAAGGCTTTGTTTACGTACCTTGGCTCTCCATCTTGTTTCTCGTCCCATACAAGATTATATTACATGTTACTACTAACACTTTCTTTGTAGGTATTATATTTTCTTACTTGACACCCAATTCTAGGGGGAGCTACCGTCAAGGAGGAGCTAGTGCTTCGTGGATCATACTTATTTTTATTCAACAAATTATTTCTTCATTAGGTTCGCTTTTTGTTTCGACAAAAATTAGGAGAAGAAGTAAAAATTACACATGCTTTCAAAACATACATCTAATCTTAAGTTTTACTCATCATAACATTATATTTTTTCATCAACTAAAACGGGGAGATTGTTAATACAAATAAACCGTAAAAACGTTTATTCATATTTAGCGATTTCTTTGTGTTTTGTTGATAACAAATATAAAGTTTATCATAAGTAAAATTATAAGAATACATGTTATTTTTGTAAAGTATATACATTTGGTCATTTACATAAAATGTTGTAATAATTCATTTGTTGTAATAGTTTAATAGGATGGATACTATCCAAGGCCCATGACCCATACCTATGGAGCTAATCCAAGACCCATAACCCAAGACCCATGACCCAATGTCTAGATACATTGTATCTTGTTGGGTACCCAAGGCTCATGCCCATGACCCATGACCCGGTTTGTAACCCAGAATCCGGACAATTACAACCCAGTTTGCCGGATCCCTTGGATTGCACTGGACGGATCCCCAAGTGAGGGATCCGCCAAAACCGGGCTACAGTAGATATTTTTTCCTATAAATAGTGAGTCATTTCTTCATTGTTACTCACCACTCTTCTTACAAACTCTCTCATATATTATCTCTCTCTTGTAATCTCATATCTATTGATCTATCTAGTAGTTCTTATTTCTTTTGTTGTGATTCTCATTTAGGTCCTTCTCAAAGGAGAGATCACGCGATACTACAAGTCATCCAAGCAAGGGGTCCAAAAAAGCCTTAAACATCAAGAGCATGCGATATATAACAAACCATATGGAGCACTAAAATGTAAAGGTACCAAAAAGTTACCTGCAAAACAGTTACCATCTGTTCGAATGTGCAGGTACAGTAAACCCGAGCAAAACACTAATACCAAAACAATCCTCTCTCGGCAATCCACCATCAACCTCACCAAACAGAATATCAAAACACCCCCGTCGCAACGCGGCGGGTTCTAATTACTTGTTATAACAACAACGAAACAATACTCTTAGGTGATGTTTGTTTATTAAGAGGCTCTGAATCTGAATCTGATTCGCACATCTAAATATGAATATGCGGTATAAAAGTCTGAATCTGATTCTCATCTTAATTTGAATACGTGGTTGAGAAATCTGAATATGACTCAAATAAAATTGTTTGTTTTAAATGTCTGAATGTGCTAAACTATCAGGTTTTACAATATAAATATAAACCATTGCAGTCGCACAATATATAAAATTTATTAACTATAAGAAAACAAATTCTATAATATAATAATCAATTTAAAGTTAAAAGAATTTAAAAAAAAACATGCAATTTCATATTTATTTGACAAAAATAAACATGTCGGAGTTTAAATTGAATTTTTAAAACGATTAAATATATGGTTCGCGTTAGAGTTGAGATATATGAGTCTGAAACCGAATCCTTTAACTTGAAAAAATATGAATTGTCACGTTTCATCCTATACATTCTTTATCCAACAAAACATATACAATGATTATATATAATACTTTTAATATGAAAAACAAATATGAAACAAGAACAAGAACAAGAAAATAATAATAATAATATTTATTATTATTTCTGCTCTCGGTCCGGAATTTCTGCTCGTAAGGAGGTGGATATTGGGCTTTATGGAGATGGGGACAGATCCTTGCGCCCAACTGATATACTGCTTTACTCTTGGGATAGTGGGCATGATGTATGTGTTGATCTTACGGGATCGTCGCCCTTGACGCAATATGGGATGACTGATTTTATGCCAGGGCGGGCGATCATTGATGGTACAGTTGATATTTTTTTTTTTTTAAATTGAATTGTAAATCCTCTATAAATACAACATCTATTTACTCAATATTTTCACACTTAACTCACACAATACTTATAAACCCTACACACTATGGCTTGTCGTCTCCCCCATTCCGTCGAAGAAATGCGAGCTTATATTCAATAACAATGCGATCAAGACGATGCGGCTCGACAAAAGGCTTTTGTCGACGTTATCAAGCTGTTTGGGCTCGAAAAGGCAGAGAAGCAACGTTTGCGACAACGATACGCGAATTGCAAAGACATTTCGCCGAAAGACAAGCTTTGATAGACAATTTTTTGAGCGATGAAGCCGAAAAAGATGATGCCATTGGTGAAACGTTGTAGTCGTGTGTTTCACATATACAAGCCAACATCAGCAACAAACCCGTTGGAGTTATCAAGAAACCAAAATGGTTGATTCAGTATCACAACAACTGAATCAACTTGGGCAAGGTGCATCAACTTCAACTGATGCACCTAGATTTGTTGAGCAACAACATTATCAGTTTACGGGTTATGCAGACGAGAAAGTTGATGAGCATGGCTTAACTGCAAGACAACGTTATGAAATGATGTGTGACGAAGAGGCTTTACAAGAAGTTGAAGCAGAACAAGCCAGGAAACAACAAGAGGAGGATGAGAGAATCCGGAAAACGGAAGCAGAAAGGGCGGCGTTCATTGAGGAATTTCCTAGGAAATAACGTTATTACCAATCTTACAAAGCCCTTTGATCATTGTGGAGTACATAAGCACATCAGGTTCACAAATTTGATCTATAATCAATTTCTTGAAGATCATCTCAGCCTCGAAAATCATATCTTCTCGAACCAGTCCGTTTAAGAGTGTATTAAAAGTGCAAGCATCAGGACGAATACCTCTCTTGAGAAAGAAGCCAAAGATGGAAAAGCCCTCATTTGTGCAAGAGAATGGCAACAACAGTTGATGGCAATGTTCATAGTATACTCATCAACAGGAACACGAAGAGCACACATTTGTTTAAAAATGTCAAGTGAATGAGAAAAATGTTTCATTTTGGTAACAGATTGCAACAACTGAGTAAATTTAACAGCAGAAGGCAGAGGCCGTCTTTGTGACATTTGATCGAACAGATTCAAAGCATGATCTAAGTTGGCTACTTTTTGATACTTGATTGAGAATGTTGTTCAAAATTATCAACACTTAGAAGAAGAAAAAGAAATGGAGAGAATTAAGGAAGCCAAAAATGAAAAAGGGGTTTGAAGGAAATAGTTGGTGATTAATATATTACCTCTCATATTAGATTTGAAGAAAGAGTAATGAGCAGATTTTGAGAGGTGCATTATCAACATCTTCTTGGTTGCCATTTCCAGCACATAGATTCACTCCTATTGCTTCACAAGGTTTGTTAGTTTGTTTGTTTGGTGAAAATAATAAAAATCATGTTCCAACTATAAAATTCTTTTTTTCAAAAAATCAAAATATGGAAGTTATATACTTTCCACGCTCAAAATTTAACTAAAAACACATCCTCCTGAAAAAAAAAACCCTCAGCTTTCACACTATGAGCGTTTTCACCCCGAGCTCACCATAATAGAGCTGCAAGGTTTAATAAGAGCAATGTCGACTAAGAATATTCCCACCACGAGTTGAAGCCAATTTATTGAAGATGACTTAACTTTCGCCAAACCTCATATGAGAGTAAATTTAATGCACCATTTATTAACCTATGATTTTTTTTACTCGGATTTGGTAATCACTAGTTTTCCGACTTTGAATGCACTTCTCCTAATATCGATGAGATTAATTTGGGACATTTATTGTTGTTAACTTTCTCTAACTTTACTTTTAACTTTAATTTGGCAAGCTTTTTGTGTTGGACTTATTTTGAAAACTAGAAGATTAAGGATATAAGAAGATAAGTGGAAATTACCTAATGTCATGACCCACCTTTTAAAATGTTTATCTAACGAGTGTTCTCAAAGCACTACTTTAAATGGTTCAATAAGGAAAGCTTAAGTTCATTAATTACAAAATCATAACTTGCGAATATTTTTGAGATTTCTGAAGTACAAGGTCATAGGAATTAAAATCGTGTGTGTGTTTGAATGTGTTGTGAGTTATTTGTGTTTAAGCGGTTAGAGCACAATGTATGGGGTGCCATTGGTGTGCCAAATGCATGTCATTCGTGTACCAACCATACCGGAGCATCTCGTGAGCCAAACGTTTTGAGCCAATGCAATGGCTCAAGCCATTTGCATTCTTGTGTGTTTTTTTCCTTTTCTTTTTTTTGTATTGTGAGTGAGTGAATATTTTTAGAGGGTATCTTGTGTGACCCAATAACATGTTAGTGGTGTGTTATGAGGGAGGGTGTTTTAGTTAGCGGTGTGTTATTGGGAGGTGTATGATGTGACGCTGAGGTGACATACCAATAACGTGTTATTGGTATTGTCCATACCTTGTGCTCTTATGTGCGCTATAATCACTAGTGAGTAAAGTTGTTAGGAAGATGGCGAGAAGAGGATAAGATAGGATGATGATGTGAAAATGATGTAACAGTGGCTGATTGGTTGGAAAGAAATTGAGAAAGTAAATATATTCCTGTTTCTGCAACACACCTAAAAATGTCAACCATATTCAAACACCATCACCACATCCACACACTCATACAACAACCAAACACAAAACAATCCATCATCACCTACCTAACCAAAACCCTCAACTTCCCACTCACACGTGCCACCACTTTCTACAACAAATACTCAACCCCAAACACCAACCCTCAACACGTCATCACATATCTCAAAACCCAAAATTTCTCATTTTCCATCATCCAAAAATGGGTTAACCAATCCCCTCAAATCCTATTCACTGATGTGGAAAACACCCTTAAGCCAAAACTCATTTTTTTCAAAGAATTGGGCTTGGTTGACCAAGAGTTGACCAGTTTTATATCGAAAAACCAGACTTATTTATCCGACCATTTCGAAAAAAGATTGGTACCCTGTTTAGATATTGTCAAAAGATTAATGGGTTTTGAAGGAAATGGTGTGGGGAGTGGTAAAAATGTCAACTTTGTTAGGTTGTTGGTTAGGTGTAATTGGGTTGACGTTAAGTGTCCGGTTGAGCGAGTTAAGGGGAATTTGGCGTTTTTTGAGGAATGTGGGATTGTGGGGTCGCAGTTGGTTACGGTTATGACTAGGCAGCCTAGGTTGTTGATTATGGGAGAATTGGAAGTTAGGAAGCTTGTGTCGAGGTTGTTGGGGATTGGGTTTAGGATTGATTCAAGGATGTTTGTTCATGGGCTGTATACGTTGAGTTGTTTGAGTGAGGAGAGTTTTCGGAGGAAAGTTGAGTTGTTTGAGTCCTTTGGGTTTAGTCAAAGTGAGGTTTTGGGGATGTTTACGAAGGCGCCGGGGTTGTTTAGAGTGTCGGGAGGGAAGTTGAGAGGTGGTATTGAGTTTTTTATGAATGTGGTTGGGTTTGAGAAGGAGGTGTTGGTTCGTAGGCCGAATGTATTGATGCTTAGTTTGGAGGAGAGAGTGATTCCGAGGTATAATGTTATGAATCTTATGATGGAGAAACAGTTATTGATGAAACGGCCCAAGTTTATTAATGTGACGTGATTGCCGGAAGCCGAGTTCTTGGAGAAGTATGTATTGAAGAACCGAGATTATGCTGAGGAGTTGTTGGTGGTTTACAAAGGTGGTGATTCTATGGTGTTGAAAGAACAGAACACAGAGAGCATGAGTCAGATTGACAAACAACAGTAAAATTTAGTGGGGAACATATTGAACGGTTTTAGGGTGATAGTTGCAAAATATTTTTTGTTGGAGGTTTCATACCTGTTTGTAAAATTTTAAGTGTTTTGCAGATGTTGTGGGTAGTGATTTATTATACATATGGACTTACCGAGGATCTCGCTCATTTGGGATTTGCTAACTACTCGTTCTCCTACAACTTTGGTTTTATGGTATGAGATTTTTTTTTTTAAAAGATTGATTTCTCAATTTTTCTTGAAGTTCCAATAGATTAGCTTTTAGCTTTGCAAATACTAGTGGTATACTTGCTTTGCAGTGTCTGTCAGTTTGACATATTTCTCTTTTGAAGTACTTGATCCTCTTGATGAAAATATTTGTATGATTATTATTTTGAAGTTCCAAAGACAATACATGTTTCATTTGGGATTGATTGGCTGTTTATTGTACATGGGTTTTATCTTGTTGTATATCATTGAATATCAACATTAAGAACAGGGATCATCACTTATTATTGGTAGACGACTCTCTTAATGTGTAGCCCGAGGTGCTCACATCATCAGTTAAGAAATGCCAAAATTCAAACCCGGAGAGTGGCGCCGTCAAGTATAGATGCTAAGAAGCTGTCGACATGCAGTGAATCAGTTACCTACTCGTAGTTAATGAATAGACTAGACCTTAATAATAGTTCGTACCAACTATTTATAAAATATTTGTTAAACAGGAGAAACCCTTGAAAACATTTGCAATAATTACCAAATCAGTGAAAGTTGTTTTCATTCATATCGTGACTTGTAATTTTACAATATAGTGGACAAAGTAAAGTAAATAAGTGCTGCTGGTGATGTTATAATTGGTCTCTATCAACGGAGTAGTATCTATCTTGTAATTTGCCCCAAAGTGGTGGGTGTTTAAAATGAAAACAGGTTTATAAATGCAAGTTTACTCCATGTTGTCTACTAAACACTTGTTTTGGAACCAGAGGGGGTACAAAAACATCATTCGACTACCACATATTTAAAATGTCAGATGACCAACCAGATGAATCCTAAATGACATTTAATACCAGTTCCTACTTCCACATTTAGCAGGTACAGTCTTCGTTTTTCCTCCAACAAAAGAACTCGAATCTACCTAGTGTTGTCTAAGCAGAAAAACAGGGAGCGTCCATCAATTCTTTTGGTACAAGCTTACGAATCAACTTAAACATAGTTATATCCACTGATCCAGCTGCTATTGAATCAATTAGCAAAGACATTGTTGAAACATCAAGAAAGTAACCTCTCCCATCCATATCATGTAAAAGCATCTCTACATCATCAAAGTGTTTATTCCTTAGATATCCTTGGAGAAGAACATTGTAAGTAACCTTATCTGGCGGACAACCACTCTCCTCCATTTTAAAATCACAAGACCTTTCCCACAAAACCCACAAATCATTACCGTAAACGTGCGAGCACTAGGTTTTATACATTTGACACTTAGGTCATGGAAAAGAGCCTTTGCAATATCAAGCTTCCCACATTTGCTAGCACCATCAATCAGGATAGTGTACACCACATCTGTAATTAGCTTGCTATCACCCATTAAATGAAACAAAGATAATGCCTCTTCTATCTGATGGTTGTTACAAAGACCCTCTAGAATAATTCCATAAGTCAATTGATCCGGCATTTGACCTTTTCCATGAATCTCATCAAAGAGTTTGCGTGCATCTCCACATCGACCAACCTGAAACAATCCTTGTATCATGGTACTGTAAGTGACTACATTGTGTTTTAAACCTTTTCCGGTTATTTCATGAAAGAGATCCATCGCCTCATCTATTTTCAAACTCTTGCAATACCCGTTCAGTAAACTACTATATGAGACAACATCAGGGACAAGATCTCTAAACACCATTGAATCAAAAACTGTCTTTGCTTTGCTCATTTCACCACGCAAACAGTAACCATCTATAAGTGAATTGTATGTCACTATGTCTGGAACAATACCTCTATCAAGCATGATGTTGATAACATCCTCCACTTCGTCTACTTTACCTTCTTTACAAAATGCATCAACTAATATATTAAAAGTTTGCACATTTGGAGAGATCCCAACATCCAACATTTCTTGAAGCATCTTAGAGGCTTCCTCCCAACGACCTAAACTACAAAGTCCATCAATCAAAGAGCTGTAAGTGATGACACTGGGTGAGATGCCTTCTTGGAAAACCATTTCTTTGAAGAGTTTGAAAGCATCATCAATCATTTGGTCCTTGCAAAGACTATCAATGATGTTATATACAACAACATCAGGTTTGCAACCTCTTTCAACCATTAGCCTAAGCAATTGAATGGCAATAATGTTATTCCCGATCTTACAAAGCCCTTTGATCATTGTGGAGTACATAACCACATCATGTTCACAAATTTTATCTTTTATCAGTTTCTTGAAGAATATCTCTGCCTCGAGAATCCTATCTTCTAGAATGAGTCCATCTAGAAGCGCACTAAATATGTAGACATTTGGTACAATACACCGCCTAAAACAATAACCTAGGATTGCAAAACCGTCATTGGTGCGATACAACTGACAACAACACTTGATGGCAATACTCATTATAAATTTATCAACAGGAACGCCAATCGCACACATTTGTTTGAACATATCAAGAGAATGAGAAAAATGTTTCATTTTGGTAACAGATTGTAACAATTGAGTAAACTTAACAACCGAAGGCAGAGGTCGCATCTGTGACATTTGATCGAACAGGTTGAGAGCATGATCTAAGTTGGCTACTTTTTGATACTTAGATTGAGGATGTTGTTCATAATCATCAACAATTGAAGAAGAAGAAAAAGAAATGGAGGGAATTAAAAATGAAAAAGGGGTTTGAAGGAAAGAGTTGGTGATGAATAAATTACCTCTCATATTCATATTAGAAGATTTGAAGAAAGAGTAATGAGCAGATTTTGAGAGGTGCATTATCAACATCTTCTTGGTTGCCATTTCCAGCACAGAGATTCACTACTGCTGTTTCACAACTCACAAGGTTGATTTGTTTGTTTGGTGAAAATGATAAAAAGCATGTTCCAGCTAACAGTCAAACTACAACAATAAAAATGGGAAATATAATTAAGAAAAAATTACACGTATGGTATACCTCAAATAACAACTTTAGTCCCTAAGTCACTTTTATTACACCAGCAGTATCTAATTTTGAAACTATGCACGCTTTTGGTCCCTATTTTGGATGGGCGTTAGTTAAGTCCGTTAAGTATTTTGCGCTGTTAGTCCTTCGTTAATAATTTTTGCACCGTTAGTCCTTCTTTTTTAAAATATAGTTTTCCCCAGTTATTCCTCCGTTAATAATAGTTATCGCCCGTTTTTATCCGTTTTCGCCAATTTTTTTACGTTTTTGTCAGTTTTCGCCCGTTGTTTTATATTTTTGTCTGTTTTTTCCTTTTGCGTTCGTTTTTTATCCGTTTTCGCCCGTTTTTTTGTGTTTTTGTCTGTTTTTATCCGTTTTCGTTCGCTTTTTAATCTTTTTCGCCAGTTCTTTTACGTTTTTGTTCGTTTTTCCCGTTTTCCCCCGTTGTTTTACGTTTTCGTCTGTTTAAATATGTTTTCGTCCGTTTTTTTTACGTTTTGTCCGTTTTTCGCACGCTTTTATCTGTTTTCATCCGTTTTTGTCCGTTTTTCTTTCGTTTTTGTTCGTTTTTGTACTATTTCAACATATTGAAAATTTTTTCCAAAAAGAAAAAAATTTACCAAAAAAAAAATTTGGAAAAAAAATATTTCCGAAAAAAAAATGTGAAAGAAAATAAAAAAAAATTCAAATTTCAAAAAAAAAAATTTGAATAAAAAGTTTCAAAAAAAATTTTGAAAAGAAAAAAATTTCAAATATTTTTAAAAAAAAAATATGTCCGTTTTTTTTTTCAATATTTATTACTTCAAAAAAAATTTAAAAATTTTTTATTTAAATTTTTTTATTTTTTTTTCGAAAATATTTTTTTCCCAATTTATTTTTTCAAATTTTTTTTGGATTTTTTTTTTCAAATTTGTGAAAAAATTCCAATTTTTTTTTTGGAAATTTTTTGTGAAAAAAAAACGAACGAAAACGGATAAAAACAGACAAAAACGTAAAAAAAAAACGGGCGAAAACGGATAAAAAACGAACGCAAAAGGAAAAAAACATACAAAAACGTAAAACAACGGGCGAAAACGAAAAAAAAAAACGGTCAAAAACATAAAAAAAAACTGGCGAAAACGAATAAACAACGAACGAAAACGGATAAAAACGGACAAAAACGTAAAGAAATGGGCGAAAACGTAAAAAAACGGACGAAAACGGATTAAAACGTAAAAAAACAGTCGAAAACGGATTAAAAAACTGACAAAAACGGATAATAACGGACAAAAACGTAAAAAAGCGGACGAAAGCATATAAAAACAGATGAAAAGGGATAAAAACGTAAAAAACGGACGAAAAACGAAAAAAAAACGGGGGAAAACGGATAAAAACGAACGAAAAAGGACAAAAACGGACAAAAACGTAAAAAAACGAGCGATAACTATTATTAACGGAGAGACTAACTGAGGAAAACTATATTTTAAAAAATAAGGACTAACGGTGCAAAAATTATTAACGAAGGACTAACAGCGCAAAATACTTAACGGACTTAACTAACTCCCATCTAAAATAGGGACCAAAAGCGTGCATAGTTTCAAAATTAGATACTGTTGGTGTAATAAAAGTGACTTAGGGACTAAAGTTGTTATTTTGGGTATACCATAGGGACCAAACGTGTAATTTTTTCTTATTCTTTTGGTAAATTTTTTTCTTTTTGGAAAAAATTTTCAATATGTTGAAATAGTACAAAAACGAACAAAAACGAAAGAAAAACGGACAAAATATAAGAAAAACGGACAAAAACGGATGAAAACCGATAAAAGCGTGCGAAAAACGGACAAAACGTAAAAAAAAAAACGGACGAAAACATATATAAACAGACGAAAACGTAAAACAACGGGGGAAAACGGGAAAAACGAACAAAAACGTAAAAGAACTGGCGAAAAAGATTAAAAAACGAACGAAAACGGATAAAAACAGACAAAAACACAAAAAAACGGGCGAAAACGGATAAAAAACGAACGCAAAAGGAAAAAACAGACAAAAATATAAAACAACGGGCGAAAACTGACAAAAACGTAAAAAAATTGGCGAAAACGGATAAAAACGGGCGATAACTATTATTAACGGAGGAATAACTGGGGAAAACTATATTTTAAAAAAGAAGGACTAACGGTGCAAAAATTATTAACGAAGGACTAACAGCGCAAAATACTTAACGGACTTAACTAACGCCCATCCAAAATAGGGACCAAAAGCGTGCATAGTTTCAAAATTAGATACTGCTGGTGTAATAAAAGTGACTTAGGGACTAAAGTTGTTATTTTGGGTATACCATAGGGACCAAACGTGTAATTTTTTCTATAATTAATTTCAGATGTCCTTTTTTTTTTTTAAATTTTTCCTCTTTACTTAAATTTTTTAGATCGAATTAATTTTCAGTCTTCTCATTTTAATTATTTTTTGACTTGATTCATTCTGTTCCATTTATAAAAAAAAATTTCAAAAAAAAAATATGGAAGTTTTAAGATCTTGTGTTTAAGTACATATAGGTGCTATCCTACCACTTTTATCTAGAATAATTCAGTATAATCATTAATCATTTTTTTCACTAAAATATACTTTTCACATTCACATACCACTAAGTTGAAGCCGATTCATTTAGGATGCCCTAATTTTCGCCAAACCTCAAATGGGAGTAAACGTATGCAAGCACCGTTATCAACCTATGGTTTTTTTACTTGGATTTGGTAGTCACTAGTTTTCCGACTTTGAATGCATTTCTCCTAATATCGATGAGATTAATTTAGGACATTTATCGTTCACTTTCTCAAACTTTACTTAAAAACTTTAATCTTGTAAGCTTTTTGTCTCAAACTTATTTTGAAAACTAGAAGATTAAGGATATAGGAAGATGATTGAAAATTACCTGACGTCATGACCCATTTTTGAAATACTTTTCATGACTCAAATATTACTCGTAATTTGTTAGAATTGAAGTGTAAAACTTGAACCAAACTAGTCCCAATGAAGATATTTTGTTGAGTATTATGCACACCACACTTTTTGAATCTTTCACCACTAAATCAAACCAGTTATGCACACAATACAACACCATGATTGATGGTGTACACTAAATCATAGATGCACACAATACAACACCGCTATACATTGATTGATGGTGTACACATCACTTTTAGTAGTGCGCATATCATCTTTTTATTTTGTTGGTGAGTCGGTGACCTTTGTGAAAGTAAATATATTTTGACTATAACATCAGAACAATTTTTATTTATTTATTTTATTCATTTTTTGTGATGTTGATTCTAAACCTATTTATAATTACTAATTGATTTCACAAGTAATTTAGTTCTATATCATAAAAGAGGATTTTAGGCATTTTATAAAATTTATTCTATAAAGTTCCATCTTTTATTTTAAGAGAAAAGCTATAATATTGTTTTATTACTAAATGCTTTTGTAAAACTAATGCAACCACTTTTCTTTTTCTTTTTTTTTATTTTTTTAATAAAAGTTGTTCTCTTGTCTAGTTCACGAGTACCAAAAAGTAACAACTAAACAGACTCCAATATGTTGCACATAACTATCAACAACATATCACCCCAACGGTCAAGAATTTTACTTCTTATAGAACAAACATGCAAAGTAATATTAATTTCTGCAACTTTGTTCATAACCAAGTAATCAAAATCTAACTGGCATCAACTACAAAATCATGGAGGGAAACATATGAATTACAAACCCACTTCTATACTTTCAAAGTTTCAATGGACCCATTTTAAGCAACATTAAAAGGGCAATCTGCATATTTTTGGGCCCAATTTCAATTTCTGTTCCACATTCGTAGTCAGATCACATAGTGTTCCCATCTCCCGATCTACACGAGCCTGCGTATATTAAATAAATCAAGTTCAAGAATCTTTGCCAACATAATAGTGTGATCAGCCATTGTTGAATTTTCCATTGCAAATAAAGCTCTTTGTTGCAACAGCAAAAAAAGGGTCTATTGCCCCTAGATTCCAAGGTTTTTTGCACGCTTTTCTTCAAATTTTGCAATATTAATACTATTAGAGTTAAGAGGGACCAAACCTTAACATTCTCAAGACAACGAAGAGCCATTCTCCATATTGATATCCAGATTCCAGTTTCTAAATAGAGAATAGGTTACTATTGTTTCAAGTAGATTAAAGTTACAAAACTGTAAGGTGACAAACATGATACATCTCTGTAGCTTCTGTTTTTAATGCTTCGAGATAGCTTTCAATTTGAACACATGCAGCTTCAATTGATATGTTTTTCACACAGAGCTCCTTCCACTGCGCTGATAAAGCATTAAGCTCATACGCAGTGTTTTGCTGTTACAAAACAGAAGAGACACTTAATACTAACAAAATTCCAATACAATAAGATAAGTTACTACATTCACCATGTGAAGTACCTGATGATATTTTCGTTCTCGGTTAACAGTTTCTATCTTTTCATTTAACTCAGCTGCTTGTGCTTGCATTCTGCAAACAGAAAGAAAAAATATGAGATGTGTGGTATTTGATGTTGATCAAGAGAAATAATATTCATCCAGCTTTTTCAATTTTCAAGAGAAGTATTATTATTTTTTTTCATGTCAGATATGTGCAAGTCATTTCATCTTGATTGTTATCCATCTTCACTAGGTTGCTGGCATCAGCTTATATAACAGCCCACATAGAATGAAAAAATGGATAAATATACAGGTGTTAGAAAAAGTAGTTCCACGCAGAGCTTATTTCCTAAAACATCACTTATTACGGGTTGGAAGGTGATACATGTTGCCAGGTGTTATTCTATCCTTTATAATACAGCTATGCATTTATAAAACAAATGAAAGGAGCTTAAAAATGAGACAGAATCATACTGTACTTACAAAAGAAATGAATATGCATAAATTTTCTTATAGGTTATAGAATAAAGTGGATTGGCAGTATTCTAAAACAACACTGTGGTACGGGGTGCCATATTGTGATTTTAGAAACTTACAGTAAAATCCCAGAGCAAAATATGTTATTAGGAAAAAGGGTATCAAAACAGCATCAGGCATAATGCATTTAAACCATTGCTATAGAAATAAATCAAAATAAGCATGGGAGGTAATTGGAGAAAAAAACACAAACAAACAATGGATTAAGACAGATTAATAACGCCTTCAACAGAGAAACAAAAAATAATCCAAATAATATGGAGTATTAAAAAGGGGACAGGGGTTTGATAAACTCACCTCGATAAGAATGCTTAGCTCTGATTATGTTGTTTCCATACATCAGCCCCATATTTAGCCATTAGATCCAAATTTTCCTGCCTAACATCACACGAGAATACATTACACACAAAATGATTTAATAAAAGTTATGTAGAATCATTTTGCATTAGCATGTCAAAAACCAGATTACACTAATGCAACCCGGTATACCCCACCTCAGATATCTCGTTAAATAAGATATGAAAATACAACTACAAGACAAAATTCAATTTTACCTAATAATTTGATGCTGCAGTAAACGCTGAGATTTCTGAAGTGCCTGTTTCCAAGCAGTTTCATCATTTCGTGATGGAACATCAAGCCCGTATCTTGACATATCAAGAGGCATCATAGGTTTTCCAGCTCTCACCCTCTCATACTCTCTAGCAAGCATTGGATAACTCTGAAAAAAGAGAACATCATAATTAGAATACTTGGTTCCAACTTTTACTCAATTAATAATTTACTACATAGAAAAGCATGGAGTAAGAGACATCCAAGACTATGAGTAAACCAAACAAGCCTTTCAAACTTTAGTGAGAATGTGAGATATTCTAGAAGAAAAAATATATGAGTTAACTAATAGAGATGAATAGCCAGTAGATAAAAGTAAAATTAGGTTATTGATAAAGTAAGGACAAATGACTAGACTACAGTTATGGTAAGAGTTAAGACATATGAGTAGTTCTATTTTCGTCACTTATATGCCGTGTGCAAAATTGGAACAAATTTTTTTAAAAATAAGGTATACGAAAGTCTACGTTTGGAGACTTCAGACTACGTATCCTACTATCATGTTTAAGTTGATTTAGTTCCCTAGTCTAACTATGTATCATTCATATCTCCTAGTGCTCTAGAGAGCCTTAGAGCTCTACAAATCTACAATAGCAGATTCAAATTTCTCACGTACATGATTCAGTGGGTAACCATGCGGGTCATGAAAGCCAACCATTAGATAATGAAGGTGTTGATAGTCAAAATGTTAAAAGTCCAAACCAAGATAATACTTGCAAAACAGTAACTTTAATACAAAAGTCGCAAACTATACTTTATTGAAGTGCAGAATTCAT
This sequence comes from Chrysanthemum seticuspe, assembly GCA_019973895.1. NCBI lineage: Eukaryota > Viridiplantae > Streptophyta > Magnoliopsida > Asterales > Asteraceae > Chrysanthemum > Chrysanthemum seticuspe. The sequence continues at coordinate 30,134,531 of BPTQ01000003.1, forward strand.
TCCATAGAACATATACAACAGCCAGCACAAAATCAACAATCTACCAGCAGTAAACCATCAAAGCAAGGGCTAAAGCAGCGAAAACAAAACTAACCACCCAATCTTGTCTGCAAAACATCCAAAAGATGGGTTTCGTTTTCTAGTCATATTCACCTATACCTTTCTCGCGTTTTTTAAGCTGTTTTAGCGCAATTACAGATTTTAGAGTATTGGTTTCTTTAACTTATGTCTACATCACACTGTGCTAGAGAGCTTTACTACTGTTGTTATTACTGTAGAGATTAAAACTAGAATTTATCTTTGACTTGCATTAGTCTTGAGAGTATTTCTCAAAAAAAGTCAAACCTGTCAAGGGTTACAATAAACACACACTATAAAACTAGAAGTTAAGGCTCAAAATCTCATCATAATAAGTATTCCAATCACATGGCTCAAGTTTGCATTGCAAAATACATTTTTACTAGAAGATAGTTAGTTCTTATTAAAAACTTATGGCTAGTCTATGAAATTTAGCTACTTCAAGTGCCTATAAATCAACATTGTGATGTTCTAACATCTAATAGTTGGTTGGTTATTAATGTTACTACAGCTAATCTATTATTTCTTTATCTTAATTTTCACTTAAGCAATTGCGCAAGCGCAACACCCTATTCCACATTATTCAAGATTCTTAACACGAAAATGACAGATTAGACTGATCCTCTTTAACTACAAACAATATAAATAGAATTTCCTTTCACTAACAAATATATCATGCCAACATCGCCCTCTGCGATTTGTTGCCATACATCTACAAATGTAAAATCTACAAATGTAAAATCTCTGTGATTCCTATGTAGCTAGTCAAGACATCTAACACGTTGAGTGATTTTAGCACTAGCTTTCTAAACCACATGACCCACGCGTGATGCAACAAAAAAGTATCCATCTCACTTTCACTAGAAAATCCACTTATGTTGGAATACAATATATTTCTCTTATTCTTATAAACTAGTATAATGTCAGTCAATACTCAAGAATCCCTTGGCAACTAACAGTTCATCGCATGGTAGCACCTAGCTTCTGATACAACTAAATGAAGATGTGAAGAGAAGCATGTTGAAGTCATGTATGGAAGTCACAAAAATCGCATAACTGCAAAAGAATGACAAGTGAACCATTATGATAAGAACACATATTGTAATAAATAAAAAGCCAATATCTCTATACATATATAGTACGATTTGATAGTGAGATCTAGCCTATTACCTTTTTGTACTTCAGCCATCTAAAAAATGTTCACAAGGTATGTCACAAACGCAATTGCGATACTATTTCGACTTCAGGTCATTTCTATTATCACTGTGGTCTTGAGCAATTGTGTCATGAGGCTCCGTTTCCTCACCCTAAAATGATTATTTACGGATGGGATACATAAATGCTCAAAATGGCCACAAGAGTAATAGAAGTTACCCAAAATTTTGAAAACGTAGCACAATTGCATATGTTGGTGAAATACAAGAGGATAATAAGCTACAGATCTCATTATCAAGCTTCTATCTGCATGATTTGAGTCATTAACTCTCATCCACTAATCACACTATTCGTCCTAAAGTAACTAACTTCCCATGGTTCCGCACTCACACGCATCATTCTAACCATCCTACAACCCTTCAACCCACATGAAGTATTCATTTTCATTCAATTGTATAAGAATGTAATCCCTCCCATACCGTCCATACAACTGGCACTTATCAATCTGTTCTTCCGTCTCAACCAAAACTAGACCATCTCAACAAACCTCGCAAACACGTTACACTATCACTTTACACCAATTACACAACGAAAGCGAGGCCGATAACTATTCCTCACATAGTGCATATCTCTTAATCTATACCCCTACCTCTCTATACAATCAATTGAAACCCTAGAAATCTAAATTTATAGAAAGTATACCATAAAGTGAAATTTTCTCTTCATTCAACTGAATAAGAATGTAGGCACGCTCATACCGTCCATATGGCCCTCAACAAATTCTTTTTGTCTCAACCAAAACTAAACCACCAATTACATAACCAAAGTAAAGGCGATAACTATTCCTCACATAGAGCGTACATCTCGTAATTTGATAGCCCTAACCGTCTCTATACACTTAATTCAATTCACTGAACCCTAGAAAATTAGAATTTTATAAAGTTACCTCAAAGTTAAAATTTCTCTTTATTCAACTGAATAAGAACGTAGTCACGCCCATACTGCCCAAAAGAATTCTTTCATCTTAACCAAAACTAAGGGGATGTTTGTCCAAGCTTATTTGATGAGCTTATAAGCTTATAGAAAATTTGATAAGCTCATAAGCTCATTTTTTAGGCTTATGAGCTTACAAACTTAAGCTAATGAGCTTATAAAGCTCAATAGCTCAAGCTCATAAGGCAAAAAAAATTGGGCTTACGAGCTTATCAAACTTTCTATAAGCTCATAAGTGATAAGCCCATCATATAAGCTTAGACAAACACCCCCTAAACCACCTCAACAAACCACACACACACACACACTACGCTTTCACCTTACGCCAATCACATAACAAACACAAGACCAATAACTATTCATCACATATAGCGTATATCTCATAATTTTATACCCTACTCTCTCTATTTAACCAATTTAATTCACCAAACCATAGAAACTATAATTCACCTTAATAAACATCGCACACACATTACACTTTCACTTTACGCCAATCACATAAAAAACGTGAAAGCCGATAACTACTCCTCGCATAGCGCAAATATCTCCGTACAATCAATTAAATTCACCAAACCCTAGAGTCTTATAAAAAAAGCAATTAAATTCAGCAAACCCTAGAAATTAAAATTTTATATAAAAAAAAGTGAACCTCAAAATTAAACTTAGCAACAGGAGGAAGATCCTTGAGATAATCAGAAGGCTTTTTATTACTACGACGCATTTCCTCTTCGATTAAACGGTCAACGTCAGCTTTGACTTTGGGGTCACCGTATTCGTCGTCAATGTAAGGTAATGCGTCGATTTGTACGGAGCTGCTTGACCATGAGGGGCGTGCTGCTTCTAGAAGCATTACGGTGTCGCCGTTGTTGTTGTTTGTGGTCGACATTCTTGGTTTGGGAGAGTTTGGGAGTAAAGAGGCTGTTTGGGGAAAGGTTATTATATGAAACTCGAAGAGAAAGGTGTGTGTGAAGAACAAATGGTGTATATATCCTAGTTCATTATTGTTTGTTTTGTTATCTTATGTTTAAGGAGGCCTGAAAAGTCCTTAATTAGTTAATTATATAAGATTGCTTGTTTTTAACTTGTAAAAATATCTTAATAGTGTTAAATTTTGTAATTTAAATATATGTATATGTATATTGTTACATTTATTTGAAAAAATAATAATAATAATAATAAAATAAAACTCATTAAGACGATTCTTCCAGCCACCTCTCACACGTGACATAGCAAAAAAAAAGGAAGAAAAATGTGAGTCACTCACCTCACGGTTAACGATTCAAATGTGGCCCCTTTTCAAAAATCTATCCATTGCATACTTATAAAAAAAATACACTGCCTCATTTTACAACTATAAATACCCCAAAACTTCATCATTTTAAACACATCTTCTCATATTCTTACGCAAACAACATATATTTAATTCCTCATTATCCAAATGGATTCCGAAACGTTTTTGTTCACCGACTCAGAGGAAGAACAAGAAGTTGTTAGTCGGGACTTGAATTTTATTAGAATATCAGTGTCGATTATTAAGAATTTAAGGCGAAATTATCGACCGATGAGGAACATCATAATACGAGATCGTTATAGTGCTCATGATCGTTTAGTCATCGCCTATTTAATGTGAACCCGATGTACGATGCATATACATTCCCGGAAGAGGTTCTGAATAAGTCGCTGCCTTTTCACATGGATAACTCAGGGGTAACTATTCAGTGTCCATTCTTTAGTAATAATATTCATTGTACCGGAAGAGAAGGCATTTCCCCGTTGATTAAGTGCACCACCACAATTCTTCAATTGACATATGCCGTATTGATGAGGTGTAATTTAATACGTTTTTAAGGGGTCATTTAGCCTCTAAATTCTTACATATTCGGTCATTTATTGCCCTAAATAATTTCTTTTTGAGTTTTTGGTACTTGGGAAGCAAATGCTGAAAAATAGTACGTTTTGGGCTCTATTGGACCGAAAAACAAAAAAAAATGACAACATCTGGAAAACCGCACAGGCACTACGTGTGACAACCCGTAATTTCAGGTCATTTCTCGACACAATTTATGCCTCATTATTTCAACATTTATCGTAAACTTGGTTTACGTGTTCCAAATTCGCGTAACCTTAAAGGTTTAGCGGCGAATTCATGATCTTAACATCACGTACATTTTATATGGACTAAGATTAGTCTACATTTCATTGACATCATTTGCATCATATAAATTCAGTCATGACATTTCATTTCACATTCAACGCGTAATTTTTATATTCAATAAACGTTATCGCGTGAGTTATTATTTTGTATATTTAATCCGTTACTTTCAAAAATGATCCCGATGTATTTTTAAACTTACATTTAGTTTATAAAAACTATATTTTTAGTTTTCCTAGTGTTTCAAATTTATTTGGTACATAAATCGTTAAAGTTAAATTATTAAGACGTTTTCTTAAAAATCTTACGATAATTTTTATAGCACCCAAATTTCACAAGGACTGTATTTTTACAATTTTTATTATCTCATTACATTCTATTTTAATCTATTAAAAATTTACTTGTACCAAAAATCTATCATTTACCTTACAAGATTCATTTAACTACATATTATTCTTACAAGTACACAAGTAAATGTTTACACATTTTATAAAAGTAAAAGAAAAGAAAAAAAAAATATCTTGGAGGAACATAATCCCCAAAAATTCGGCTAGGGGGTATTGCATTTAAGAGATTGGTACAAAAATTTCAACTATATATATGTATACACTATCCTAACTTCACTCATTTAATCATTCATATCATTTTTCTCATAGTTGGTAAAGTTGAGTTTTCTTTTGGTTTTTCCTTCCCTCTAAACCGGTTCTTCAAGGGTCTTCAAAGGGATCACAAAATTTTGCAAGATCAAGTTAATACACAATCTAGATATCACTCTTTATTAGGTTTTGAAATAAAAACCAAGAGTGTTTAGGCTAAACCTTGTTACTTGCACCTCATCATATTCATTTGTCAAGATTAACGTATCACATTGCATCTCGGTGTACTCACTTTTGTCTTCGCATCATTCCACCAAGTGAGTTCGTAGCCCCTACTTTTACTTGTTTTCATAACTGTTTTTGGGGAGATACATGCTCAATTATTTTCATAACTATCATGATTATTTGAAACTACATGTTTAACTGAACTGAATGCTTAGTCATGCGTAGTAACAGTTTTGCCACACTTAGAACTTCCATATCATATTCATTGAGCTAATGGTCTTGGTATATTCATTGAGCTAATGGTCTTGGTATATTCATTGAGCTAATGGTCTTGGTATATTCATTGAGCTAACGGACTTGGTATAATATTGATCTAACGGACTTGGATAATGTTGAGCTAACGGTCTTGGTATAACATTGGGCTAACGGACTTGGTATAATATTGATCTAACGGACTTGGATAATGTTGAGCTAACGGTCTTGGTATAACATTGGGCTAACGGACTTGGTATATTCATGTACTAACGGACTTGGTACAATCATGGACTAACGGTCTTGGAACGATTTGATCAACACTCATATTTGTTATATCAAGTAACTATTGATACATTAAGTTAGGCACTATTTTGTGAATTCATTTGACGATGTGGGCTTGAACATAAACTATACACACTTTGGCAATGGGTTGTGAATACACAGGTTGCAAGTTTTGTATGGGCGGAACTTGGAACTGAGTGGATTTACAATGCCTTTGCTGCATAAACGATTTTGAAAGGCTTTACATTTCAATTCAAACTCTATGAACTCACTCAACCTTTGTGTTGACACTTTTAGCATGTTTTATCTCAGGTTTCTAAGGCATTCACTTCATGGCATGCATTTGGACACATCATGGAGTCGCGATGACGACGCGTCTCACTTGGGTTTTACGTACTTTAAAACATCGTTTGAATTGTAACAAACTTATTTCCGCACAAGTTGATTTACATTTGGGACCTACTTTGTAAACTCTGATTATTTTATTAAATCAAACGATGTATTTTCCAAACGACACTTTAGGTCGTTCAATATAACTGTGATTGTGATGCTATGACAGTCAATCCCCAGGAATTCCATTCCGCTGCAAAACAGGTAATTTGGGGGTGTGACAGATTGGCATCAGAGCTTCGGTTATAGAGAACTAGGTTGCATCATTGACCCTAGACTATAACTACATCATCATAGCATCTCATCATTTCATCATAAGTACAGGTTCACTTTACATGCGATTTATACGTACATTTTTCGAGTTATTTACTTTCATTTCATATCGATTGTCACATGGATGCCTTTTAATGCCCATTCCATTATTTTCTTCATACTCGAATGTGGTGAATGCCCTGTCATTCCCTATCACAATTTTAACATCAGTTGACTTAACACCAAACATCATATGAGTCGATTAGTCCAAGCATTGCATAGTTACTCCTAAATTATACATAGCCTGATCACCTATGTCTAATTCAGGAAGAATCATGCAATGAAGGGAGTAGTAGTCTCATATGAGTAAGCAATTCCGTAATCGAGCCAAATTTTCAAAAGATTTTCTTCAAACCACTTGTTTCCAGTTTGATCCGCGTGACAGTTCTTGTTTGATGAGTTGCAAAGATCGAGCTAGAAACAAGTCGTTACCTAAACCGATTTAGCCTAATCTCATGACAGTTCTTGTTTGATGAGTTGTGAGATTAAGTAAAAATCGGTTACCAAAAAGTCTTTTGAGGGTTTTGCTCGAGAATGGGAAGGCTTGCCTCATCAAACCCTAACCCCGAGAGACCAACACGAACTGAATTCAGGGACTGAATTCCTTTTTGGATGGGCGAATGTGACAACCCGTAATTTCAGGTCATTTCTCGACACAATTTATGCCTCATTATTTCAACATTTATCGTAAACTTGGTTTACGTGTTCCAAATTCGCGTAACCTTAAAGGTTTAGCGGCGAATTCATGATCTTAACATCACGTACATTTTATATGGACTAAGATTAGTCTACATTTCATTGACATCATTTGCATCATATAAATTCAGTCATGACATTTCATTTCACATTCAACGCGTAATTTTTATATTCAATAAACGTTATCGCATGAGTTATTATTTTGTATATTTAATCCGTTACTTTCAAAAATGATCCCGATGTATTTTTAAACTTACATTTAGTTTATAAAAACTATATTTTTAGTTTTCCTAGTGTTTCAAATTTATTTGGTACATAAATCGTTAAAGTTAAATTATTAAGACGTTTTCTTAAAAATCTTACGATAATTTTTATAGCACCCAAATTTCACAAGGACTGTATTTTTACAATTTTTATTATCTCATTACATTCTATTTTAATCTATTAAAAATTTACTTGTACCAAAAATCTATCATTTACCTTACAAGATTCATTTAACTACATATTATTCTTACAAGTACACAAGTAAATGTTTACACATTTTATAAAAGTAAAAGAAAAGAAAAAAAAAATATCTTGGAGGAACATAATCCCCAAAAATTCGGCTAGGGGGTATTGCATTTAAGAGATTGGTACAAAAATTTCAACTATATATATGTATACACTATCCTAACTTCACTCATTTAATCATTCATATCATTTTTCTCATAGTTGGTAAAGTTGAGTTTTCTTTTGGTTTTTCCTTCCCTCTAAACCGGTTCTTCAAGGGTCTTCAAAGGGATCACAAAATTTTGCAAGATCAAGTTAATACACAATCTAGATATCACTCTTTATTAGGTTTTGAAATAAAAACCAAGAGTGTTTAGGCTAAACCTTGTTACTTGCACCTCATCATATTCATTTGTCAAGATTAACGTATCACATTGCATCTCGGTGTACTCACTTTTGTCTTCGCATCATTCCACCAAGTGAGTTCGTAGCCCCTACTTTTACTTGTTTTCATAACTGTTTTGGGGGAGATACATGCTCAATTATTTTCATAACTATCATGATTATTTGAAACTACATGTTTAACTGAACTGAATGCTTAGTCATGCGTAGTAACAGTTTTGCCACACTTAGAACTTCCATATCATATTCATTGAGCTAATGGTCTTGGTATATTCATTGAGCTAATGGTCTTGGTATATTCATTGAGCTAACGGACTTGGTATAATATTGATCTAACGGACTTGGATAATGTTGAGCTAACGGTCTTGGTATAACATTGGGCTAACGGACTTGGTATAATATTGATCTAACGGACTTGGATAATGTTGAGCTAACGGTCTTGGTATAACATTGGGCTAACGGACTTGGTATATTCATGTACTAACGGACTTGGTACAATCATGGACTAACGGTCTTGGAACGATTTGATCAACACTCATATTTGTTATATCAAGTAACTATTGATACATTAAGTTAGGCACTATTTTGTGAATTCATTTGACGATGTGGGCTTGAACATAAACTATACACACTTTGGCAATGGGTTGTGAATACACAGGTTGCAAGTTTTGTATGGGCGGAACTTGGAACTGAGTGGATTTACAATGCCTTTGCTGCATAAACGATTTTGAAAGGCTTTACATTTCAATTCAAACTCTATGAACTCACTCAACCTTTGTGTTGACACTTTTAGCATGTTTTATCTCAGGTTTCTAAGGCATTCACTTCATGGCATGCATTTGGACACATCATGGAGTCGCGATGACGACGCGTCTCACTTGGGTTTTACGTACTTTAAAACATCGTTTGAATTGTAACAAACTTATTTCCGCACAAGTTGATTTACATTTGGGACCTACTTTGTAAACTCTGATTATTTTATTAAATCAAACGATGTATTTTCCAAACGACACTTTAGGTCGTTCAATATAACTGTGATTGTGATGCTATGACAGTCAATCCCCAGGAATTCCATTCCGCTGCAAAACAGGTAATTTGGGGGTGTGACACTACGTGACGCCATCACTTGAGGATATTGAAGAATCGGAAATTACAAGTGACGACTCAAACGATAGAGACGGCCTCCTTCTGAATGTGTCAAGACCAAAATATTAAAGGCTGACGGCGTCACAACCCTAACCTGACGCCGCCACATCAAGTCGGTGCAAAATCGAAACCATAAACTGGCAACGAGCTGACGGCGTCACAATTAACAAGTGACGCCGTCACGATTGTAAATCTATATATATTCTCGTATTATTTTCATTGTAAAGTGTGCAACTTTGGGATAACCTAGAAGTCCGAACTTAAGGTGTTTTACAGCAGTTTTCCAGGCCTTTTGGCCCCGAGACTTTCTATGTATTGAAGAGATAAATTATTTAATCAATCATTCAATTATGTTTTCGTGTGATTGTTTGATTTCTTTGTTTGCTTTTCTTTTCATTACTATGATAGGCTAAACTTAATAGTATTTGCTTAGGATTACATGAAACTTATTTATTGATTACTGTTCATCGTCTCTTGTTGAATAGTGTTTAGCGTTAGGAGTAGGAAAGCTGGCTAGGTCAAATTATACTAGCTTGAACGTCAGACTAAACACGTAATTATTATATTAACTTGATGCTCGTTGTATTTAATACGTGAATTCTGTTTGCATTGTGGAAATTTAGATAAAAAGAATTCCTAGGCGCCGCTCAATTAGAACATAGTTCATAGGAATTAGGGAGTAACCAACCCTCGATTGATATTAAGGAATACAACGCTCTAATTAGACAAGGACGTGACAATTCGACTAATCAATAAAAGATAAATAGGGAGTAATAAAGCTCTAAGTAAATACACTTTACTCATATAAGAAGTACACCAAATTTACTTTTCCGCATAATTAGTTTAATTTTAATTTAGTTTAATTAGTAGTTTTAAAAACCAATTCCTCCAATACCTGAGATTTTTACTTGCTTTCATATAAAATATAAAAGACCAAAAATAATCTTCCCTCAACCCTTAGACTTAATTCGACATGCACTTTGAGCCTAACTCATTATTCCCCTAGAGAACGATCAATCTCTCGTGTCTTACCTATATAACACTACAACGGTTAGAGACTCTGCCTAAGAGGATTGTAAAACTTCTTGTGTTTACAATTATCCACATCAAGTTTTGGCTCCGTTGCCGGGGAATAGTCTAGGTTTCGATTTCTATTTCGTTATGGTCTACTCACTAGATTCCTATCAAGTGAGATTTTTCGTTTTAATTTTTAGCTTTCTCGTAGTCTATCTTGTCTTTGTTCCCTTTGTTTGTAAAAACGGAGAGATATAATTTTCATGAGTTGGATAGATTAAGATGGTCGGATGAAACTTTGAAAATTGGATCCCCTTTTAGATAAGCTAGTGAACCCTATGAATCTCATGACTGTTCTCATCAACTTTATATGAGAACTCTTTCTGGTGACTATTGTAGGAAGAGAGACCAAATGCACCAAAGTTCTAAGAAGAGCCCTTTAGCAATGAACCATAAGTTTGATGATATGATATAATTGCCTAAGTCACTACCTAAGGAAACAAATGAGAAGGATTTAGCCGAACATAGGTACCATGATCAAAGAGACCTAGTTTTTAAGAACATGGACTTTGAACGTAATCAAGAATTTGATATGGTTAGAGTTGAATCACCTAAGTGCATGTTGGGGTTAGTTCTACCAAAATACGTAATAGGCATATAGGTGATTTAGATATGATGAAGGATGAGGTGGAAAATTCAAGCCCACAAAGTATCCCACAAGTCCTACCATCATTTGAGGCATACACATCGCCCGTATAAAAGTAGAATAGACTATAGGAACCCCAATGGAGGTAGAACCTTTGGACCAAACACAACTAAAGGAAATAAGTTTGAATACTTGTAGTCATAACCTTTCTATTAGTTCTAGGGAAGTTTCTAATTTTAATGAACCGGATCCTTAACCAAAACCATTACCATCCATAGATGTAAACCTAGGAATTGAAAAAGGCCTCAATCTACTCATCAACCCATATAGTCCGAGTAGTTTTAGATTGAAGGTAATTGATCCTTTGACCATTCAAACACCACCTTCACCTCACGTGGCATATTTCCACCCTAAGGGTGTGTATCGCTACGATCACCCGCACTTAATCCTAAGTGTAGGGAAAACCTCCCCTTTATCCGTTAAATAAGGGTAGAGTCAGTCTCGAGACTCGAACAAAAACAAGCACTTCTCGGGAGGCAACCCAAGAATATTATAGTTACTTGCTTTATTTGCTTTTTGATTTCGTTTTTATGACGTTTTTGCATGCTAGTATTTGATTGTGATTTGTTGCTTGATTGATTTGTATGCAATTATGCTTTCTTTTGCTTTTGACTTCGTCTCATTGGTAATTAAAGGTACTTTGCATGAAATAAGTGTAGGGAAGATCCTATATGGTTATCATGAACCTAAATTGATTATGTAATGATTTATAGTTTAAATTCTTGGCATGTTTGTTTGTTTTATTTGTCTTTATGTGTCAATACTTGTGGATATATTTTAAGAGTTTTTGCAGGAAAATGAACTTTAGAAAACAGGTTGTTCCAGAAAATTTTCCCAGAAAACAAAACGAAATAAATATGTTAGGTTAGTCTGATAGCGTCACGGTTTACACCCGGCGACATCAGCTACTATAGCATAATTTTTCCACATTTTTGTTAAATGTCAAAAATTAACTTTTGAAAAACTTCCATAATTTCAATGTACTCATTTTTATTACAAGATACCCCTAGTACACCCCTTTGAGCCTATCTTTTTCATGGTTCTCATGATATTTCGGTGGATTTCAAAATATTTATGAAGAGCATTGTATCACTAAAACATAGTAGGGTTGGATAAGTTGGAAACTTCTTGTCTCTCAACCTAGAGGTCAAGGGTTCGATCCTCACTCCCTACAAAAAGGATGGAGGTCCTTTTCTACCTTAAGTAGAACCGGAAGCAACCTCTCTATCTTAGATAGGGGTAAGGTTGTCTACATCTCAACCTCCCCCATACACTGTGGAAGACGGTATTGGGACCCGTAACCCGTGGAAGACGGTATTGGGAGTTACTTTACTTTACTTTATTTTATTGTTTACACTCTACCCCCAAATGTTACACCCAAATCGTGTTAGCCTTCCTTGTATGCACTCATTATTAGTGCATTATTGTTACAACATATATGTTAAACCCTTAATTAGTTATCTAGTCTATTACATGATTGCTAAGTCGAGTCATATATTGTAAATACAGTTTTGAGATGATTAAGACTCATGCGTTTAATACTATTGTTATGGAGTAATGGGGAAGAACAACAAATTATTACCCTCATATGTACGTTAATGGTTAAGTACTCCACGTGTTTTGATCCTCGCAATTCAGATCATTAGTTAGTTTATATTTATGCAAAAATGCAAGTTTAGGGATGCAATTATAAATCTCGAGTTATCTATGTTATTTATTTTCAGCATATCAAATGATGGCAGGGCAAAATGTCACACCCCGTCAATGGTGGAAACACGAGATGTAACTGAGAAAGGCACATTGCATAACATCATAGATTCTTACCTTACAATTGTTACAACAATAGTTTACAAAACATTCCTCGACAACAAAGCTGAAAGTGAAACATGTCTCTTTTGAAATCTTATCGTCTTGAATACGTGGTAGTAAAGTATCAAATGGTCTGACTCGAATAAACGTGCCTTCGTATACCTTAATAATGATCACCTGAAAATGGTACTAGAAAACGTGAACATAATGTTTGTGAGCTCGTAGGTTTAAGAGTTAAACCATGAAGCTGTGAATAATATAACGTAAGACAATAGCGAGCATGATATACAAATATAAGCACTTAATGAAACCACGAGTTGGCAACAACTGAACCTCACAAATGTCACGTGTTACACGATTTCTCAATGTCCACCGACACCTAATGTCGGGGCTAGGGTAGCAACCCCCATAGTACTATCAATTGTTTCGGCTCCAACATGGAGTTAAACAGTTGCTCATAATGAACACATATGATGAAACCACACAACAAGGCACATATTGCAATTAAAACGCACATATTGTCCAAATACATGAAAATGGTGTATCACAGCATGAAAAACAATCAAAATATCATTTGAGTACCATTTTCCTCCAAGGAAAAATATAATGAAACAGGGGCTACGAAAATTCACCTCAAACAGATTAATACAATACTAGCGAACGTGTGCACGAAAATTGAGGCGCGAAAGTCTAATCGCAACTTAAATAAATAATGTGTCTTAGTTCCTGAAACAATATCGTGTATGCAATTTATAAAATGTTATATCACCCGTACATGTTTGTATAAAAGTTTAGTTGGTAAAGATTATAGTTTCGTCAAGGTTTATCGTTAATAGTCACAATATGTACTTTATGTGACTTAATAAGTATAACTCGTAATTAAGTCATAGTTGCCTTGTTAATAAGTATTTTGAGAATTTCTGACTCGACTAATAAGTATATACAAAATGTTGCCACATTTAGTTAGTCCGTTTTAGCTAATTCCGACGTTAAGACTTCCAAAAACAACTTCAAAGTTAAAATTCAGCATATACTGGATACGTAAAAGCTGTCAAAAATTATATGTTTCGTCCAAAACTTCCCCGAGCCATAACTTCTTCGTTATAAATTCGTTTTCAAAGCTCTACCTATCCTCGCGAAGGTATTTATGTATACTAACATATTTTAAGGCCCTGAGTACTTGGTTTACCTTTTAAATTCCGGCTTTACTTAGTACAAAATCCTAACAGCTTGTATTTTTCAGAAAATAGTTTTCTTTCTTAAACTTTAAAACCTCGTAACTTATTCGTTATAAATCCGTTTTTATCCGTTCAAGCGACCACGTTTTCGTTATAAAGCCTATTTCCTATTTATTTATACAAATAAAAAACCCATTTTTCTGTAAAATCAAAATTAGGACAGCCATTATATACATTTTCCAAAACACAATTTCAACACTTCCAATAATCAAACTAGCTCAAAATCAACTCCAAAAAATATCTAGCTCTTCCACCAATTCTATAAAAATTTAAATAGTGACTTAACAATATATTAAAAATAATAAAAGTTCAAGAAGTCATAAATAATTAAATATCACTTATAAATAATTATTTACTAGTTTATACATTGTAAATTTATGTTTTTAACAACGAATCAAATGAAATAATGACACGATCATAAGGCATCAGATATTTATTGTTGTTAAACATTTACCAACTCATTTTTAGTAGTGAAAATGTACTAATATGTATATGATGATCTATTTGTGTCACGAAAAATCCAGACCCATAAAGGGGAAGGGCCTGTGGTGGGCATTTGGTAAAGTCGGGCATAAGCACTTGTAACTTGTAATAACACATACATAAGTTGTGTAAAATTTATGAAAGTGATTTTTATAGCTTACTTGTGATTTGTAGGAATATGTGATGCCAAAGAACACAAATGTACCCAATCAAATACTCCAAAATAATTGTATACTAATTAATATACCCAAATAAGCACTAATAAGCACTTGAACTATCAAAAACCAATGTTTCTTCCTTGTTCTTCTCTTGGCCGAATTTTATACATAAGATGGGAGAGTTTTTATGTTTTTCTCTTTGCAAGAAATGAGCTAGTTCATTCTATTTATACCAAATAATGAAGTATGGTGTATTAAATATAAAAATGAACTAGTACATAAGCTAAGACTTTTTTGGCAAAGTGGCATAGTGGTGATGGTGTTGTTGGCGTACAAGAAAAGAAAAGGAGGAAGAAACCATGCTTCATTTATGGTTCTTGTCTTAAAATAGAGCTAATTGCATTTTTGGTCCTTGTGGTATGGCCAAATTGCAGGTTTGGTCCTTAAAACTTTGAAATTGCCCAGAAAATGTTCAGGAAGTACACCTCAAAAGTTTACGTTTATTACACCTGTTTAAACACCTTGGAAAAATTCCCAAAATTCCCAGAAATTCAATTATATCCTAAATATCAATCTTGTACAAGGAGAGCTCCAAGTTCCCTTTGGTTTGAAAATGAAAAATCAAACAATCCAACTGAGTTTTAGACCCGTTTTCTCAGCTTTGACACTTGATCCCGTAAAATTCAAAAATACGACTTTGAAAACTCCAAATTCGTCCAAACCACTTTGTAAACTTAACTAAGACATAAAATAAATTTTCCAACAAAAATCCAGGTTTTAACCTTTATGAAACGCAAGTTACAAGGTTCCCAAATTCGGATTCTAAAACAGTCCCGACCAAAGACCTGTCTAAAGTCAACATAACACGTGTTTTACTTAACCAAACGCACCCGTGAACAATGAAAGCCATATAATCTGTTTTTATCAAGGTTGTAAAAATCGCTCGGCGGTACCGTGGCGGTCGACCCCCTTCAAGCGCCATATCGGTCTCGGCAGCGATATATCGGTTTCTCGGCGGGGAGCATAAATTATAAAGGAAATTATGTAAGGCAACCTAAATTATAAAACATAAATTATATTTAAAACAAATATTTGCATAACCTGATAGTCTGGTACTCCAATTCAACAGTCCATATGATTGCAGAACCTGGTATTGCAGAACTTGGACAAACACCATACAGAACCGACAAACACCATAACAGATCCGGACAAACACCATAACATAATCTGGAAAATACTTAGTTCATATTAAAAGTTAAAACTATAGCAGAATCTCGACAAACAGTCAAACAGACACATCATAACAGAAAAATGACAGAATCTGGACAAACACCATAAAAAGTTTAACATGCTTCATCTCAGCAATCTTCTATGATGTTAACTCCATCCGACTCGTAGTCACCTTCTTCATATACTTCCTCTTCACTCCCGGACTCGAAATCATCGTCAAAAACGTTCTCTTGGAGTTGTTTTAGTTGCGGTTCTAGAACTTTGTCGGGGTTGTAGATTTCATCGGCTTCCATAGCTTCACCAATCGTTTCCCAATGTGCTTATGAATCGGGTTGAACCTCAGCTTCTTTATCTCCATCTCCATCTCCATCACATTCAACAACCCATTCTTGAGCCATGTTACTATCGTTTGATAATAGCATTTCAACATTCCTTTCTTTTCTCCTTTTGGCTTTTTCATTCAGATCCGAGTTGAATTGAACATAAACAAGAATGTTCAATTTACTTGCATCCAATCTATTTCTTTTCTTTGTATGTATCTACAAAGTTAAAAGCAACATAGTGTTATAAAATATACAATATAATGATATATAATTAAAATTTAAGTAGAAGTCTACGAACCCCTTCAAATGTGCTCCAATTCCTTTCACACCCCGATGAACTACTAGTTAACGAAAGAATCCTCATTGCAATCTTTTTCAAATTAGGAGTTGCACCACCAAAAGTTCCCCACCAATGTGCTACAATTTTGAAATTTCATAAAAGAAATAAATAACAATGAAATTTCATAAAAGAAAGAAATAACTTGAGTAATGTTGCATTACCAGGATCATATTTATCATTAATCACTTGACATGACGAAATTGCAAGCTCCTTACCAAATTTATCCATTTTTTTCTTGCACTTTGGCAACTCAACATTTAACACTTGCATTTGCATCTCTAAATCTCCAGAAAATATTGTTTCAAAAAACTCAAGAACCGCATCGGATACATCAGGATCATGTTGGATTTGAGTATCCTTATAGAAATAATAAGGATTTAAGAGATAAGCCGTCAAATGCAAAACATAATCTAGTCTACCCTGCATCTTCGTCTCTATGATTTTTAAGATACCCTCGTAAGCTTTTTTGTTACCACCCAAAGCCTCTTTGATTTCTTCCACTACTTTTATCAACTCCCCATAAACAAAACCCATTGAAGGCTTCCGATCCGCATCAACCATTCGAAGGACTTTGACCAAAGGGCTAAACACTTTCAAACATAGTGACACACCCGTCCAAAATGTGGTACTTCGCACCGTTGCAAATGCGGCTTTTCCTTTAACGGTATTGGAAAATCTACACTCTTCCCATTCGGTGCTAGAAAACATGTGTCTTAATTGCTCCTTTTTTTCATTCAAACTTTGTAAAGTTAGAAATGCGGAAGCAAATCTCGTGACACCCGGTCGAACAATATCCCTTTTCTTGGTGAAATTTCTCATCATAGCCAAGGTTTTGTGGTGAGAATAAATAAAGATGGTTAGTTTCTTTGCTTGATCTAGGATTTTGCTTAGACCTTGGAATTGCACCAATACCTTGAAAAACATAAAATAAAACATTTATCCGATAAGATATAACATAACAGTAACAGTAAATCAGTAATTTATTTATCAGATAACATATAACATAACAGATAACATTTACCAGATTGCAGTTTGCAGATTTATTCATTTATCAGATAAGTAGATAACTTCATAACAGTAAATCAGATAAGTAGATAAGTAGTACCTTCAAGCATAAGGTTAATGGTATGTGTCGCACATGATGTCCAAAAAATATGTGGTCTCGTCTCTTTAAGTAAGTAGCCGCTCCCATGTATTTACCAGATTGCAGTTTGCAGATTTATTCATTTATCAGATAAGTAGATAACTTCATAACAGTAAATCAGATAAGTAGTAACTTCAAGCATAAGGTTAATGGTATGCGTCGCACATGATGTCCAAAAAAGCTGTGGTCTCGTCTCTTTAAGTAAGGCAGCCGCTCCCATGTTATTTGAGGCATTATCGGTCACAATTTGAACAACATGTTCGGCACCAACTTCTTGAATGCAAGCTTCAACATACTCATATATGTATTGGCTTGTATGCGCTTCAATTGAACATTATTTGGAAGATAAAAACACAGTACCAATCCTTGAATTTACACATAAATTCATAATGCTTCTCGTCTTTCTATTAGACCAGGCATCCGTCATAATCGAGCATCCATCCTCTTTCCATTCTTCTTCATTTCTTTTCACAGAGTTTTTGTTCTTTCAACCGCTTCCTTTAGGATTGTGGTGCTCAGCTCATATCTAGTAGGAGGTGGAAGCCCTGGTCCAAATTGGCCAACCACTTCCAACAACAATTGGAAGCTATCCCTTTCAAAGGCGTGGAAAGGAATCACGGCATGATATGCCCACTGACCAATGTATTTCTTTGCCATCCATATTCTTTCTTTCCGAATAGCATTGCTAAGATCAACATTTTTACCCTTCTCCCTTCCCCTCTTTAAAGACTCCTCGAGGTTTACTTTATTTGCAAAGTTATCCATGGGGCCAAAAAAATTTGGTTCCTTCATGCTAGAACCAGGTAGTTCTTCCTCACTTTCATTACTATCAAGTCTCACTTCCGATCTTATGGCTTCGTCGTGTTGTTTTTTACCCTGCTTTTTCAACTTCGCTTCGTTAATAGCATCACGGCATCTCAACTGATCATCTTTGGTAGTCCTTGGACATGACGTTACTTGTCCTTGAACTTGTGCAATATATTGTTTCATTCTTGTAACCCCCCCCCCCCCCCACTCATCACTTTTTCACACAACATGCATTTAACTTTATCCGTGTTGTTTGGATCCGGGCAAACACCATAGTCCCAACCAATATACTTCGATTTTCTTTTAGCACCGGCAACCGTTGACTGAACGGACGGTGAACTAGCATCCTCAGGTGTCAATGAACTGAAAGTTGCAATATATATCAATGGTTGTGCATTTCTGCAAACACATTCAAAACTAGAAAAAGGTTAACACCTTTCAATTATGTAAACATATAAATTATCAATTTATGCATCAGAATATCAGATTATCAATTAGATGTAGATAATTTATAATTTATTCTATTCCTAATTTCCTATCAGATTATCAATTATTCAATTAATCAATTATGTAAAAATATAAATTAATTAGTAAATAATTAAATTAATGAAATCAGAAAAAAAAAATAATTATATTAGAAAAGATACCTGATCAGTGGTGTCGCCGGAAGTGGAGTCACCGGAGGTGGAGTTGTTGGATTGGTAATCTTCTTCTTAAGGTGTAGTTGAAGGTGGAGTGGAGTGGGAGTGGCTGAGAATAAATAATGAAACCTGCAACCCTAATTTTTTTTATAAGTAAAACAAATTTGTTGATATTGACCGATATTGACCAAAACGCCAAATTAGACCGATATGCCATATATCGTGGCGTTGGACCGCCGCCAACCGCCATGGCGCCGCCATATCGGCCGCCATGGCCGATTTTTACAACACTGGTTTTTATATCATCTTAGTACGCCCAACATTTTATATTTCCCGGCTTATGAATTTTATACACACCCTTATATAATTAACGAATCAAATATCCAATTATTCCACATAAAATCATAACACCATTTCTTATAAATGACCTAGGGTTTCTTTCATCCATTAATGCATATCATGGTTGGTTAATAAATTTGTTAAAGTGGTGCTTACGGGTCGATAAAAGGCTGAAGATATGAGGTCGAGACAAAAACAAAACAACCAAGTGTCGAACCGGATTCATAACAAGTTATACGACATATATTTTTTTTAAAACCAACAATTTCCATCAAACCCTAATGAGAAGGAGACACAAAAATTCGAGTATTAAGGGTCTTGAATGTTGACTGGAAAAGCAACAATAAAAAAAATACCTTGGTCGACAGTAACACGAGGACAAGAACACATAATTGACTGACCAAACGACCCTAACGATTCACGATCAAAGCCCTCCACGCCTTGCTGTTTTTTATCGATCACAAACCCTCCCACGTTCTTGTTGCTGTTGTTGCACGATCAGGAAAGGCCACACACACGCCTACTTGCTGCTGAAATCTTCAAACGTGATCTAGGGTTTTAAAAAAGGAAAGTTTTTGCCGCTTTTTTTTTTTTTTTTGGATGAACCGACCTAGGGTTTTGGGGGAGAATGGGATGTTCGGTTATAAAATAAATGGGGGGGGGGGAGACAAGGAATTAATGACCGAATATTTTTTTTTAATGGGAGACTTTTTCCTTATTTCAATTTATCATGTATTTAGACACTTTTATGACTAAGTAAGTTGTGTTACAATAATTAAAATAAAAAGGTCTAGGGAAGTATATATTAAAAGGGCAGATTTTTTTTTTTTTTTTTTTTTTTTCACTTAGGTTAGAATTAAATATTTACATGGTATTATAAATTCATTATAGATTAATAAGCCGAATAGTGTAGTCTTTATAATTCGCGTTCACATTCTCAATTTACGTCGCGTTTTGCAAATTCCAAATTTTTGTTGTTGTGACGATTTTAAAGTTCAAAATATGACGGAAATTTACGAGATGGAAACTCAGGTTATTACATTTCATGTAAGTATAGAGTGTTTAAAATCGGTATTATCTAGTAAGTATATGTATATATTTTAAATATATATTATAAAAGTAGTCAAAATGTGAAGAGAAATAATAACTGAATTTTTGTAACATTTTATTGAGTGTAAGAATGTATAAAAATATTTTGGGAGTATTGAATACATTCTCCATGCATACAAATTGTGATAAGTGTTTATTTATTAAATTAATATAAATAAATTATAATGTAAACACAAATAGAACTAAAATGAGAACTGTAATATTGGAAATGTACTAAAAATATATCGACTAAATTTAGTTTGTAGTTGTTGTTCACAAAATACCGTTTCTTGATTACACGATTTAACTAAATAATTATACGTAAATAATACTCGTGTAACTTTCAAGATACTTAATTTGAGTTTAGAAATAATTATTGACCTGAAAAATTATGGGTTGTTATAGTCTACCCTCCTTAAGAGAATTTCATCCTGAAATTTAATTAAGTAAGGAACCGAGCTTGATCGGATAATATTCACCTTTAGTTCAGAATGTACACAATAATAATAGTAAATAAGTGTGTGGGTGTCAACCCAAATAGTACCGGGCGCTACTTCCCAAATGGCACTATCAATACAATCCTAACCTCTTGCAACCAAACAAAATGAATCCACGCAATGATAACAACACAAAAGGCAAGCTTTTGAGTAAAGTCATCAAAAACCTTAGAAAATTTTAGGTAGCTTAAGTTGGTCTTAACTTGAATCTAGCTTATCCCCACAAATCATCAAACAAGAACTGTCATGAGATTAAGCTAAGCAACAAGTTGAACCTAACCTTAAGCTACGTAACAACTTGAATCTAACTTAATTTCACAACTCATCAAACAAGAATTATCATGAAATTAAGTTAAGTATCAAGTTGTAAGAAAAGAAACTCGACGTAAGAAAAGAAACTCGACGTTTTTGAAGAATTGGCTCAATTTTGGGATCGCTTTAAAATAAAAAATTTAGTAGATATCCAAAGCTTAGATTGCCATAGGTTGAGAAGATTCAACTAAGAGGGATGGGCGGTCTTCACGTTTCACAAGATATCTTCTTGTTTTCAAGTAAATTGAGTTAGAAAAAAGCTCGAAAATGAAATATAAGTAATAATAATCATAATTGATTATTAAAACAAGTTTGGAAAATTTCCAGTCATCACAACGATAAATCGCAGAAAATTGCAAAAAGAGAGTAAATAGTTTTAAGTTTTGTGAACAATTATTTCCCTAAAATGCCGGTTGCTACAGTCTACCCCTGTTAAGAGAATTTCAGCCTAACGATGGTCGGGATCATGACAAAAAGAACTAGAATTCCAATCAGGGCTCAAATGTTGCGGTCGTAACTTATGTGGCAAGGGCAAATACTACTAAAATTTGTAACTCTTAACGTCTTTGATCCAAGTTTGTACTATCGAGGAGAGGAGGATCATTCGTTCTTTATCCGGTTTTTATAAAAATCCGAAATGGTTTGTAAGATTTGCAGCGCCAAAGTTTTGTATGGACAGTAGAAAGAGCTAATGTTGTAGGAATGAAAACAAGTCACTTGAAGTTAGGCTTACTATCACGAAACAAAGTATGAATAGATTATGATGATGTGGATTTGGCACGAACACTCATTACTCGTGTGGGGATCCAGTCGATCTGCTGGGAACTACATAGTATAGTCAACTTGTAGAAGTGGTGGTTCTTATGTATACCGTTATGATAAATGTGGTCTATGATGTGGGTTGTTCTAAAAGATTAGAATGACAAGAAAAATGAAGACCATAAGGCAATAAGGATGAGCTTTTAAGGCGATTAATGAGAAAGTAAAGGTAGCACCAAGCGTTGTGTTGAGTATCTTTCTCGAAAATAATATACTTGCTTGTGTCCGACATTTGGTGCCAAAGAGTTGTTTCGTGACTTTTCATACTATCATGTGAATTGCGCCTCAATGAAATTAGGTAGCGTGCAAGTTGTAAAATTTGTTGATGAAGAATAATTTGTTACTAAAGAAATCGTTGATGATATACCCATTAGTATTGGAGGAAGGAAAATATGGTGAAGTATGTTCTGGTTCAGTTAGATGGATCCGTGGTGGTAACTTGCAGGGAATTTGTTGGTCATAAATTTAGACAAAACCGTACATGATAGGAAAGATTATTGCAGCTGTATTTCCGAATGAATGGATGATCAATGTCTAAGAAGGTCGAAGAAATAGCGATATAGGGGTAATACATGAAGGTTTCCCAAGGTGTGAAGAAGGTTGTTACAGAACAATTGAAGGAAACGAGAAGGAAATATCCAACTCGTGGCTCAGAGTTGACAGTCGTAGTCTTGAAGTAGAATTAAGAGGGAAATGTTTGTATGGTGCACAATGTCTTATGTGTACATATCAAAAAAGTCTAATGTACATGTTTTGTAAGAAGGTGTTCATAATGAGTCAAGTGATGTGGATGAGGTTAGTAAAGAATTACGGTGGTGATGTTCTTATCATGTAGGAAAAGTTTGTTGATGTCATCATCCGAAAGGAAAGAGTATAATCCAATAGAGTTTGATCATGAGGATAAAGATCATTAATAGCCTCACAACAAATATAAGGCTTTTGAGAGAAAAGCCCTTGGTGTGAAAACATCAGGGAAGAATGTGTCGTCAAGTATGCATGAATAGTTGGAGGCGATGGTCCATGGATCAAAAGATCTAAAGACAGAGTGTGATGCCAACGATTTGAAATGTTTGGAGATTATTATAAGATAAGGCTCATAAGTCTAACTGCTCAATTCGTCTAGGCAGAATCTGTAACACCCCCAAAAATGGTTGGCAGCGGAAGAAAAGGTTTTTGGGATGCTACTCAATTGGATCATAACACAAAGTGAAAAATATAGATTTTTCTTAAAAGATTTCATTTATCGTGGTAAAACGAAGTTTACGAAAGTTGAATTGTTGCGGAAAAATAGCTCATTAACAAAATGTGGTCCCCATTCGTAAATCAGAGTCATCTATGACCATGCCATGCCAATGCCCAAGTGGCTCCAGAGTTAGCTATCGCCTTTTTAATACCTGAGATAAACATGCTTAAAAAGATCAACACAAAGGTTGAGTGATATTCATAGGTTTAGTAAATAGTTGAACACAAGTAAGAGATGATAATTGCTTCGAAGACAATTACCATAGAAAACAGAGATTATTATTATGCACTAAGCTCATGACACCAATACTAACTGCATACACCTAATTACTGATGTAAGTAATAAAATTGCCTCCCAGATGTAATAGCCAATTACATAGAGATAATCAAATATGGTGCGGCCCGGTTATTTCCGATAACCGAGTCGGGGTCGTCAATTCCCATAGTACTATCCACAATATTTGCGTTCACTCGCAAGTGATTAATGGTTTATGATGAAGGGGACTTTTGGCAGGCAACTTAGGCTATAATAATAATAATCATGCAAGCATGCATTTTAAGAAAAGACTTGTGTTCTAGTTTATATCATGTATCTCCCCCAAAGAGTTTATAAAACAGTTAAAAGGGTAAAAGTGGGGCTATGAACTCACCTTTGCGATACGGTGTGAAATGCACAACAATAGCAAATACGATATGACAACGGCTTCAACACGAAACCTAGATATAATATGGCAAGTCTTAGATAATATATTCCGTTTACGACCCTAAATAGTAATTTAAAAAAAAAACTATTTGCTATGAGACGCTCGTATCGTTTTAACTCGTGTGGTAATGCTTAAAGTTTAAACACAAAAAGGTTTTCATATGTTTGAGTTTCTGAAATGCTTATAGTTCAACAATAAATGTTTTCCAATACCTTCTCATGTGTTTGTGTTACGTAGCTTATGTGGACGTTATCGACGTATATAAGATGTATTTGTGAAAATATTTCTCAAGTATTGGCTCTTGGAATAAATGGAGGAATGATGTATACGAAACTTTCGTATAAGATTTGACTCGGATATTGGTTCAAGTGTTATCGAAGAATAAATAAATACAAGTCGAATTGTATTTATCAAGTTCGTTTGGTTTCGAGGTGTGAAAGTATAAATTTATTGAAGTCGTGGTTAAATAATATATTTGGACAAATATAGTATTTAAAGTTTACGCCGATAAGGTCGCCAAATAAAGATATATGTTAAATATATTTTCTCAAACGAAGAAGTGGTAAAATGTATAAGTTTATCGAACTTATAAAAGTTTTGGATAAAATTGTCAAAGTGTTCAACCTTGAGGGTTTGAAGTTGTAAGGATTCTTATATGTTTCAAAACTTATAAAAGTTTTTAAGAGAATGTTTAAGTCTTTCCAAGTTGAGGGTTTAAAAGTGTAAAATCTTATATAAGTTACTAATTTTTATAAGTCTTAAGAAAACTATTGTTTGATTCAAAGTTGAGGGGCTTAAACTGCCAGGTTGCCAAAGTTGTAAAAAAAATAAAATGGGTAAACTACCATGGAGGGGATTTGAACCAGTGACATTTCGCATAAAACCAAGCGACCCAGCCATCTGAGCCACTAGGCTAATCGTGTTAGGGTATGCGTTTTTATTTATGTTATGGTCTAACTGCTGTGTTTCTATTTTGTAAAAAAATTTACTCAGTGCATGATGGTCGTGGGTGGTTGCTCATAAAAATTTCTTTATGCCTTCTTCTCAGTTTCATGCAAATGCATTTGTGTTTGTAGTAATAAATAAGAGCTTGCTTGGTTAAGAGAAATATGAACGGGTATGTTTGATTCTCAATTATAAGCAAGGCAAAGGTTTAGCTTGGTCGAGTTTTATGAAACATATATAAATATCAAATGCCAATCAAATCAAGTCCCTAACCACACGAGCTTGCAACGATACGTTAGGTTCGTTTAGTTTTAAGATTTACGTGTGTAATGTGTGAAATGAAAACGAGTTTAGAAGTTTTAAAGTGTTCATACGACATGAAAACTTTAAAGAAACTTAACAACAAAATTATGCTTCGTATCGAAATGGGTTTTGACACTTACAACACCAAAATGGTGGTGAGGAACTGACTGGTAGGACTTGAACGAGGACCGAGTGAACCCGAGCTTCCAAGACTCTAAACTCGTATCGAACTAACACAAAAGACCTCTTGAAACCTTGTTATCAAATCCACCGTCTTGTTTTCATTCTTTCTATCTCGACAGAAATGAGAGTGGTAGGAGAGGTTTGAGAAAGTTTGTTTTTGTATTTGTGAGAAAGTGAGTCGTTAGTGTAAGAGTTGTGAAGTGAATGATGAACTAAAAGCCTTGTTATACTTGCATGTTTTGGGTAGTCAAAGAAAGCTTTATTAGTCACAAGTACATGCATGGTTTAACTAGGAAAGAAGACAAATTGGTGTAAGGGAGGTTTGCTTGGTGTTGTTCGAACAGCTAAGATAACATGAAAGGAGGAAGCTTTGACTCTATTTTCTATTGTATGAAAAGGTGTTTGTTTATTTTTGGTTAAGACACAAGTATAGGTGGATAGGTCCTTATCTAAAATGTAATTTAAAACTTGCATGTGATGGTGATGGTGATGTTTCAAACGAGCCTAGCAAGGCAAATGGGTAAGTTTTTGACCCACTTTATTTGTGAGCTCCTTTGTGCTAGAGTCAAATTTGATTAAGAGACACATCAAGTGAAATATGTCAACATTTATAATAAGAGATAAGAGAGTCATGTGAGTTTCAAGTCAACATGTGCGTGAGACTGATATTATTAGGCGGCAAGGAGAGAATTAAGAGGGAGGGAATTAATTTTGAACTTACGTCGTGTATTTTGTGTCCCGCTTGAGCTAACAACATAGTCAGAGTGTTCCGGTTTGGTGTTTTTGAGCAATAACGCGTAAATTACATTTTTGTGAACGTTTTTATAAAAACCATATAATAAAAATATTAACGACCCCGAAAAATAATTATTGGACTTAAATCATTATAATTGCAGTGTCGGTATGCGTTTGGGGTCGATTTTTACGTTTTACGAGAAAATCTACCGTTCTCGATTCAAATAGACTCGGAAAAATCCAGGAGTGAAACTTAGTAACAAATTTACTATAGTTTATTTTTAAATTTTGTTTGAAATTTTACGGGTTGTTATAGTACCTACCCCTTATGGGAACCTCGTCCTCGAGGTTACGTTTGTGTTAGTCGCTTATCTGACAAAGGGAAATTTTTGAAATTTTCTAGTTTTGTTTGCAAACGTGATGTGGATAAATTTATTCAAATAAAAAGAATATTTCAAGAGGCACACTTTCTTTGGGATAAAAATTGGGTAAGAGATTTGTATCCTCGAAAGGATCCTATAAAACCGGTTTTTACACGTGATGTAATTAAAGATTTCGCAAAGGTCGACGTTTGTTATTTCTTAGCATAAGAAGTTTTGATAAGGTTTGACCAGAAAATTTTTGACTCGTCAGAATAAATCTTTCTAGAACAATGTCACCACGCGTTTCATTGTTGGCACAATTGTTATTTAAAGAAAAGTCCTCGAAGGTGAAAACGTTATAGAAGAAGATGTGGTTGGGTACGTACGTTTCGATATGTTTTAAAAGTTTATGGGCAGGATTCGGTTGTTAAGGTTATGCTTCTCGAATGTGAGGGTATATATAAAAACATAGAGCCTTTAAAATTTCAAGAGAGAACTTGATGTATGTAAAGAAAGTTGCTAAATTTTAGCTTTTGTGATGAAAACTTGTTAAATAAGATTTTAGGCGACAACATGGAATTGGTTCCAAGTTGGAGGTTTTTATGTGAATTCAAAAGTTGTTTCGCAATTTCAAATAATTTCCAATACCTTAGCTTTTGTAGATGATGAATCAGTTTTGTTTCCAAGCATTTCCCATTAAAATGTGTATCTATTGTTTTCAAAACAAAGCGCTTACTTTTACTCCGAGGATTCATTCTATTTACAAAATAAAATATCGATTATCCTTTAAAGTTTCTCAAGGGAGTAAATAGTTTATAAAGAAATTGCAGTGAAGTTTATGGAAAGGTTTGTAAAACCACTTTATTGAGTAAGAAGGGAGCCTTTTTTTTTTTTTTTTTTTTTTTTTTTTTTTTTTTTTTTTTTAAATCGTAGTTCGTGGTTTGGTATTAAAGTAACAACTTGGTAAGGTGAGTTTTTAAAACATCTTATAAAGCAATAGAAAATGATTTATTATTTATAGAATAGTAGTGAAATCGAAGTTAACTTTGTGATATTTTGGTAAGACAATGATTCAGATTATAAAATAACTCGTGAAATGATCGTGAAATGATTTGTAAAATAGCTTATAAGGAAACAACTTATTGTTTGTCAAATAGTAGAAGATTTCGTAGTTCAAGAAATGGGGTGGTAGTAAAATACTTAGTACGGTAAAGGCAAAATAGTTTGTGAGGTAAGAGTACCAAGTTTTATGGTTTTAAATCAGACATTGGCTAAAACAGCTCACTAAAAGGGTAAAATAGTTTATAAGACCGTAATATAATTTGCAGGAAAAATTTGTAATATAGTTTACAAATCGCTATAGTAACTGTTTGTTGTCTTATAAACAGTAGTAAGGTAATTAATCGGTTTATCACTCTATAGAAAATAATTTGCAAAGCATTAATAAGGTCATGGTTTATGAAGTATGAGTAAGGTTGTAAATTTTTGATTAAATGACACAGTAGTAAGAATTTTGTAAAATGAGCGTGAAATGGTCGATAAAATAGTTGAAAGCAGTTCACGTTAGATAACGACGAAGTTTATTATTTCATAAGAGGGTAGCAGGACGGACAATTGGTGTTTCAAAAAGGATGAGTGAAAAATTAGGGATTTGTTCTAGAAAAGTGACTTGAGTTTCAAGTTGACTCTTGGTATGTCTTTTAGATCTTTTAGTCATTCATTTATTATTTATGTTTAGCGAGGGGGTTCCCTTTGTAGATGTCGAGGTGTGTCGTCCCTAGAACGGCTAGAGATGTAATCCGGTTCATCGATTGAGTACGAGTTTTGGGGTAGAGGCAACACTGTTACCGCAATGGATGACAAGATGACTTCGATCTCAACGTCTAAACGAATGATAATATGTTGGGGTGATGGATACATGGGTTGCAATGACCCAGTAAAAGAGGTTTAATGATTCCATATTGAAGACGATAAGTCAATGGGATGGGAAACAGAAGACATGGTATTGTAGTGACCCAAAAATATAATCTAAACATAGAGTAATGTCGTGCGGTAATTAAATTTTTTTTAGTCGCGCACAATCTACTAAACAAATCTAAAATATAATCATTAACTCGCATCACGCAATATTTCGTTGGTTATGTATTATCTGCTAAGCAAATCTCATACATAACGTAGGCACGGAGGGCGCGAAGTGGTGGCGTAAAGTGGTCCATTTCAACATGGATCATTGTGGTGTCCTTGCGCGAAGTGGTAGTGTGCATCATCTGCCAGGCAAATCTCCATGCACGTTGCTAGAAAGATGTAAACGCAGAGGCATAAGGTAGTAGTGTAAAATGGTCGGTTTAGAGGGTGTAGTAATGAGAAAGGCGTTCCACTTAGGAGAAAAAGTCTCGTAGTGAGAGAATGTTGTGACGTCGGTGTGTGATGTGTAGGAGTAAACCTTTATAACTCTTATGATGAACACACATAAAATTTTTACCATTTTTAGAAGTCAATCAGGAGGTCAAGTGGACATACCACTATTATAACTACTTTCAGTATTGCAACATTCACCTCTGAGTCGGACATAGGTGATCAGGCTATGTCCCACTGTCCCTGGTTGAATATAGGTGATCAAGCTATATTCACCCGAGGTTCAATGAATCTTGCAATGCTTAGCTTAGTTATACTAGTAACATGCCCTAATGTCTTTAAAGTTTGGTATGAAAGATGGAACAAATATTTCATTTATGTGGGGGAGAAGGTGTAGCGCAGTGGTACGTAAACATACATATAAGTAAAGCAATCATAGCTAATAGTGAGGTTAAGTTGTCAGTAATAAAACACGTATCTTATCAAAGATGACTTCAACGAGTCATAAGTGAGGCATTCAGCTTGGCAGGCAGGCACGTGTCGGTCATAGGGTTAAGTTTTTGTAAAAGTGGTTATAGTCTAGGTTTTGAAAATTTCCTAGTTCTCTATAACCAAGGCTCTGATGCCAACTGTAACACCCCCAAAAATGGTTTGCAGCGGAAGAAAAGGTTTTTGGGATGCTACTCAATTGGATCATAACACAAAGTGAAAAATATAGATTTTTCTTAAAAGATTTCATTTATCGTGGTAAAACGAAGTTTACAAAAGTTGAATTGTTGCGGAAAAATAGCTCATTAACAAAATGTGGTCCCCATTCGTAAATCAGAGTCATCTATGACCATGCCATGCCAATGCCCAAGTGGCTCAAGAGTTAGCTATCGCCTTTTTAATACCTGAGATAAACATGCTTAAAAAGATCAACACAAAGGTTGAGTGATATTCATAGGTTTAGTAAATAGTTGAACACAAGTAAGAGATGATAATTGCTTCGAAGACAATTACCATAGAAAACAGAGATTATTATTATGCACTAAGCTCATGACACCAACACTAACTGCATACACCTAATTACTGGCGTCAGTAATAAAATTGCCCCCCAGATGTAATAGCCAATTACATAGAGATAATCAAATATGGTGCGCCCCGGTTATTTCCGATAACCGAGTAGGGGTCGTCAATTCCCATAGTACTATCCACAATATTTGCGTTCACTCGCAAGTGATTAATGGTTCATGATGAAGGGGACTTTTGGCAGGCAACTTAGGCTATAATAATAATAATAATCATGCAAGCATGCATTTTAAGAAAAGACTTGCGTTCTAGTTTATAGCATGTATCTCCCCCAAGGAGTTTATAAACCAGTTAAAAGGGTAAAAGTGGGGCTATGAACTCACCTTTGCGATACGGTGTGAAATGCACAACAATAGCAAATACGATATGACAACGGCTTCAACACGAAACCTAGATATAATATGGCAAGTCTTAGATAATATATTCCGTTTACGACCCTAAATAGTAATTTAAAAAAAAATACTATTTGCTATGAGACGCTCGTATCGTTTTAACTCGTGTGGTAATGCTTAAAGTTTAAACACAAAAAGGTTTTCATATGTTTGAGTTTCTGAAATGCTTATAGTTCAACAATAAATGTTTTCCAATACCTTCTCATGTGTTTGTGTTACGTAGCTTATGTGGACGTTATCGACGTATATAAGATGTATTTGTGAAAATATTTCTCAAGTATTGGCTCTTGGAATAAATGGAGTAATGATGTATACGAAACTTTCGTATAAGATTTGACTCGGATATTGGTTCAAGTGTTATCGAAGAATAAATAAATACAAGTCGAATTGTATTTATCAAGTTCGTTTGGTTTCGAGGTGTGAAAGTATAAATTTATTGAAGTCGTGGTTAAATAATATATTTGGACAAATATAGTATTTAAAGTTTACGCCGATAAGGTCGCCAAATAAAGATATATGTTAAATATATTTTCTCAAACGAAGAAGTGGTAAAATGTATAAGTTTATCGAACTTATAAAAGTTTTGGATAAAATTGTCAAAGTGTTCAACCTTGAGGGTTTGAAGTTGTAAGGATTCTTATATGTTTCAAAACTTATAAAAGTTTTTAAGAGAATGTTTAAGTCTTTCCAAGTTGAGGGTTTAAAAGTGTAAAATCTTATATAAGTTACTAATTTTTATAAGTCTTAAGAAAACTATTGTTTGATTCAAAGTTGAGGGGCTTAAACTGCCAGGTTGCCAAAGTTGTAAAAAAAATAAAAAGGGTAAACTGCCATGGAGGGGATTCGAACCAGTGACATTTCGCATAAAACCAAGCGACCCAGCCATCTGAGCCACTAGGCTAATCGTGTTAGGGTATGCGTTTTTATTTATGTTATGGTCTAACTGCTGTGTTTCTATTTTGTAAAAAAATTTACTCAGTGCATGATGGTCGTGGGTGGTTGCTCATAAAAATTTCTTTATGCCTTCTTCTCAGTTTCATGCAAATGCATTTGTGTTTGTAGTAATAAATAAGAGCTTGCTTGGTTAAGAGAAATATGAACGGGTATGTTTGATTCTCAATTATAAGCAAGGCAAAGGTTTAGCTTGGTCGAGTTTTATGAAACATATATAAATATCAAATGCCAATCAAATCAAGTCCCTAACCACACGAGCTTGCAACGATACGTTAGGTTCGTTTAGTTTTAAGATTTACGTGTGTAATGTGTGAAATGAAAACGAGTTTAGAAGTTTTAAAGTGTTCATACGACATGAAAACTTTAAAGAAACTTAACAACAAAATTATGCTTCGTATCGAAATGGGTTTTGACACTTACAACACCAAAATGGTGGTGAGGAACTGACTGGTAGGACTTGAACGAGGACCGAGTGAACCCGAGCTTCCAAGACTCTAAACTCGTATCGAACTAACACAAAAGACCTCTTGAAACCTTGTTATCAAATCCACCGTCTTGTTTTCATTCTTTCTATCTCAACAGAAATGAGAGTGGTAGGAGAGGTTTGAGAAAGTTTGTTTTTGCATTTGTGAGAAAGTGAGAGTCGTTAGTGTAAGAGTTGTGAAGTGAATGATGAACTAAAAGCCTTGTTATACTTGCATGTTTTGGGTAGTCAAAGAAAGCTTTATTAGTCACAAGTACATGCATGGTTTAACTAGGAAAGAAGACAAATTGGTGTAAGGGAGGTTTGCTTGGTGTTGTTCGAACAGCTAAGATAACATGAAAGGAGGAAGCTTTGACTCTATTTTCTATTGTATGAAAAGGTGTTTGTTTATTTTTGGTTAAGACACAAGTATAGGTGGATAGGTCCTTATCTAAAATGTAATTTAAAACTTGCATGTGATGGTGATGGTGATGTTTCAAACGAGCCTAGCAAGGTAAATGGGAAAGTTTTTGACCCACTTTATTTGTGAGCTCCTTTGTGCTAGAGTCAAATTTGATTAAGAGACACATCAAGTGAAATATGTCAACATTTATAATAAGAGATAAGAGAGTCATGTGAGTTTCAAGTCAACATGTGCGTGAGACTGATATTATTAGGCGGCAAGGAGAGAATTAAGAGGGAGGGAATTAATTTTGAACTTACGTCGTGTATTTTGTGTCCCGCTTGAGCTAACAACATAGTCAGAGTGTTCCGGTTTGGTGTTTTTGAGCAATAACGCGTAAATTACATTTTTGTGAACGTTTTTATAAAAACCATATAATAAAAATATTAACGACCCGAAAAATAATTATTGGACTTAAATCATTATAATTACAGTGTCGGTATGCGTTTGGGGTCGATTTTTACGTTTTACGAGAAAATCTACCGTTCTCGATTCAAATAGACTCGGAAAAATCCAGGAGTGAAACTTAGTAACAAATTTACTATAGTTTATTTTTAAATTTTGTTTGAAATTTTACGGGTTGTTATAGAATCAGGATGTATGATGACTCGAAATTGTTGCCAAGTAAATACTACATCGAGAGATGCTTGTCTTGCTACAATTGAACGCCAAAAGGTCTGTGGTCCGGTGAAACTTCTTGATATCCAATGTAAGAGTGAAGTCATGTCCCAGTGTGACTAAGTTATCTATGACTATGATAAATCAGATGTGTATCATGGCTGCTTATTCATCATATTTTAGCAGAAAGTGTGGAAAACTAGAAGGGGGGTTGAATAGTTTTGCCGATTTTAAGTTAGTTTCAAAAACTTTAGATTCGTTAATATGTGAGATATTATGGATGTAGAGAAAGTATAGATCTAATGATAAAGCAAGTAAATAAAGTAAAGCAAAGGGAAATAAATGACACAACCGATGTATAGTGGTTCGGCTACAAGGACACCTTCCTTGCCCTACTCCACTCCCCGAGTCACCTACTCGAGAGTTCAAGCACTATGTCAACAAACTCCTTTACTTGGCGGAGAAGCCTTCACAACTTTGCTTACACCTTTTTCCGGTACAAAGCTAGATACCGATTCCGTAACACGGTGGACCAAACCAACACGACTATTACACAACAAATATGTGAAATATCAAATACAAGATCTTCGCTACAGAAATCTTGTGGAGTGAAAAATCAATCAAGGACCCCTTGCTTGGATGACTTGTAGAATGCTCGTGATCTCGCCTTAGAGAAGGACCTATATGAGGATCACAATAGAAAGAAAGAAGAGATTCCGCTCTAGTGCTCGTAAGATGTTCAGTAGGTTCGTTCCCCAGGAACTAACTAAAAAGTGAGGTGTTCTAAAGACATCGCTTCTAGAACATAAACTATAAAGTGTATAAACAACACATTATCAGCACAACCAAACCAGGTGGCACAATGCCTTAGCCATAGATCGAAACATGGCCTTTTTCCACATTCGTTTCAACACTTCCGAAGAGGCGGTTCATTTCCTCAAACAACTGTATCACGAACTTGA
>BPTQ01000003.1:30168412-30363089 GCA_019973895.1 Chrysanthemum seticuspe
CCATAGCCGCTTTCTCCACATTTTCATACGTGATCTTCTCAGTCTTTTCATGTTCGTCTTCCTCAAAGTCGAACGGAATCTCATACTCTTGATGCTGCTGCTCTGTAGATTCCTTAGTGGTGGCACCAGTTCCCTTATCTGGTTGATTAACCGCATCAAGAACTGGTGTGATGAGAGCTCCACCACTGGAACCTCCAGGGCCTCTGGTTTGCTGAAGGTTGAATTCTTTAGCAGCATGCTCTAACCTCAGCTGCTTAAGAGTTTTGTGGTATTGTTGTTCATCCTTTGGGTCTTTATCTTTATCAAAACTTTCTTTTTCTTCTTCAGTCACTGGTGTCTTCCCTTTATCTGATTGGGGACTTGGTGGCTTGTCTTCTGACTTCGGTGAGGTTGTTTCATCTGTAGCTGTTTCGAAATAGTAAACCACCTCTTCAGACTTAGTTGCTTCAGAGTCGTCGTCCTCTGGAATAGGTTCTAGTTTAGGGTTAGGACTAGCGACCTGACATGGGACTCTTTTATTGAAGCTTGGATGCCTCTTTGGATACTTATGAGCGCTCCCAGTGCTTCCAGTACTACCAGTGCTGTCTGACCTTCTAGTCTTCTTGGTAGGAACAGCCGAAGTCTTCTCATCCATAAACCCGACTTTACCTGCACTCACTACTTCTTGATATCGTAGATACGACGGAAGACTCTTGATTGTGTCAGTGAAAAGGCAGTCCATTAATACTTCACCTTGCGTGCGTGTCGATGAGTCCTTAAATTTGACAACGTTCAATGTGGGCTCATATAACACAAAATGATTCTTGGGGTCGTTTATTCTCATGGGGATGTCCTGATTTTGCCTGAGAATGTTCTGAATCAACAACTTCGTATATCTGATAAGGGAACCTTTGACCCAGGCTTCTTGAGATGAGACATCATATCTTCCCATATCAGGCTTGCATAGTCAATGGGTTGTTTCTTGACCATTCCCCAGAAAGTTTGCAGGTGCATGAGTTCAAGCACTATGTCAACAAACTCCTTTACTTGGCGGAGAAGCCTTCACAACTTTGCTTACACCTTTTTCCGGTACAAAGCTAGATACCGATTCTGTAACACGGTGGACCAAACCAACACGACTATTACACAACAAATATGTGAAATATCAAATACAAGATCTTCGCTACAGAAATCTTGCGGAGTGAAAAATCAATCAAGGACCCCTTGCTTGGATGACTTGTAGAATGCTCGTGATCTCGCCTTAGAGAAGGACCTATATGAGGATCACAATAGAAAGAAAGAAGAACAACTCTCTAGATCAAGTGATCTATATGTTAGAAGAGAATGAGAGTGTTTGAGAGATTTAGTAAAAAGAGGGGTTAGTTAGAATGAAGAAATGGCTCTCTATTTATAGGCAAAATCTTCCACTGTTCCCCGGATCCCACGGATCCCTCCCACTTGGGATCCGTCTAGTGTAATCCTAGAGATCCATGGGACGCTCCTCTTTGCCCATGGGTATTTTGGTTATGGGTCATGGGTTATGGGTTGGTCCATGGGTTTTCTTTAGATTCAATGTATCTAAGTATACATTGTATCTATCTAACTTGGGTATGGGTTATGATCCATGGGTTATGGTCCCTGGGTTGTGGTTTTTACCCATCCTAATAAACTATCACAACAAATGCTTAATTACTACATTTTTGTATTTAAATGGCTATATGTAAATGCTTTACAAAAATAACATGTATCCTTATAATTATACTTAAGATAACATTATATTTGTTATCAACAAAACATAAAGAGATCGCAAAATATTAATAAACGTTTTTACGGTCTATTTGTATTAACAATCTCCCCCTTTTTGTTGATGACAAAACATAATGTTATGATGAGTAAAACTTAAGAATAGATGTAAGTTTTAAAAGCCCCTAAGTTTTACTTCTTCTCCCCCTTTTTGTCGAAACAAAAAGTTAACCCTTGGAAGAAATAAAAGTGTGGAAAAATTAGTCCACGTATCGCTAACTCCCCGTTGACGGTAGCTCCCCCTAGTTTGGGGCGTCAAGTGAAGAAAAATAAAAAAAAATCCTACAAAGAGAAAGGTTAGTAACATGCTTAAATAATCTTGTGATTGCCTAGAATCAAGATTGGGAGCCAAGGTATGTAAACAAGGCCTTGTAATAAAACAACAAATTGTAGTGGTATTTATGCCACCTACAAGCATGTAAAAATAAGAACAAGACTTGTTCTTGAAAATGACTTCAAAAGAAAAAGTACTAAAAATAGAAAATAGTAGTAATGATTCCTTCCATGCTTGCATAAGGTTATGGATGGAGGTTTGGATGAGTAATGGTATTGATGCGATCAAGGATGAGGTTGAGTATGAATCGCATTTCTTCCCTAACTTCTATTGCAATTTCCCTAGTGGATTGACAATGTTCACAATGTATGTGATGTGGGTAATGAGTACGGAAATCTTCCGGTTTGTTTTGATTTGTGAGTTGCGGAAGTTGTGGTGGAAAAATAGGAAAATACGGATCAAAGTCCGGAATGATTGGAAGTGGTGGTGGAAAAGAACCTAGATGTTCTTGAAGTTTAATGGGAGCTAAAGGTGGTGATGTTTCAAGATCATTGAATATTGTGTTTGGAGAAGTTGGAGGTGTCAAAAAGGCTAATTCTTTTTGCTTTGGTTGTTGAGATCTTGTTGGAGTCGTAAGGAGTTCCAAAAGAGTGATTTTTGGTGGTGAATGATTTGGTGATGAAGTTGGTGTACTCGTTGGTGATGAAGGAGGTGTTATAATGGAAGCATCTTGTGGTGAGTTAGTTGATGGGGATGAGCCATATGATGATGGTTTTCCTAAACAACAAGATCGGATGTTAATCCGTGCGGATATCCTAGAGTTTGATTTTGGTATTTTGGAAGGTGGAAGTACAAAGGTTTGGGTTTCATGGAGATGATTGTTTGTACTAGGTGATTCATCTAAAGGGTTTGTGGATGACATGGTGTATTTTGTTTGTGAGGATGAGATGGATTATGCAAGCATTTTGGGAGTTCTATATATAGAAAAACAAAACATTGTAATGAATGCTTGACCCAAAATGTGGATTAAAATCTAAAGATTAGATATGAATTTAAGGCATGTGATCATGAGAACACAAGCATTAAAGAGCATACTCCCAAAAATAAAACAAATATGGATTTTTCATCCAAAGTGAGAAAAATAGAAGGTAAAAACAGCTTCTGTCTCACGGATCCCACGGATCCTTCCCTTGAGTGATCCGTCCAGCATGAAAGCTGGGATCCGTGGGTCTGGTGATTCAGGCAGCACAAAATTTTCCTTTTTGGAAACATTTTTGCCTAGTGTGTGCCTATATGCAAACTATTTGGAGTTGCGGTTATCTCGACCCCTAAGAAGAAAAAGAAAAATAAACTAGAAGTAGAAAAGCATCCTATTGAGATAACCCGAAAACACATATTTAGTACTTGAGTACGTAATTTAGTGTTTATCAATGCTCCTAATTCATTGTTGCTTAAATGAATGTACCCGAAAATACATATTAGTTATGCATCTCCTTTAGCATTCATAAGGCATGAGATGCAATGAAAACGGGTTTTTACTTTGTATTAATAATGAAAAAGCGATTTGTCCTAGACATGAGAAATTGCTTTTGTGAAATTGATACAGGAAGGTATCATCCTTTTAGAAAACATTTTGAAAAGTTGTTTTCTTTGAAAATGTGTATGTAGTTATGTGTTTGCAACCTAAAAAAAATAAGAAAGCTATAAGTGGAAAACTTATCTTGGGTTTTGAAAATTCCCGTATTGTTTGTGAGTTGTGCGTGAAATAGAGATCCTAGACTCAGAAAGAAGAAGGCTAGTGTTTACATACCTTGTAGAGTCAAATAAGTTACGACGTTTGTTCCATTAGACCAAGACCAAGACGAAGTAGGTTGAATTGTTCCCGCTTCAACGGTTTGGTGAGGACGTCGGCTATGTTGTCTTCGGATGCTACCTTTTCAATAGAGATGTTCTCCTTTTGAACATTGTCTCTTAAGAAGTGATGACGAATCTCTATATGCTTTGTGCGAGAATGCAATACCGGATTCTTGCTTAAGTCGATGGCACCTTTGTTGTCACATAGGATGGCTATGTCGCTTAGATGAATGTCGTAGTCGACTAACGCTTGTTTCATCCATAGTGCTTGTTGGCATGCTTTGCCGGCGGAGACGTACTCGGCTTCGGTTGTTGATATTGCTAGTGCCGTTTGTTTCTTAGAGAACCAAGATGTTAAACAACATCCCATGAAAGTACATACCCCACTTGTACTTTTTCTATCAACGTAATCACCTGCATGGTCAGAATCTGCATATACAATTGTTTCTACTCCCGTGCCCTTAGGATACCATAATCCTAATTGTGTTGTACCCTTAATGTATCTAAATATCCTTTTTACGGCTTCTAGGTGTGATGTTTTAGGGTCTTCTTGAAACCTAGCACATAAGCAAACACTAAACATGATATCCGGCCTACTTGCCGTGAGGTAGAGAAGACTACCTATCATGCCACGATATTTAGTATTATCGACGGATTCGTCGTCTTCATCTTTTGTGAGTTTGGTGTCGGATGACATTGGTGTTCTAATTGGTTTCGACTCTTCTAGACCGAATTTCTTTAACATCTCCTTTATGTATTTAGATTGATTAAAGAAGATACCATCTTCTACTTGTTTGATTTGTAGACCAAGAAAGAAACTAAGTTCTCCCATCATACTCATTTCAAACTCGTCATGCATGATTTTAGAGAAATCATCACACATGTCTTGACAAGTGGATCCGAATATAATATCATCTACATATATTTGCACTATGATTATATGTGACTCTCTTTTCTTAGTAAAAAGTGTGTTGTCAACTAACCCCATGGTGTAGTTGTGTTTAATTAAAAATATTCCAAGCTTTTGGAGCTTGTTTAAGACCGTAAAGGGCTTTCTTTAATTTATACACATGTTTGGGTTTTTCAAAATCGATGAAGCCCGGAGGTTGAGCTACATATACATCTTCATTAATGAAACCATTTAGAAAAGCGCTTTTGACATTCATTTGATAAAGCTTTAGATCATTACCACAAGCATACGCAAGAAGTATTCTTATAGACTCTAATCTAGCCACGGGGGCATAGGTCTCATCAAAGTCTATTCCTTCTTGTTGGTTATACCCTTGGGCAACGAGTCTAGCTTTGTTCCTAGACACTACTCTGTTTGCATCTAATTTGTTTTTATAAACCCATTTGGTTCCTATTATGGTTTGATTACTAGGTGGAGGGACAAGTGTCCAAACATCATTAGAAACGAATTGATTTAGTTCTTCTTGCATAGCCATTACCCAACTCTCATCTTTTATGGCTTCTTGTGTATTCTTAGGTTCTATGGTTGAAACGAAACAAAACAAGCTACTTTGGTTTTGAACTTGAGACCTTAATGTTCGTTCGTTTAGCTTTCCTATGACTTTATCTACGGGGTGATCTTTGGACTCTTTAATGTTTATGACTTCATCATTTAAAGGTTCTTCTTCTTCATTTATCTTTTTCTTTATTACTATAGCTTCACTTTCTATAATCTCGTCATCGACAAGAGGTGGAGAGGGTTTGGGTGGACTTTCATCAAATTTTATATTTAATGACTCTTCTACCTTCATTGTTTCTTTGTTTAATATGACATAAGCTTTGCTATTTGGAGAGTAACCTAGAAAGATACCTTCTGTTGATTTAGGATCAAATTTTGTAAGGTAATCTTTAGTGTTAAGAATAAAACATTTGCTTCCAAAGACTCTAAAGTGATTTAACGTAGGCTTTTTGCCTCGGAGTAACTCATATGGAGTTTTACCTAAGATTGGTTAATTAAGACTCGATTGAGTATGTACGTTGAAGTATCAACGGCATTACACCAAAACTTTTAAGGTATGGATTGTTCATTAAGCATGGTTCGACTCATTTCTTGTAGGGTTCTATTCTTTCTTTCTACTACCCCATTCGATTGTGGAGTGCGTGGAGCCGAGAAGTTGTGAGTAATACCATCAGCGTCACAAAAGGCTCCAAATTGCACTTCATTATCGAATTCCCTTCCATGATCCGTCCTAATAGACACTATAGGACTTCCTAGTTGTCTTTGGATCTTTTTGCTTAATATTTCAAAATAATTAAAGGTTTCCGTTTTGTTCTTTAAAAATTTTGTCCATGTATACCTAGAGTAATCATCCACTATGACCAAAGTGTAGTAGTTACCTCCATAACTTTAGATAGCGGATGGACCAAATAAATCCATATGTAGTAATTCTAGACACCTAGTTGTAGACACCATGTTTTTAGCTTTATGACTAGAATGAGCTTGTTTTCCTACATTACAAGCATCACAAAAGTGATGTTCATATTTTAACTTAGGTAGATCTCTTACTAGATCTTTGGATGATAGCGATTGAAGAAGTCGCATGTTGGCGTGACCCAATCTTCGATGCCATAAGGTCGAAGTATCATCCATAGAGGTAAGACATAGTTTGTCTTTAGGTTCATTACCGATTTTAATGACATAGACTCCATGTTTCCTAATTCCTTTTCCTATGGTTATGCCATTTTTTAATATCTTACTACCGGTTTCGGTAAAAAGTACATTGCACTTTTTATCACATATTTTTCCTATACTTAAGAGGTTAAAGTTTAGGTTTTCTACGTGACACACATCGTTAATGGTTAGAGATTTGTTAGAAATCGTACCTTTACCGATGATTCTACTTTTGCTATTTCCAAACACCACATTACCTCCATTGAAGGATTCATATGTGGACAATAGATCTCTATTTCCGATCATGTGCCTCGTGCACCCGCTATCCTTGACCCATTCATCCGGGTCTAGGTCGACCTTTAAGCATACCTAAGACAATAATAAACTCAAAAGTTTGGTCCCCATTTGTTCATGGGTCCATTAGTGTTAAACATTCCATTCATGTTAGACATGTATGGATAAGATGAGTATGCATTCCATGGAGCAAAGTTTTGAAAAGGAAAACCATTTTGCATATTTGGGTTCCATCCCATTTGATGGTTACTTCTTGGATAAACGTTATTAGGTCTCATAGATGGATTATGTTTTGAAAAAGATGGAGCTTTGTTTCTTGCAAAAGTAGGATTATATTTTGGAGGTGGTTGTCTAGTGGTGACATGAATTGGTTTCTTCCTATTAACGATAACAAACTCAGTTCTAGATGAAGAAGCTACGTTATTACCACTGTTTGCTACAGCAGATCCACGGATCCCTGGCTGCACACTAGCCGGTTCCCTTCTCAAGGGATCCGTGGGATCCGCCACAACAGTGGCTGGTTTTTCTAGTGCCTTAACAAATTTTGTTTCTTTATTTTCACTAGTTGATGGATCAAGTTGTTGAATACCTAAACCTTTTTGGTTGTTACCGGTTTTAACACTATCTAATATAGTATCTAAAGTGTTCGTACTCATTCTAGCAATTTTAGAATCTAGATGATCAACTAGTGTTTGAAGTTGAACGCAAAGTTCACATTCACCACTTGCTATTTTACCCTTTTCTAAACGTTTTAGTTTTGCTTTTAATTCTATGACTTCTTTATCTAAATGTTGGTTTTGACTCTTTAAAAGCTTGTTTTTGTTAATTAGTTTTAAGCTAATATTGCATAGTTTGTCATATTCATTATGCAATGAGTCGTCATCAAGTGATTAGCTACTATAGTATTCGTGACATACCTCGTCATTTGCCATGAGACAAATTTCTTCGTCCTCCTCGTCGCTCATTCCCCACGTGCCGCTCACGAACGCCTTTTGATCATTCCGTTTGGGACACTTACTAATAAAGTGGTTTGGGTCCCCACATTTAAAGCAAGTACGATCATCTTCTGGCTTCTCGTCCTCTTTGCTTTTCCGAAAGCCTTTCTTATCGTCATACGGTTGTTTGACGTGTCTTCCCTTTCTTCTAAAGAACTTTTTAAAGTCCCTTACCGCCATAGCGTACTCCTCATCGTCACTACTCGAAGAGGAGTTCTTTTCATCGCTTGAATCCTTTTTGGCTTTAAGGGCAAGAGATTTGTGTTTCTCTTTCACCTTTGAGGCTTCGGAGTCTTTAGCAAGGACAAGCTCGTAGACTTTTAGGTTGCCTATGAGTTCATCGAGGGTGAGGATTGTCAAATCTTTTGACTCTTCGATCGCCGTCACCTTGGATCTCCACTTCGATGGAAGTGCCCTTAGATATCTCCTAACATGGTTACGGCTAGAAAAAGATTCATCAAGTGCTTGTAAATATGTAATAATAGTATTAAAGTTAGCAAATGAATGATCTATAGCTTCCTCATCCGATATTGAAAATTGTTCATATTGTTGAACAAATAAATCAATTTTATTATTTTTAACTTGTTGGTTGCCTTGATGAGTTACAACTAAAGAATTCTAAATTTCTTTAGAGGTTTTAAGCATAGAAATTCTTTCGAATTCCTTTTTCGGTAAAGCATTATATAAAACCATTTTTGCTTCACTATTTTTAGAAAGCTTTTTCTTCAATTCATCATTTAGTTTATCATGAGGTATGTTAACTACATTCCCTTTATCATCTTTTGAGGTAGCCTCAAAATCGCTTCAACAATAATGTACCAAAGATCAATATCTTTAGATTTCACATATGTTTCGAATCTATTTTTCCAATATATAAAACCATTAGTTTCAAGTAGTGGTGGTCGTTGCATAGATTGCCCTTCCTTATAATTTTCAGAACCCATAGTAATCGAAAAGTTTTTAAAATACAATTTTACTTTAAAACTTTTATAAACTTAGCTCTTGATGCCAATTGTGGAAAACTAAAAGGGGGGGTTGAATAGTTTTGCCGATTTTAAGTTAGTTTCAAAAACTTTAGATTCGTTAATATGTGAGATCTTATGGATGTAGAGAAAGTATAGATATAATGATAAAGCAAGTAAATAAAGTAAAGCAAAGGGAAAGAAATGACACAACCGATGTATAGTGGTTCGGCTACAAGGACACCTTCCTTGCCCTACTCCACTCCCCGAGTCACCTACTCGAGAGTTCAAGCACTATGTCAACAAACTCCTTCACTTGGCGGAGAAGCCTTCACAACGTTGCTTACACCTTTTTCCGGTACAAAACTAGATACCGAGTCCGTAACAAGGTGGACCAAACCAACATGACTATTACACAACAAATATGTGAAATATCAAATACAAGATCTTCGCTACATAAATCTTGCGGAGTGACAAATCAATCAAGGACCCCTTGCTTGGATGACTTGTAGAATGCTCGTGATCTCGCCTTAGAGAAGGACCTATATGAGGATCACAATAGAAAGAAAGAAGAACAACTCTCTAGATCAAGTGATCTATATGTTAAAAGAGAATGAGAGTGTTTGAGAGATTTAGTAAGAAGAGGGGTTAGTTAGAATGAAGAAATGGCTCTCTATTTATAGGCAAAATCTTCCACTGTTCCCCGGATCCCACGGATCCCTCCCACTTGGGATCCGTCTAGTGTAATCCTAGGGATCCGTGGGACGCTCCTCTTTGCCCATGGGTATTTTGGTTATGGGTCATGGGTTATGGGTTGGTACATGGGTTTTCTTTAGATTCAATGTATCTAAGTATACATTGTATCTAGCCAACTTGGGTATGGGTTATGATCCATGGGTTATGGTCCATGGGTTGTGGTTTTTACCCATCCTAATAAACTATTACAACAAATGCTTAATTACTACATTTTTGTATTTAAATGGCTATATGTAAATGCTTTACAAAAATAACATGTATCCTTATAATTATACTTAAGATAACATTATATTTGTTATCAACAAAACACAAAGAGATTGCAAAATATTAATAAACGTTTTTACGGTTTATTTGTATTAACAGAAAGGTTTGTTCATTTTCTACTCTTTAACTTTTTATACAGTCATTTAGGTTAAGTTGTATTGTAACATGCCACACGGGTTAGGGTAAGTTGTAAACATATATATAGTTCTCATTTCTGCTGATGTAAAACAATGTTTTATATAGATCCAAAATGTTTGTTTACTTGTGGCGTATTATGTTCGTAATTAGGACACATATGTGATGAAAAAAGTAGCTAAACTGGAGCAGGTCAAATGGGCCTAAAGTTACCCAAACAACATTATTAACGTATAAAAGCTCCATTGACCATTTTTTTAAAAATACTATAATAGTGATAAGGATTTAAAACGTACGCTTTTAGGGGGTAATTTAAGCCCTATTTCGACACATTTTATATCCGTTACTGCTTAATTTCATTCCTTTTTACTTTTTAGGTCTTTTGAAAGCAAAATGTTGGAATGAAGTACATTTGGATGAATAGGAGCAAATACATGAAGAAAGTGGCAAAGTCAAGATCGAAGCCAATCATGACTGATCAACAGTACCTGACGGCATCCCATCCAAAGGGCGACGCTGTGACAACC
This sequence comes from Chrysanthemum seticuspe, assembly GCA_019973895.1. Taxonomy (NCBI): domain Eukaryota; kingdom Viridiplantae; phylum Streptophyta; class Magnoliopsida; order Asterales; family Asteraceae; genus Chrysanthemum; species Chrysanthemum seticuspe. The sequence continues at coordinate 30,178,876 of BPTQ01000003.1, forward strand.
CGTATTTCCAGGTCATTTCTCAGAACAATTCATGCTTCACAATTTCAACATTTATCGTAAACTAGGTTTACGTGTTCCAAATTCGCGTAACCTTAATGGTTTAGCGGCGAATTCCTGATCATATCATCACGAACATTTCATATGGACTAAGTTTAGTCTACATTTCATTAACATCATTTGCATCACGTTAGTTCATTCATGACATTGCATTTCACCTTAAACGCGTAAATTTTATATTAAATAAACGTTATCGCGTGAGTTATTATTTTGAGCATTTAATCCGTTACTTTCAAAAATGATCCCGATATATTTTTATACTTATGTTTAGTTTATAAAAACTATATTTTGAGTTTACCTAGTGTTTTGAATTTATTTTGTATATAAATCGTTAAATTTATATTATTACAACGTTTTTCCTAAAAACTATACGATAATTATTATATCACTCAAATTTTACAAGGAATGTATTTTACAATTTTTATGATCTCATTATACTTTATTTTGATCTATTAAAAATTACTTGTACCTAAAAACTACCATTTACCTTACACGTTACATTTTACTTATACATTTCCTACACTTATTACAATAATTATACACAAGTATATACTTTATAAAAGAAAGAAAAAAAAAATTTTTGGAAAACATATCCCCCAAAAACCGGTTAGGGGGGGGGGGGTTGTTGCATTAATTGGATTGATAAATTTTTCTACATACATATCTATACTCAATCCAACTTTTCATTCATTTTCATTCACCCTCAAATTATTGAAAGTGCAAGCCAAGAAAATTTTTCTTCTCTCTTCCTTCTTCCTTCTAAAAATTCGGCCAACATAAGGAGATAGCAAAGAAATCATCAATTTTTCAAGCTCAAAGTTTATAACAATCTAGAATTACACTCTTAATAAGGTTTTGAAATAAAAACCTAGGGTGTATAGGCTAAACCTTGTTCTTTGCACCTCATCATATTAACTTGTAAGCATATCATTTACATCTTCCATTTTTCCTTATCATTTCATAAGTATTTCTTCATATTTGGAGCAAACATGCATGACTTATGTTGATTTATACCATTTTTCCATGATTTTTAGAGTTTTATATATATAAAGTCATCCTATAATTATTCCCTTGGTATTTATTGGTCTTGATGATGTTTAGGAACCCATGACACCCTAAGAAGGTGTATGGTAGGATTAGATTAGCTTTGGAGTTGATTTGAAGGGATTGGAATAGGTTTAGTACGAGAAAAACTATTTTCGATAAGTATAAAAAGTGGTCTGTCCTTATTTTGATTTTCTGGAAAATCCGACAGTAGGCACGAATTTTTGGCCTTGATATTTAGAAAATATACTTTAAAACGAACCCGTGGCCGCTTGAACGGATTAAAACGGAGTTATAACGAAGAAGTTATGAATTTTTAAAGTTTGACGACGAAATATATTTTTTTTTCTGAAATTTCAGCAACATGTTTTTGGTTAGTACGAGTTAAAAACGAGCCTTAAGCTTCACAAATTATTTCGACTTATCAAAAATATATTAGTATACTTTGATACGAAGCTAAGGACGTATTATACGTAGAAAACGGATTTGAAACGACTAAGATATGCACGTTTTCATAAAATTGCCGTAACTATTATTTTCTGAAAAACTATTATTTTTACGAGATAAGTATTACGGTAACTAAAACGACCATGTTGAAGGCAGTTTTTAACTATGATGTGGAACTTTTTGTAACGAAATGTCTTCTAATAAAGTCAAGATCACCAAGCATATTTTCTAAAATGACTAACCGTTTGTATAGCGGAGTTGTGATAAATTAATTACGGATGCTTAAACTTTGCCGAAACTCACTTTTTACACAACAATTAGACAAAATCACCATCTTTAACCCTTATTATCTTTATGATCGAGACCTTTATGTCGAAAACTCATGAACTGAAACTTTTAGATTTTGATACAAACATTCTAAAACTGTCAAGTTCGTTTCCTAACGTTCGACGTACACCATTTTACGACTAGTTTTTCGGAGCCATTTTTGTCACTTTCATGAAATTTCCAACGACGTTATTTTACGACGAAAAGTTAAAATTTCACAATAAATCATTACGAAACCATTGTAGGATGACATTTTGACGTAAATACTTGTAAAGTGATTTAAGAATGGTCAAGACGTCAAAAGAGTATTTTTCGACGATAAGTATTATTTTTTCAAAACTCGCAAATGGTATAAATAACATACGAAATGCATGCATATCATAACATCATAACTCATTACATATCATATCATTCGTAATAGGTCCAGATTTAAGTATCACGCTATACCTCAGTGTACTCACTCTTGTCATCATACCAGTTTATCAAGTGAGTTTCCATAGCCCCATTTTCAATTGTTTTAATGCTTTTATTAAACTATTTGGGGGAGATACATGCTCAACTATTTTTATAACTATCATGATTATTTGAAACTACATGCTTAACTGAACTTAATGTTTAGTCATATCCTATATCATAAATCATTGAGCTGAATGTCTTGGGATTATCATTGAGCTGAATGTCTTGGGATTATCATTGAGCTGAATGTCTTGGGATTATCATTGAGCTGAATGTCTTGGGAACATCATTGAACTGAATGTCTTGGGATTTTCATTGAACTGAATGTCTTGGTATAATTATGTCAAGTAAATATTGATACATTAAGTCATGCACTATTATGTGAATTCATTTGACATCATGCGCTTGAACATAAACTATATACATTTTGGCAGTGGGTTGTGAACACACAGGTTGCAAGTTTTGTATGGGCGGAACTTGGAACTGGGTGGATTTACAATGCCTTTGCTGCATAAACGACTTTGAAAGGCTTTACATTTCAACACAAACCCTATGAACTCACTCAACCTTTGTGTTGACACTTTTTAGCATGTTTTATCTCAGGTATCTAAGGCATTCACTTCATGGCATGCATTTGGACACATCATGGAGTCGCGATGACGACGCGTCTCACTTGGGTTTTACGTACTTTAAAACATCGTTTGAATTGTAATAAACTTATTTCCGCACAAGTTGATTTTCATTTGGGACCTACTTTGTAAACTCTGATTGTTTTATTAAATCAAACGATGTTCTTTTCAAACGACACTTTAGGTCGTTCAATATAACTGTGATTGTGATGCTATGACAGTCAATCCCCAGGAATTCCATTCCGCTGCAAAACAGGTAATTTGGGGGTGTGACAGATTGGTATCAGAGCTTCGGTTATAGAGAACTAGGTTGCATCATTGACCCTAGACTATAACTACATCATCATAGCATCTCATCATTTCATCATAAGTGCATGTTCACTTTACATGCGATTTATACGTACATTTTTCGAGTTATTTACTTTCATTTCATATCGATTGTCACATGGATGCCTTTAAATTCCCATCCCATTATCCTTTCCTCATACTCTAATGTGGAGAAGTCCTTGTCATTCCCTATCACAATTTTTACATCAATTGACTCATCACCGATAACGTCGAATGCCGAGATAAACCTTTAAGTACGGCAAAGTCACTCTCACTCCTTTGTTTCACCACTAACATGTCGAGTTACACGTTATTAACACCTTAAGTCACTAAACCACCATACATTTGAAGCACTTACGACACCTCATAACCCATCTTTTCGGAACCCGTCGATCATTTTGAAAAATAACCTCAAACTTATCATTTCTTATCACATCTCTTTCGAGCGCTTATTATTAACATAGGACTTTGTTACGTCTCACGCTTTCCTTTTATTTTGAAGAAGATATGGCGCCGAAGAAAGCTACACCTGAAATGACTCAAGCGGCTATTCAAAAGTTAGTAAGGGATAGCATAGCCGATGCTCTAAGGATTGAAAGGGAAACGGTAGCTGCTGCTGCTGCTGAGGCCGCGGCTACTGCCGAAGCCGCTAGAATTGAGAGGGAAGCTGAAGCCGCTAGGCTTGCTGCTGCTGCAGGAAATGCAGGAGGGTCCGGAGTCAAAAGCTGTTCGTATAAGAACTTCAAAAGTGGAGATCCCACTAAGTTTAGAGGTACCGAAGGAGCCACTGCCATGGTTCGATGGTTCGAGAAATTGGAGTCCGTATTTTTGTTATGTAATTGCCCGGACGATAGCAAGGTCAAGTTTTCTACGAGTACACTACTTGATGGAGCATTGTCGTGGTGGAACTCTTATGCTCAGCCGATGGGAATGGAAAATGCTTTCAAGCTCACTTGGGAGCAATTCAAAGGTTTGGTAACAAAGAAGTTTTGTCCGCGTACGGAGGGGAAGAAGTTAGAGACCGAATTCTATGAGTTGGTAACTATTGGGTATGACATTGATACTTACATTCGAAGGTTTCAAGAATTGGCCGTGTTATGCCCATCTATGGTTTCGGATAATGAGAAGCTATTGGAGGCTTTCATTGAAGGACTTCCTGAGATTATTCAAGGTGATGTGACTTCCTTTGATCCGCAAACGATCGAGGAATCTATTCGATTGTCTCAAAAGCTTATGGCACAAGTAGTAAAGAGGGGCAACATCACCAACACCAACCGTAACAACAATACCAACAACCGCACCAACTACAACAATAACCACGACAACAATAACAACAATCACACCATCAACAACAACACCAACAACCAAACTAACCACAATAAAAGGAAATGGGAAAACGACCGAGGAGGTTATAACAACAACAACCAAAACCGTAACATTAACCATCATCAACAACAGAATAGAGGGCAAGAAACTGCAATGGTTTATGTTGCTGCACCAATAGAAGGCAGAGGTTATGCCGGAACCTACCCACTATGTAATCGATGTAAGTATCATCACACGGGTCTTTGTCCTGTTAAGTGCTACAAGTGTCAAAAACTAGGACACCATGCCAGGAATTGTAGAGGCAAGACCATAGTTACGTGCTTCGGATGTGGGGAGCAAGGACACTATCGAAGTCAATGTCTTCAAAACCAAGGTCAACAAGTCGAAGGTGCTCATGGGAATGCATACATGTTACAAGGAGGAGAAGCTCGTCATGGTCACAACAACGCAGAAGACTGAAGAAATTCGGAAACTAACAACCTTATTTCTCCTTATGTACTATGTCGTACTAAGTTTATGTTTTCCATTGTATCCGAAACTTTATAACTTAAAGATGTACTACTTTTGATAAAACACTCATTGTAAAATATTATCATCTATCGTACTTATTTTCTTTCCGATTTGTTATTACTTACGAGAATCTTACTTCCTTTTACTTTAATTATCATTTTAACGACACGGTTTAAATCCTTGTAAACATTGAGAGTTATAACAACTAAACCGAACGTCACGTCATCGTTCCTTAATTATACATAGCCTAGCTAACTATGTCTAATTCTGGAGGGATCACGTTATGTTGGGAGCAGTTATTTATAAATCTTAGTGCAAGCAAAATTTTCACATGTTCCGATTCAAAGTGTTACTTATGAGAGATTCATCCGATATTTTCCTTACTATGATGTTTTAGACACTCTCAATCATCGATAACCGTAACGACACATCTCCATGTCTTCTTTCCTCGATATTCATCACAAACTCAAAAATTCGATAGACTAACACGAACTGAATTCCTTTTTGGATGGGCGAATGTGACAACCCGTATTTCCAGGTCATTTCTCAGAACAATTCATGCTTCACAATTTCAACATTTATCGTAAACTAGGTTTACGTGTTCCAAATTCGCGTAACCTTAATGGTTTAGCGGCGAATTCCTGATCATATCATCACGAACATTTCATATGGACTAAGTTTAGTCTACATTTCATTAACATCATTTGCATCACGTTAGTTCATTCATGACATTGCATTTCACCTTAAACGCGTAAATTTTATATTAAATAAACGTTATCGCGTGAGTTATTATTTTGAGCATTTAATCCGTTACTTTCAAAAATGATCCCGATATATTTTTATACTTATGTTTAGTTTATAAAAACTATATTTTGAGTTTACCTAGTGTTTTGAATTTATTTTGTATATAAATCGTTAAATTTATATTATTACAACGTTTTTCCTAAAAACTATACGATAATTATTATATCACTCAAATTTTACAAGGAATGTATTTTACAATTTTTATGATCTCATTATACTTTATTTTGATCTATTAAAAATTACTTGTACCTAAAAACTACCATTTACCTTACACGTTACATTTTACTTATACATTTCCTACACTTATTACAATAATTATACACAAGTATATACTTTATAAAAGAAAGAAAAAAAAATTTTTTGGAAAACATATCCCCCAAAAACCGGTTAGGGGGGGGGGGGGGTTGTTGCATTAATTGGATTGATAAATTTTTCTACATACATATCTATACTCAATCCAACTTTTCATTCATTTTCATTCACCCTCAAATTATTGAAAGTGCAAGCCAAGAAAATTTTTCTTCTCTCTTCCTTCTTCCTTCTAAAAATTCGGCCAACATAAGGAGATAGCAAAGAAATCATCAATTTTTCAAGCTCAAAGTTTATAACAATCTAGAATTACACTCTTAATAAGGTTTTGAAATAAAAACCTAGGGTGTATAGGCTAAACCTTGTTCTTTGCACCTCATCATATTAACTTGTAAGCATATCATTTACATCTTCCATTTTTCCTTATCATTTCATAAGTATTTCTTCATATTTGGAGCAAACATGCATGACTTATGTTGATTTATACCATTTTTCCATGATTTTTAGAGTTTTATATATATAAAGTCATCCTATAATTATTCCCTTGGTATTTATTGGTCTTGATGATGTTTAGGAACCCATGACACCCTAAGAAGGTGTATGGTAGGATTAGATTAGCTTTGGAGTTGATTTGAAGGGATTGGAATAGGTTTAGTACGAGAAAAACTATTTTCGATAAGTATAAAAAGTGGTCTGTCCTTATTTTGATTTTCTGGAAAATCCGACAGTAGGCACGAATTTTGGCCTTGATATTTAGAAAATATACTTTAAAACGAACCCGTGGCCGCTTGAACGGATTAAAACGGAGTTATAACGAAGAAGTTATGAATTTTTAAATTTGACGACGAAATATATTTTTTTTCTGAAATTTCAGCAACATGTTTTTGGTTAGTACGAGTTAAAAACGAGCCTTAAGCTTCACAAATTATTTCGACTTATCAAAAATATATTAGTATACTTTGATACGAAGCTAAGGACGTATTATACGTAGAAAACGGATTTGAAACGACTAAGATATGCATGTTTTCATAAAATTGCCGTAACTATTATTTTCTGAAAAACTATATTATTTTTACGAGATAAGTATTACGGTAACTAAAACGTCCATGTTGAAGGCAGTTTTTAACTATGATGTGGAACTTTTTGTAACGAAATGTCTTCTAATAAAGTCAAGATCACCAAGCATATTTTCTAAAATGACTAACCGTTTGTATAGCGGAGTTGTGATAAATTAATTACGGATGCTTAAACTTTGCCGAAACTCACTTTTTACACAACAATTAGACAAAATCACCATCTTTAACCCTTATTATCTTTATGATCGAGACCTTTATGTCGAAAACTCATGAACTGAAACTTTTAGATTTTGATACAAACATTCTAAAACTGTCAAGTTCGTTTCCTAACGTTCGACGTACACCATTTTACGACTAGTTTTTCGGAGCCATTTTTGTCACTTTCATGAAATTTCCAACGACGTTATTTTACGACGAAAAGTTAAAATTTCACAATAAATCATTACGAAACCATTGTAGGATGACATTTTGACGTAAATACTTGTAAAGTGATTTAAGAATGGTCAAGACGTCAAAAGAGTATTTTTCGACGATAAGTATTATTTTTTCAAAACTCGCAAATGGTATAAATAACATACGAAATGCATGCATATCATAACATCATAACTCATTACATATCATATCATTCGTAATAGGTCCAGATTTAAGTATCACGCTATACCTCAGTGTACTCACTCTTGTCATCATACCAGTTTATCAAGTGAGTTTTCATAGCCCCATTTTCAATTGTTTTAATGCTTTTATTAAACTATTTGGGGGAGATACATGCTCAACTATTTTTATAACTATCATGATTATTTGAAACTACATGCTTAACTGAACTTAATGTTTAGTCATATCCTATATCATAAATCATTGAGCTGAATGTCTTGGGATTATCATTGAGCTGAATGTCTTGGGATTATCATTGAGCTGAATGTCTTGGGATTATCATTGAGCTGAATGTCTTGGGAACATCATTGAACTGAATGTCTTGGGATTTTCATTGAACTGAATGTCTTGGTATAATTATGTCAAGTAAATATTGATACATTAAGTCATGCACTATTATGTGAATTCATTTGACATCATGCGCTTGAACATAAACTATATACATTTTGGCTGTGGGTTGTGAACACACATGTTGCAAGTTTTGTATGGGCGGAACTTGGAACTGGGTGGATTTACAATGCCTTTGCTGCATAAACGACTTTGAAAGGCTTTACATTTCAACACAAACCCTATGAACTCACTCAACCTTTGTGTTGACACTTTTTAGCATGTTTTATCTCAGGTATCTAAGGCATTCACTTCATGGCATGCATTTGGACACATCATGGAGTCGCGATGACGACGCGTCTCACTTGGGTTTTACGTACTTTAAAACATCGTTTGAATTGTAACAAACTTATTTCCGCACAAGTTGATTTTCATTTGGGACCTACTTTGTAAACTTTGATTGTTTTATTAAATCAAACGATGTTCTTTTCAAACGACACTTTAGGTCGTTCAATATAACTGTGATTGTGATGCTATGACAGTCAATCCCCAGGAATTCCATTCCGCTGCAAAACAGGTAATTTGGGGGTGTGACAGACGCCGTCCCTCTATGAAGACTTGATCAAAACATGCATGCGACGGCTCAGTGGAAATTCTGGTCTTATAACCTGACGGTGTCACACTTTAATTATGGAGGGCGTCACTCATAGTTTTCACTCCAGACGGCCCAGATCTAGAATCAAGACGACGTCTCAACTAAAGACTGACGGCGTCATAAGTCTAAGGTGACGCCGTCCCATCGATAACTTGGCCCAGACGAAACCCTAATGACGGCGAGCTGACGTCGTCCAATGAAAAAGGTAATGCCATCGCGATTGTAAATCCATATATAGAATTCGATTTTTCTGTATTTTAAGAGGTATACTTTTAGAGAAAAAACCCTAATTCGTTTGTAGTCCGACTTGGACAATATTTTAGGGTCCCATACCCTATTTCACATTGAGATAAGTTTATTAATCCAAATTATCATTATGTCTATCTCATATTCGATTGATTGTGTGTATGCTTTCTTGTTTATCATGTCTAGCTAAATTACTTGTGTGTTTGCTTAGATCTATGAAACCTAGTTATTGATTATTGTTAGGTTGTTTCTTGTCTTAATTGAAATTGGGTTAGGAGTGCAACTAGGCATCTTCGTTGTAGTTAATGCTTGAGTATGCTTTATGATGATATGGTCTATGGATGAAATAACTTAGGCTTGCCGACTACGTAGGTCATATACGAGAGATAAACTCAAAGAACTAGGGACCACGCATACCCTACGAACTTTAGGAATACAACGCGTTAAGATAAAGGACGTGACAACTCAACCGACCAATAAAAGATAACTAGGGAGTAATAGTATCTAGGTGAACACATATTTAATCATCATACGAGCACACCTCAATTAGACATAAGCTACTCGTAGTAATTAGATAATTAGACAATTAGTTAAAGTAGAGTAATCGGTAGAAGTACCACCCCCAACTAATTGCCCCAAGATTTTAACTTAGCTTTCTAAAAAACCATAAAAAAGATAAAAAAAAGAATCATCCTCAACCCCACCTTCTCGTCATATATTTCTTTCTAGCATTCCTATTCCCCTAGAGAACGATATCAATCCCCGAGGCTTACCCCATACTACACTACAACGATTAGGTTCACTGCCTAGGAGGTTGAAAAACTTGCTCGAAGAAAAGGAAGTTTCCTTTGACCCTGAATGTGCCTTCCGCGCGCATCAAATAGTATCAAAATAATTTAAATGTTTAATCATGTTTGTGAATTAAAGGATAAATGAACGGTAAAGGGTTGCATATCTGTTCTCAAACGTTTAAAGATTAAAAATCTGTTATAGAAAGCTGTGGCAGCTCAGTCGCAATCCAGTATACCACAGATGACTAAAGAGTTACCATTCTGCTATTTCATTTTTGTTAGTAAGAACTCAGTTTTTTTTTTTTCACTCAAGTGTCTTCATTGGCTTGAACTTACAATATAAAGCTTGCTTAGTGATTTTAATTAGATACACTAAAAAACTAGGACATTCCTTACATTGTGATTTGAAGTAGAAACATGAGATAATGTCTAAATGTGGTTATGTTTATGAATTTTTAAAGATAAGATAACATATTTGCATGTTTGGAAGAGTTAGCTTACAACCAGTATTAATGAGTTCCTGAAAACTACATTGTATGGTTCATATGAATCGGCTATATATCATTCTAGCTTTGTTGTCACAAATTAAAAGATGTCAAGCTCTCCAGCGCTAATACAATTGTGTAATTTTTATGATAGAATTTTAACTTGGGGAGTAAGTTTGAGTACAAGAAGGAGGTTGTCTTATTGAATCCTTTTGCATAACCTTAGAACAAAGGAGACTTTGGATTGATTTGAAGATTTACTTTTTTGTTCAATTTTACTTGTAAACCAGCTCTTTTAACTCTTATTTGTGTTTCTGCTATCGTATAGTCGGGCTTTCTACAACAGGAAGATCTCGCAGGAAGTGAGCGGAGATGCCTTGGGAGAGGTAAATTACCTTTTTATGTGATATTTGATAGAATTGATAACATCATGTCTTATGAATGAGATGCTTTGGGTTATGTTTATCTCTAATGAGTTTATTGGGTCGATATTTGTTTTGCTAAACGGGAAATGGGGTTAAGTAATTCTTGATGTTAGTGTCATTTCCTAATTCATTTTGTTTTAGAAAAAAAGATTACTATTGTAACAACATTTAACACATTAATTGTTCATAAGAAAATGCAAATTAACTTTTTTTGGTCAACCTAAACCTGTTCCAAATCGCAAACAATCCGCGCTGAAAATTTTGTAACTCATGCTACAATAGCTCGTATATTTTAAGTTTTTAACAACCAAAATATTGAAAACAACCATCTTCAAAAGGATATGGGTCAAATAAGTAAACGGTTAAAAAAGAGGACGAGCCAAAGAAGTCACCGAAACTAACTCAAAATTCACATACCATTGCTGTACTTATTTTGAAACTTTACATTTAATAAGGTCTTTAAAAATTGTTACATAAGGTTACTAACAAAATGAAAACAATGTTTCAGTGATTGTTTTTTCAGTATAATCACCTATAGCGACTGAAGATACTGATGCCAACAGTTTTTACTACATGAATTAGCTGTTTCAAACACCCAAAATCGGAAATTGTATGTATTAGGGGGTGTTTAGATTAGCTTATTTTTTGAGGGTATGAGCTTATTTGAAATTGAAAAGCTCATAAACTCATTTTTTAGCTTATAAGCTCAATTTGATAAGCTGATAAGCCATAAAAGTGGGCTTATGAGCTTTTTCATATTCAAATAAGCCCATAGGCCTGGAAACTAAGTTATCCTAAACACCCATTTAGTATAATATATCATCTAACGTTTTTCCATCTTAGAATTGAATTTTTTTATTGAGCTAATTTGGCACTTTTTAATTCACAAATAGCAGATCTCAAAACGGTTCCATTAGTTCATCAGTAACACCGAGATTTTATGGTCATGTCAATGGCGCTGCCTTATCCTCCATCTCTAATTCACTTAAGAGACCAAGTGAAGTAAAACCATCATACATAAATGCAACCTCTACTGTATACGGTGATGGAGTTGGGGAAGGAACTCTCTCTAGCATGGGCTGGATGGTATGGAAATCTATCGCCCCATTATATAAGTTAATAATAATAATTATAATCATTGATTTCACGAGTTACATATATTTGTAATAATGTAACTAGGGTATGTTTATGGACTGTTGTTATATTGTGTATTCTAGCTATACTATATGTCTATATGGTTGCACACTCATCACAAGATTTGCAACTAGAACCATTGCCCGTTACCCATTAACTTATACCTTTCCTTACTTAGCCACTAGAACTTTCCCTAACTTTCTTAAAAAACAATAAACAATCTAAAATGTTACTAAAAGGGTGTTTCGGTAATCTTATTTTAGGTGTAAAGGGCATTCTAGGTAATCAGTCAAAAGACATTACATGTTTCACTCTCTATTACTATTATGTAATAATCTAGCCAGACTTTACGAAAAACTAACATTATGATTTTAAGGATCTTATAATATTTTAATATTATAGGTAATCAATTTTGTGTGTTCTTTATATGTTGCTTGAGTGAACTCTCTTTGGACTTATCTTTTACAAATGCAAACGGTATTGAATTCTTATTGTACTGGAATATAGAGTGGGACCCATGGGGTGTAGAAGATTATGAAGGTGGAATAATGGAGAAGGATGTACCAGTCCCAAACCACGTGCCACTGAACTGACCCGCTCCACTTCCTTTGTTGCTTCTATGTCTAGGAATTTGGAGACAAAGAAAGACAAGTCAACAATTTTCGCAAGTTCAAAATGGGGGATGGTTTTACTTACCAAACAGCCTCTTGCGCTCTTTGAAATTTATGTTTTTAGGTGCTAAAAGAGGTTATTGCATCCACTAAATTTGGTGAATGAGCTTATTGCAAGTAAAATAAATTGTTTTTAGTTATGAGTTTGAACATGCTTAACTGCTAAACAACTTATGATGATTCTATGTGGGGATGCAAGAAGGGAATCACATGTGATGACATTCAAAGTAGGCACGGCGCAACTCATAAAGAAGCAAAAACGCAGGTTCTTTGGTATTGTTTCGATCAAACTAATGCAACAGTAGTGGCGAATTGTTTGACAAACAATGTGTTTCTAAAATTTTTAAGTCGCGTCGTCTGTTTTCCATCCTCGATTATTTTAAACGAATTTAAAAAAAAGTTATTGGATTATGCATGAAGATGATATAAATTTATGTCATTTAAATATTGTGCCATTTTGTAAGTCCTATTCCTTTCACATGAAATTATTGATGTCACTTATCTTGAAATCCTATTCATGTATAAACCGATCAATGGTATTTTATGACATTTTACATTAAGTTTAATGATACCTTAAAAAGTATGTTACTAATTTTATCTTGAATAATTCTTGAAGCTAGTCGCCCAATGGGCGGGCCTGTAGCTAGTACAACTATAAATGTATGTTCTATAGTTAACTCATGCACCAACATATATATATATTTAAGGGGTAATTCTGAGAATGCATGTTTTGCTCAAGGTGTCAACACTTTTTAGGAAAAAAGTTGGGGTATTTCCAAAATAGACTTTGAGACTTGCGACTTTTTCCTTCCAATCTAAGAGTGCCAAGTGTCCTGACACTTTTCAGAACCCAATCATTGAAATTACCTTTTCGTACCTATGATTTATAATCGACTTATATCCAGCGACTTTTTAAGATTCGAGCGATTTTTTTTTTGATATTTTCAAGGAAAAAGTCAAACTTTGGAAAGTATTATTTTATTCCTTTTGCTCCTTCCCAATGCTGAGCGACTTATGCGAATTACTTTGAGCATCTTTTTTAACTTTGTACTTTTGTACTTTTATATTTTTTTTACATAACTTTTAAATACTTTTTAAATTACAATGACTATTGTACCCTTAACTATTTTTACATGTTGAGCATCTTCTTTCCTTTAACAAAACCAAACTGCCATTGGTGAATTAGCCTACTACTGCTACCAATTCACTTTTTAAACTAAAAACTATGAAACTAAAACTGTTATTGGCAACTGCTACCAATTCACACTACAAGAAAAATTTCATTTAATGACTGAAACTTTTTATGATTGAAGAATAAAAAAGTAAATAAAAAGTCGAACAAAAACAATAATTCCTCACATTATTTCTCATTTCAATTAAAAAAACCAGAAGTTTTATCTCTCTCTCTCAAGCCGCCATCAACTCCGGCTATCAACACCTTCACCTCCGGCCACCATCACCGCATTCGGTATCAACACCTTCACCTCCGGCTATCAACACCTTCATCTCTGGTTATCTCACCATCTCCGGTCATTCGCCGAAGGTATTATTTCTCTAATTTTAATATACATATAATAATTAGGGTTTCATTTACACCGATTATTGTGTAAATGAGCTTCGATTATCACCAATTGTAGTGTGGACTTAGTATGCAATAGTGCGAGTCCCATATTGATTAGAAGTTTAATTTCTCGAAGTTATTGATAGGAAAACTTATTCAACTTGCAAGAATCAAAACACAAGCAGTAGAATCAAAACAAGCTAGCAGTGGTAACGACAAGAAACTAGCAGTGGTTTCGATAAACGTAGCAGTGGTTACCTAAATATACTAGCAGTGGTTTAGTAACACTAGCAGTGGAATAAAATAAAGTAGCAGTGGTTACCTAAATATACTAGCAGTGGTTTAGTAACACTAGCAGTGGAATAAAATAAAGTAGCAGTGGTTACCAAAATATACTAGCAGTGGTTTGGTCAGTGTCTGTTCGTCATTGCACGGATATGAATTTTTGTTGTTTTATTTCAGTTGGTTTGTGTGAAAATAGCAGATGGGCGATTTTAGGATTTGAGTTTGCATTTTCACCTCATATTGACGTTGAAGCTAGTTTCTAACTGGATTTGTTCATGAATCTGTTTAGCAAAAGTAGAAGGTTGAACTATGATGGGATTGGTATATAGTGGATGAGGAGCTTTTAACCAACTCCAGCTTTATAACTTTATACTCCAAAGTATAGGTAGGTTGTTGACTAGCATCTTATCTGGCTATAGTTTCTTTGTTTCATTTAGAACCAAGTACACATAGTTAACTCATTAATTTTCTTTATGATGGCAGAAAACTCACAAAAGAACTGTGCGAAGTTATTGAAGATTATGGTTTGGTCAACTTCAGTACCTTGGCTATTCAGGCACGCCTGTTTTTACTAACCATTTTATATAGTTAGTCTGGTATGTATATTTCATTCGTTATAAGTTGTTTCGATTTTTTGTAGGACAAAGAGAGTGTTACAAATCTTTTGAAGTTGATAGACAAGACCAATGGTTATATATTTCAAGGGATCGATGCTAGTGCAGTTGAGTTCAGCAAAATTGCTATTGCACCAACAGACTGGGAATACTACAGATATCCTTTTAGTGTATTTCAATAATATATAATATATGACATAAGTTTATTTATTATTTTTAAAATAATGAACCTTTTTATACAAAGCAATTTAACAAGCTAAAAATACATTTCAAGTATATTGAGATGTTATTGACAATGTTGAAAAGATTTTAGATTGTTTTACTTGACGATAATAGCACAACAGCAGTGGTGCAAGAGAAGTACATGAAAGATGATGAAGTTTTTGATTCTGATGAAGAGTAATTCCTTCATTCCCAAATCCTTCCATTTTTCCTTAAGATGCAATTGTCAATGCTCATATATGATTTCCTTCTCTTTCATGAACACATGAACTCTTCAGCTATTGAAGCGAACTCTAACTCTATAAGCAGAACGTAGATGAGCATTTATGACGAGCAAGTCGGAGGCTAATGTTGACCAAGTTTGAGACGACGTAGGTGATGGAAAATGGAACTAAAATATGAAATTGATTTTGTTGGATGTGTTACGAATTGTACAACATTATCTTGTCATTTCTGCACGTGTTGATGTGATTATGTCTGCTCGAACCTGAAATTTGACAATCACCTGTTCTTGACGACTCTCTCGGTGGACAGTGATTTGTCAAACCTCGCAAACTTGTTTATCTTTTAAGTTGCAGCAATTGCTATCATATACTCTGCAAATTTTGTTTTTGGAAAATATTCAATTCTTTTTTTTTGGGGTTATTATTTTTGTATTTATGTTATCAGAGGCTATGGCTTATGTAAAGCGTGTACCTCAGAGACCATACCCAAAGTTTAAGTTCTAGCAAACAAAGAAAATGGAACGTATGCCGGAGTTGGTGTAGATGATTGACATTATATTTCATTAAGAAATTTACATGTATAGTAGAAAAAAGTGTAACTTGGCAGGGACACAACCCTGTGTACCTTTTGGTACCCATCAACCCTACCCAACAAAGGTTTGATGCCAGTGAAATACCTGATCGCGATACCCACACCATGCTGCTAGTCCGGATTCGAACTCGCGCCTTTTACAGGATCACATGGATGGGCCCGGATATTTGCGGTAGTTGGTGGCCATCTGCGCTAGGCATTTATTGTGTTCAATCAAATGTTGCAATGTTACCATCTGGAAATATTTTAAAGCATGAAACCAGAACCACAGCAAAATTGACATATTCAGTTTGGTTTGTACGCGCCTACTAGTCAGTTTGATCCAAAGATAACTGAATAAAAGCATAAAGACAGTATGGTTTTGCAGATATGAAACCAAACCAAATCACTTAAACTCACCAATAGACCACACTCCATCTTGTATAGGTTAACAACATGTTTGCCTGCTTAACTTGGCCACTTTATATACCAAATTTTGGTTAAACTAAAGCCTTATGAAGACTAAATGTTCTTTTGTAAGTAAAGAATTTATACATACAAGCTTTTACAGAAACTTAAGAACACTCATCTGCAAAATGACATTCGTAATCACTTCCTTTCAATTTGAAATGGTAAAAACATTCCATCTTTTATCATACTTTCCTTCCAATTTTCCAGTATACCATCTGCAGACGGTATCTTCTTTCTCTTGGTTTCATCCACTTCTCCAAATTCACCATCCAAGAAATCGTCCTCCGAATCATAATCATCATCCAAGACCTCATTGTTAGTCAACTTTGACCTTTCATCACTTAAATTTTCAACCGATTCATCAAGTGATAACTCATCAGCAAAATGGTCCATTATACTATGTAGTTTCTGTCCTTCAGCATCCGTAGGAGACTCAAAATCAGACTCGTTTGAGGTGTTGCTGCCTGAGCTTGTTTTATATGAGTTGTTTGACTTTGACCCACAAAGAGATTGCAACAGTTTTGATAACTAATAGGCCGAAGCTTCCATTGCTACATCATGAGTACCGATTTCGTCAAAAAGTTTTCTCAAATGGGTCCGCGTGATTTTACCTTTGTATTCCTCAAACAATCCCCTCCATTCCTTTTCTCGGACCTGGAATGGGGCATGAGCCATACTGTTAAGAATGGTCAAGGCTCGGTCATAATCATCTTGGATCATAGATCGGCATATGATTTCAACAAAGAACGATGATGGTGGTATTTCACCCGCTTCCAGCATTACATCAAATGCATGCTCCAGTAAATGAGTCTGCCATAAACGTAAACACAAATCCAAAATTTAGTAAGTTTGACTACATAAGTCAAATTTATAGAATTAACAGAAAAAACTCAAAAAGACTAAAAACCATGTACCTTTCCAGCACGGGATGCTTCAACAAGCAAAAACGAGTGTTTATTTTGATCAAGTTGATACCCAGAATAGACCATTTCTTTATAAATATAATCAAAGTATTCCCATTGATGAGCGCTAGCAGATACTCAAAGCATTTCACCATATGTGTAAGCATCCAGACTAACAAAAGGACCATCACGACCCAAGCTAACATTATGACCATTAGATTTCTTTGTATCCTCAAATAGCTCCTTGGCTTCAAAAAACATATCGTTCCGCCCGTAAACTTTCAGCATGGCGTTTATAATGCCAATGTCAGGAAAACAATACTCCTTACTGATATCAAAGATCCGTATACAATTACCAATATGCCCTCCATCCATGGAAGACAAAATCATCCCCGTAAAGGTAACCACCAAAGGTCTAGTTAATGGAAGTCTTCTCATCTTCTTAATCTGCATTTGGAGTCATCTATCAACTTATCGAGATAAATCTAATGATACCTTATTATCCCTAACTTTGATCAACTGAATATTATTAAGATTTACTGATTATCAAAATGGTCATAATAATCAAATATGGAAAAACAGGTAAAAAAGTTGCTGAAAGAAAACTGATTATTGAGATTAACGTATGAATATCTCACTATCCATAGCTTTGCTTAACTATAAATTTAATTATAACTCATTGAGTCGTAAAAAAAATGTACCTCCAAAATAGCTTCTTCCCACATCCCATTAAAGCACAGACAAAATGCTAGCTCACAGTATACAGAAGCAGCACCAACAACACCCTTCCGTTCCATATCCCTGACTGCTTCAACTGCTTCATCGACTTTACCTTCTTTCGAGAAGGCCTTCACAAGAACTAGCCAATGACCAAAACAAAAATGCTTGAATTAGATTTCATTAACATGCATATAGTAATGACACATTTAAACGGGAAGCTCAAGTAACTTTATAAGTAAGTGCTTTTGGAGCATTCCCACTCTTCTTCATCTTCTCGAAGTACTCATGCACAAGCTCATACTTCCCAGAGGCCATCATTACCTATCAACAACGAATCAAAAAAGAAACTTTTTATTATACAGCAAAAATGATTGACCTAAAGTTGATCTAATCCTGCTATTACCTCCATTGCAAGTCCATAAGTTGCTTCACTGGGCTGCAAACCACATACACTTACCTTCCAAACAAAGCTCTGTACGTAAATAGCATTCTTTTGCTGCAGACTTATTTCTTGCATTTAACTGCAGATTTAATGCAATATGTCAATAATAATGAAATCATGTAGAGGTATCAGGCTCTTAACATAAATAGCACTGTAAGAAACTGCAGGGAAATTAGCTTTCTTCATTAATTATAAACTATCATTGTAAAACACAAAATGTTGAAGCAAAGAATATTTTTAAGCCCAATCAGCACCACTTAGATCACATATATACCTCATATCTCATGCAGTACCAACACGAGCCCATGTGCCATGTTGACTCATGTAGGATTTTTTTTTTCAAAATATGTTCTATTGGTACATTTAATAAAATTACACTTTAATATGCAAGTAGATAATCACAGAAAAACTATGGGGTCTCCACTAGGCTCAAGAAACAGTAGTTCTGGGCTCAAGGAGGGAGTCCATATTTACAAAAAAAAAAATCAAAAGATATGGTCATACTAATCAACACAGGCAATGGACAGTTGGAACTAAATAAGACCATTGATCAAACACAGGAAAAGTAAACAAACCTATATCAAAATCAAAATCATTAAACGACGATGGTTATAATGAGGATAATACTCACTGAAGCAAGATCCAGAGTTGAGCAATGTATACTGTTCCCATGCTTCATAACCTATTTATGTCCCAATTTCACATACATAAATCAGAAAAATCACTTGAGGACACGATAGAGATGAACAAATATCTCCTTTGCTACCTAAATGAACTTGTTGGGAAGCTTTCCCTGTATGTCCTTCTGAGGAATATTTAAGTAAAACCCATGCCTATTGTTAAACGGAATTTTCAAATTCGGAAGCTTAAA
Organism: Chrysanthemum seticuspe; assembly: GCA_019973895.1. NCBI lineage: Eukaryota > Viridiplantae > Streptophyta > Magnoliopsida > Asterales > Asteraceae > Chrysanthemum > Chrysanthemum seticuspe. The sequence continues at coordinate 30,198,456 of BPTQ01000003.1, forward strand.
TTGTTCGCGATACTTATTTGCAAGGTTATGTATAGCTGTGAATTTAGATCAATTAAGAGTTAATAGCCATCTAGTGTATTATAGAGTAGAGAGACCATTGAGTCAGGTAGACCATTTTGGTACCTTCGCTGGTATCATAGAACGATCTTCGTGCAATATCCAGAAATCCATCTATTCCAGCCTTAACAGCAAAACACTGCTGTGTCCGAGCAACAAAAGGAACTCGTGCATGAAGTACATCCTCATCTATCACCTCTCCAATTCTGAAATCATATTATATTTTATAAAAACAAAGTGAACTTCAAGGCTCCATTCCTTTATTCAACATGGACTTGAAAGTCGAATCAAATCAAGGATTTTACCTTTTCCTTATAGAAGCATACTTTTCATTCTCGCATACAGATTTGTATATATTTCCAAGAAGAAAGTTGTTTGCGTCTTTCAGAACCTAACACCAATTTAGAAAATGTAACTTTGTACTAAACAAAGATATCAGATTCTAAGCACACTAAGAAAGAAACCTTTGAGAGAAACGGCAAGGCATCAAGAGCTGTTTTGAGAACAATAATGCTCGATATCAGAACCTGGCTCTTTCTACCATTATCAATGCCCAAGACTTCATTGTTAACTTTCTTTGGCTTGAAGCAGAAGTGACAGAGGACCCTGTCTGCATGAATATGCAGTATATCATTTAAACCAATTGACAAGTAAGTTTATCTGCTGCATAGGTTTCTAATGCGTGCACTAACCAGTTTCTTTTGGAAACTTGCGGAGAGCCTGTGACAGCCCAAAAAAGAGCTGCTCGTTGGTCATTAATTCATCCTAGAGTTAAGCAGTTAATACGTTATTATCCGGACAATAAGAACGAATACGCAGCTAACTGCATGAAGAATAAGAAGCACTGACCAGGCAATCAAGTCGATCATTTATGGTTTGTATATCTTTCAAAGGTTGCAAGAGATTGGCACGAAGAAGTCTAGTCCTGCAACAATTTTATGAGAACTTTTATACGAACTCACAGTAGAGGATTATATGATGTGAATGAATCATTATCATACCCTCCAGTCGTTCTTGTGGACTTGAGAATCTGGAATAGACTTCTCTTTTTGTTGCTTGTGCCGAGAAGCGTAGAATGCAGGGGCTCTATAAGCTCCAAGTTAAGGACACTAGTTGCATCTATGCTCACATGGTCAAATGACCCATTAAATGTCACCTGAGGAATGAAAAAGGATTGAATCAAATACCGGACAGTAAGAGGGGTGTTTGGGATTGCTGCAGTTTAACTTGTTATTGGCTAATTATTCAGAGAAATAGGCAGTTCTAAGGAAGTAGTTAAGCAATGCCAAACAAAGTAGTAGTGAAAGAAAGAAGGACGTACTAATAATGAATGATTGGTTATGACGACTCCTTTGTCGGCTTCGACCCTGCGTCTAGGAAAACAGTTATTTATAAACAAGGAATTGACGATGAAACATAAAAAAGCATATTATGATTATTACTCCCTCCGCCCCAAAATAATGGGGGTGTTTGTTTAAGCTTATATGTGGCTTATGAGCTTATTTGTGTTTCGGCTTATATTTCATAAGCCTTAAATTTCCGATTGTGAGCTTATATAAGTTTATTATGATATCTTGAAAATTTTCTCACGTAGTAATTACTTACGTAGCAGTGGTTACCAAAATATACTAGCAGTGGTTTAGTAACACTAGCAGTGAAATGAAATATACTAGCAGTGGTTTAGTAACACTAGCAGTGGAATGAAATATGCTAGCAGTGGTTTAACCCATTTGTCATGATGTTACCAGTTTGACCCGTTAGATAATAATGGATCAAAATAGCCCACATATACAGGGGTAATATAAAGCAACCCAATGTGGGTCAATATGTCATCTCAATGGTCTCTTTAGCTATATCTATTCTTTAACCATTGGCAGAGGCAACTAAGTTTGAGCCTGCTACCAGGATATGATGATTCCATTGGTACTATTTCCAGTCTAACTGAACAAAGCTACTAGAATTTACTACTTCACAATTAAGATATGAGTCTCAAATAAGCATCCGCATACTTGGGGGGGGGGGCGTTTGATTAAGCTTATTTTTAGATTTACGAGCTTTTGTGGTATCGGCGCTCGTAAGCCCAAAAATAAGATTATAACAAACGCGCCCTTAAATAAATATTCTACTTAGCTAATGAAGTATCGATTTCATTTTGGGCTAATCTCTTTTAATATCACATTCTACACTATCTAATAGATTCTTCTCTCTTACTAATAAAAAAAACCCGCAAGAAACTAGTTACGCATCCTGCCCTGGATAATCATCTAAAAGTACCTCAAGCAAAGTCATGGCATACGCATATGTGATATAGTTACGCATCCTGCCCTGGCTAGTAATTCGTATCTCGTTCTCTTGACTTGGTTGCTCAGCTCGTGGCTTTTCCACCCTCTGTACCGATCCATATCCTATAAATCAAAACCAAAAATCATTGAACATCATAAAGATACATTATACGCAACAAAATGGAAAACTACAGTGATGAACCAACTAGCCAATATCACTGTCGAATTCATAACAGACCAGCATCATAAAACAAGGATTCATAAGGAACATCATAAAGATACATTATACGCAACAAAATGGAAAACTATAGTGCAGATCAGAATGTATATGAATAACCAATATTAGAGCATTTGTTTACAGCTTCGTAGCACTACAACTGATGAACCAACTAAATTCAAGCCATCTCAAAAACAACAAAACCACAAATTCAACAACTAGCAAAATAGATATTAATAGCTTAACATAAAGCCACAAACATAGAAATTAAGATCAATTTAGCAAAAGGTAGACCAATAAATCAGCTTAACACAACTTAAACATATATCACTAAACCTACTTTTACCAAGTTAGTAATCTAGGTTTTATATTATCAGAGTGGCCTAATGGCCTAGTGGTAAGTCACCCCTGATGTCCTCACAAGAGGATACGGTTCAAACCTCGCTATGTACACATCTGAGGGTGGCCAGAAAAAGAGTCGGAAATGATCAAAGGGATCCCATTTAGGCCGTGACATTCGGGTCAAAGACACCCTCCCGGGCTAACCTCACCCGTTTACCCGTTTTTTATATCATCACAACTGATGAAATAACTATTATAATTGATTCTCTCAAAACTCAATAAATCAAAACAATCAACAACTGATTGGTGGTGTACATGCTACTAAAGCTACTCATGAGTTATGACAAAGAGTTTACCTCAAACTTTTCAAAGGAGTCCATGGCAGTGGTACCAACACCGTTCTCTTAAGTAGTGCCTTTTACTATCATAACAGGGCACGGTACATTGTTGGAGCAGTAGTTACTTACACTTCCCAAAAACATCCTGCGTTTAGAGGAAAGGTCGATTATGTTTAGTGAAACAAATCTCTAAATCCGTGTAAGACAGTACCAAAAACGACAGCTCACTTTTTAGAGCTTATTGATTTGAGCTTATTGGCGTACGCCAATAACCTCAACTTGACACACGCTCATAAGCTTCAAAAATTAAGCTTATTGGGTTTACCAAAATCAAATAAGCTCATGAGCAGGCTAAAAATAAGCTAGTCCAAACACCCCCTAACAATAATCCAAAACAAATTCACAAAATCCTAATAATCAAAACAAAAGTTAAAAAATACAACCTTTCAATCCGGACCGCCCACAAATCGAATTAATGCAAATAATGGCATCGGGACTGGCTTGTCATCACTAGGAGGTGTTTGAATGTGTGTTTTGAAAGTGATTATGTCATTTTAAAATAAGTAAAATGAGGCTTTTAGTTTCGGGCAAGATTCTTACTTATTATTTATAAATGGAAGAGACAAGGGTATAATAGACAATTTAGTTAAAATTATAATTTTGAAAAGTGTAAAAAAGGTACAAAAGTATAAAGTAAAATAAGTCGCTTATATTATTTCGCTTAAGTCGCTCAGCCTCGGGAAGGAACTAAATGTATAAAAAAATAATTTCGTAACTTTGACTTTTTTTACTAAAGGACAAAAAAAAATTCGCAAGATTCTAAAAAAAGTCGCTTAGATTCGGTCGCTGTACAATCGTAGCTACTTCAAAAATTAGTAATACTTATCATACTTATTTTCAGATGAAACATAGTCAATAAGTATTACTAATTAAAAAAGGACAAAAACGAATAAAAACGGACGAAAACGGATGAAAACATATAAAACGGATGAAAACGCATAAAAATTAACGAAAACGTATAAAAACGAATAAAAGCGTATAAAAACGGACGAAAACATATAAAAACGAAATAAGACGAACGAAAGCGTATAAAAATGTATAAAACGGATGAAAACGTATACAAACGGACGAAAACGTACAAAAGCGTCTATAAAAACACGTATAAAACCATGTATAAAAACGTAACTGAAAACCGCGTATAATCGTTTATAAAACCGCATATAAAATCGTATAAAACCGCATAGAAAATAATTTTTTTAAAGAAAACCAAATTTTGAGTTAATTAGAAACGGCCGTTAATATAAAAGACTAACGTTGCAAACGATCATTTGCTTAATGAACTAATGTTTCCACATGACAACTGGGAGCTAACGGAGAAGATAACTAAATTGGGCGATAAGGATGGATAGTGTTACATAGTTTAATTATAAGGATCAATTAGGCACAAAAAGGATAGGAACTCAATTAAGTATTTAGCCTAAACCGTAGGGACAAACGGTTTAATTTACTCTAGTAATAATAATATCTCTTTAAAAACCTTCGAAAAGTCTTTGAAGAAATAATATTGGCAATTGAAGTCCTCCGAAGAAAATGGAGCAAAACTAAATCCTTGAAGTAACAAAACAAGCCTTTTCACTCCAAAATCAAAAAGTGGCGCATGGGCACTTCCAAGGACTGAAAAGTGGCGCATGAGACAAAAAAAGATGAAGGAAATGGCGCATGGGCTTTGTCCCCTTCATAAAATGACACAAAATGTTATTTTTTCCTTCAAAAGTGGAGCACGGGAATTGAAACAAGCAAATTTTGAACTCCGATCCCCTTTGATCCTCTTGTCAAAGCCGGAGCATGGGGGTTGTCTTTGGACCAAAGATGGTGCATGGACTCTTCCAATACTCAAAAGTGGCGCAGGGGAGGGCTTATGCTTCCATCTTGTGTCCAAATTCTTCATTTCTTCTACAAACAGGAAAACTAAGAGTGAATAGTTTATTAATAAGCTAAAGGAGAACACAGATTTCAACTTAAGGAATCATCTAGCTTGTTCATTTTGGTTTTCGATTTGGTTAGGCTAGTTGGTATATGTGTTAGATTTTTGTTTCGGAGTATGATCAGTGTGTATGGTGAATAGTGGTTGTCGCAAAAGTCAAGGAAACTGCGGGTTATTTAAAAACATTAGACTTTTAGTCTTTACGTGCTTACTTATGTCACAGTGGCTTATTAACAATAAAAATGTGAAAACGACAACTAAAATACGCTCTAAACGACTGTGTTTCCTCACTCAATATACTTATTGGTAATATAATGTTTTATCTAAATCCATGGGTAATTTAAGGGTGCAAATGGTCACCTTTTTGTTCTTGGCTAAATCAATCAGCTAGGATGAGATTTGATGGTTAATTGACCAACTTCTTATAGTTACATACTCCATATTTTATGATGTTTGATGTAGTTCATAATTCATAGCATATGAGTGGTTACACGTTCTAACAAACTCAATTTCTCACATTTTATGATGCAATAGCTAGTTGATCCATTTTGTGGTAAACTACAGGAAAGTTGCAGATCTATGCTGGATAACTTGAAAGTTGAAACTTCAACGCAAGTTAGAATAATATAACACAGAAAAATGAGGCAATGAAAAACAACAATTGAAACAAGGTACAATTTAATCCACATTGACTTACTATATAATTTTCTTCATTAGCCCATAACATGAACCCTGTGACACTGGTAATTAATAGGATAGATAGAGTTCAAAATAAATTTTGAGATCATCATTTTTATGAGGCACTATGAATGTTTCCGGAGGTACTCCACTTGTGTAGTATGTTGCCATATATATCATAAAAAGCCAAATAAACCTCATTTTCAGTTATTTCAGCTGCTAAGAAACCTTGGCCATCGTAATAAAACTTCATTTCATCAAGGTTCCATGGATTTATATCACCACGCCATGCCTTTGAGCCAGCCCCACTTGTTATAAACTGAAGTTCACTACACGCATACAATATTTATTTTTGCTTTTACAATATAGTTTAAAAGTTGTGAATTGCATAGAGAAAACATTAAGTTTACCTGTTTGAACTACTGATGTGCTGTAAGCAATGGTCATGACCATTTATGTATAAATTCACCTCATTTTCCTATAAATTATCATATTGCATAATTTAATTACATAGCATTCCATTGGATAAAATAAGGGAAACAAAGGTAGCATATGTTTATATTGTTTACGAGTTTTAGTCTCACAACTTCTTGCTCAAACAAACAACATGTGTTAATAGATGTGACAGTATTGAACAGCTTAATTGTAACTTGGTCAAACTAAAAGATATTTATAAATTAAGTTGAATATATATGTGATGAGTGCTAATCCTTGGATTGTGTTGTATGTCTTATCTACTACGGAGTATCTATAATGGAAAAATGGTCAATCTTGAAAAGTGAAAAAACTTAATTTGGTCAAACTTAAAAGTATTTTAAGAAGTCCTTACATTATTTTCGGAAAGTATATGCAAAGCTAGAAACTATTTTCACACTATTAATAAACATCGAAAACCGGGTTGATGCGGGTCGCTTCAAACCCGACGGGTTGACCCGGTTTAATTTGACACGTTTTTTCGACCCAACCCGGCGGGTTGACCAAACTAATTTGACCCGACTTTTCGACCGGAACGGTTAAACCGGTTGAACCGCCCGGGTCGAAACGGGTTTTAAAACATTATGTTTAATCCCTAAATCCTCAGACTTTTATTATTTTTCGTTTATTACCTATAGACTTTTTTTACATTACAACTATCTGCCGCTATAAACCCCGTTGCTATGCACGGGTACTCGTCTAGTAGGTACAAAAGGATTGAAAATTTTTGGATTGACTCGACAACATTTGTGCATTTGATCAAGTCAAGATGGAGTCAAAGTCAACCCCGGGATATTGCCTTGGAATGATCATGGAAAAACGATCCCGAAGCCTAAATAAACCTAAACCTAAACCTAATTTATGCTTAATCCTAAATTAACACTAAACCTAATCCATCTCATTAACTCATCAAACCATGGTCCAATACTATCCAACCCATTAAACTTACCCAAGCCCAATTAACCACAAACCTTACATTCTCATAACCCGGTAGCAGGGGGTGTTCATCGGTTCGGTTATCGGTTTGTTCGGTTAATTTTTTTTTTTGGTATAACCGAAAACCGAACTGAACCGAATTCAAATTTAACTAAACCGAACCGAAAACCGAACCCCCCATAACCGAAAACCGAACCGAATAACCGAATTACCTATATTTAATAATTTATTCATTTATTTATATATATTTTTTTGAAAAAAAAATAATTTTCAAGCTTAAAAATATTATATATATATATTATAAAAGAGTTTTAATATATTTTTTCAATATAAATATATAAAAAAATATATATATTTATTTAATTTCGGTTTGGATTGCTAAAAGCATAACCGAACCGAAAACCTAACTTTTATTTCGGTTCGGTTCGGTTTTGGCAATTTCGGTTCGGTTCGGTTATTTTCGGTTCTGTTCAGTTTCGGTTTTCGGTTTATGCGGATATTACCCAACCCATGAACACCCCTACCCGGTAGACTTAAACCCATTTATCCCTTTTATCCTAGGTCAAAACCGGGTCAAACTAAGATTAAAAAATGGTGCCAAGAACCACTATTCTACTTCCTTCCTCCCCTGTCCCTCTCAACACTGATAACCAGACAAAACACAATCACATGCTAAACTTCCACCTTGGCAATCCTTTGCCATTCCATTGGCTTTGAATATAAAGAGAAGATGGATTGTTGTGATGAATCAACTTGGCGACCAAGGAAATCCAAGGGTTCAAATGAAGCTTAGAAACTACAAAGTGAAGCACACTTCTTATCTCACTCACAAAACAAGCACAAGCTGTGAAGAAACCCTAGTTTTAAGTGCTATAAATAGGATTAGTTGTAAGCGTTCTAAGGCAGAGAGTTTTAGTAGTTTTTAAAGTTTTATTTAAGTTTAAGTTTTCTGTCTTTTTATAGCTTAATTTAGTTTAAATTGCATTTCCTTTTTAAGTATTGTAACCTTCTTTTGAATTAATGAAAGTTTAAGCATTTTAGTTTTGAATATGCCTTTTAATTTTCAAATTTCGTTTTAAAAAAAAAATGCTTTATAAGCTCTTTTAAGCTTCTTAAAAGCTGTTTACTTAAGCCTTTCAAGTTTTTCCATAACTTGTAATGGTTTAAGCACTTTTTTCCAAAAAAAAAAAAATTACTCAAAAAAGCTTTTGGATGATAAGCCGGACATGGAATGGCTTATGGTATTTACTAGCTTGTATATGACAAGCTAGAGCTTGTAGAATAGCTCTAAGAGTATTACTTGCCCTTGTTGTGTTAGGGCTTGTGTAAATTCATTTTTCTAGCTTATTTCTTAAACTGCTTATTTACTGTTCAATTGCTTATTAGGTGCTTATTTATGCTTATCTTATCTTTTTATGACATAATCTAGTGGTATGATAGCTTACTCTATGGTTTAGTAGTCATTTACTTTTACTTGTTAAAAAACTGTCCAAAAAGCCAATAAGCAGTAGCTTATTGGCTATTGCTTATTTATCAATCAAAACATTTTTTTATTTAAGTCATTTAGTCTTTATACTCATTTCATAAGTCTTAAGTTTAAAACAGTCTTTAAAAGCAAAACAGTCCTTTAAAGAGGTGTTTGGTTTTGCGTTTTAACCAAAGCAAAAAGCTGATTTCATGAGTCCAAGTCCTAGGTCCAAATTGATTTAGCTTTATTTTTGTCATATAAATAGTTTTTAAGTTGCCCAAGCATTTTTGAGTAGCTTTATAGCTTTTAGTCTCAACGAGTGCGGAAACCCGCGCGATGCAGCGGGATTGCTTTTGTAGACGTGAATTTGAAACTGATGAATGACCGGAAAATTTGTTTATCTATTTATTTGGCTAGTCCTTGAAGGACCTACGTTGCAAAGATAATTCAAACCTTAGGGACTATTTTTCGTGGCTACAAAGGACTTACTTTGCAAGGACACTTAAACCTTAGGGACTATTTTTGCCAAATTGCTATAGATAGCAATTAATGCTACAAACTTTATTTGGTTAGTCCTTGAAGGACCTACTTTGCAAATACAATTCAAACCTTAGGGACTATTTTCTTGGCTACAAAGGACTTACTTTGTAACGACACTTAAAACTTAGGGACTATTATTGCCAAATTGCTATAGATAGCAATTAATTCTACAGGACTTACTTTGCAATGACACTTAAACCTTAAGGACTATTTTTGCCAAATTGCTATAGATAGCAATTAATGCTACATGACTTACTTTGCAACGACACTTAAACCTTAGGGACTATTCTTACCAACTTGCGAAAGTTAGCAATTAATGTTGCAAACACTGTTGCTCGCTCTATAGTATATATATATATAATTCCAAGTTTTCTTATCTTAAATCTATTTTAAACAGCTTCTAATGAAAAATCCTTAAAAAGGTCTTTTTTTTTAGTTTTTGTTTTGGAGTCAAGAGTGGTCTAAGAAACATGTTTCCAAGAGTGGTCTTATACGCGTTTGTCCGGTCCGTTTTGTAAAACCATATGTACCATCAACTTGTTTACATTTGAATTGTATGAAGATTTGTGTGTCTTATTAGTTTGTATAATATGTATAATAACAAATATTTTTCATATTAGAGTGTTCTAAAAATAACATTTATTAGTTATTTATTGTTATAGTCGTTTTTTTCCTATATTAAATTAATTTTTTTTTTATTATTTTTTTAAATCATGTCTACAAAAAGAGATTTAAAGTGTTGCTATAAATGCTATTAGAGATGTACTTATTAAACTTTGCCATTATAAGCAAGTGTTGAATCTTAATTTTTTAAGCCTTTTTTTTTGGAATATATCAAATACTTTATAATGTAGTATAGATATGTATAAATGTGTATAATCATATACTTAGGACTTTGCAACTTTGCATCATTTGGTTTAAAAGTCGTCTGATTTTTATAAAACAAAGTTTTTAGTTTTTACGGTAAGTTTTATCAAAAACATTTTAGAAGGTGTATATATGGATTCTCGAGACACTCTTGCGATTTAGTTTTTAAAAATCGTCCGATTTTAGTTTTTAAAAATCGTCTGATTTAGTATGCATTTTTAAACTCTATTGATTTAATTATATCATTTTCGGACGACTTTTATGGGCTAGCTGAACCGGTGGTGACTCCGGTTCCTGGTTGAACCCGTTGGTCCGATCCGTTTTTTAAATCCATGTGTACCATCAACTTGTTTACATATAAATTATATAATGTTTATAATAATAAGTATTTTTCATATTAGAGTGTTTTAAAAATAATATTTATTAGTTATTTATTGTTATAGTCGTTTTTTTCTTATATTAAATTAATTTATATATATATATATATATATATATATATATATATATATATATATATATATATATATATAGGGAAGAGATCTAGTAAGAAGATTAATTAAAATAAGAAGGGTAAGAAGTAATTTTAGCCACACATTTTAAATTAGGAGGGAAAATTTGAAGGGACATGCATCCACTTTTTAGGTGCATCTACAACAAATGTTATTATATATGTACTTATTAAACTTTGCCATTATAAACAAGTGTTAAATCTTATTTTTGTAAGTCTTCTTTTTTTGAAATGTCTTAAATGGTTTATAATGTAGTATAGATAGTTATCGTTTATAATTTAAAGATATAGATTATAGTTTCTATATATAATTTCATTGGTACAAGACCCATGCATCGTGTAGGAGCGGATTAACTACTTCTACATAACTAATGCTTATAAGCAAGGTTGTAAAAATCGCTAGGCGCTAGTGAGACGGTTGGGTAGGGCCTAGCGATTAATCGGTTAGGCGGGGATTAATCAGGGATTAATCGGAATGGAATTTTTATGCACAAAAATGTAATTTTAGATATTATACTATTTTATATGTATGAGATAAGCGTATTGCATCAAAGTTCAAATATTTCAAGTGTTCAAATATAGACATAATACATAAATTTTCAAAGTTGAAAGTCAAACATAAATATTACTTGGTTTGTTGACCATTTTTAAGCGACCTTTGACCGATTTTATCCGATTAATCGGTTTGTTCACCGATTTTTAAGTGATTTTGTCTGATTTTTAAGTGATATTGTTGACCAAATTTTAAGCGCTTTTGTCCGATTAATCCGATTAGGCCGATTTTTTCTGATTAATCGGCTTGTTGACCGATTTTTAAGCCATCTTTGACCAAACCGATTAAATAGGCCGATTATGATAAATCAAGGCGCTTAGTGAGCGATCAGCGATTATGCGGGGATTAATCGGCCGCCTGGGCCGATTTTTACAACAGAGCTTATAAGTGACTTATCGAAATGATGTTTATTTTGATCCGAAGACATTTTGACTTGCTACATAACTAATGCCTAAAAGAGACTTATCAAAACGTTGTTTGTGTATTTGATATATATACCTGAAGAATGGGCAGAAGTTTGTCCACAAGCTCTTCTGTATTGCCATGGACACCAGCACTGAATATTGTATGATGGCCTACCACGATTTTCCATTTGGCACTTGATTCTTTCAATGCTACATCAAGATCCTGCATGCGTTTTAACCATTTTCAAATTTTCAGAACATTACTTTTGCATACAAATCGAAGTCTAACTCTCAGTAGCGAAAACATTGTCATCTCAATTTTGCATATAAAACACATATATATCTGCGTTGTTACAAATTGGCATCTCTTCCTTCCTTAGAAAAATTATGCATTGTGAAGTTCTGACGTGGAGAAACCAGATCTAATAATTAACATTTTTACCTTCAAAAGTATTGCAAGATACTCTTCTCGTGGAAGCACGCCTCTCCAATCATATTCTTGGTCAGTCTCGTGGAAATATTTATCTTGGAATGGTGTTGTATCGATAAAGAGAAGTTCTACATTACCTACATTAACATGCAATACAGTGAATTATACTTTCTTCGCATAGCATAGTCCATAACTATGTATCCCACGTTAGAAGGTTATTAGTTATTTCACATGAAAAAAAAAAATGAGCTTATAAGTATAAATAGATGAATTGTGAAAAGTGAAAACATATAAAAAGTACCAGCATTTAGAATAAAAGATCTCATGCAAAGCCATTTGTTATCCCTTTGTGTGAGGACTGGACTCAATTGTGCCAAGGCATTACCCCTGTAGTCATGGTTCCCCAATACTGCAAAATAAAATCAAATACTTGTCTAGTTAGCGTTGTTGACATACCTTATTTTTCTTGTTTTTTTATGTTATATTTTAACTTTATACATTTTTACTCAAACGCAAGACGCTAGATGCTTGGAGTGCTTACCTGAATACCATTGTTTTTGTAAGCTCAAGGCAGTATAGACATTTGTGAATGAATCGTAGAATGCGGGATCCTCCTCGTCAATCAATCCACTGTCGTAGAAATTGTCACCAGTCGAAACAATGAAGTCGACATTCATTTTCTCCCCCACATTTCCCATCTAAACCATTATCAACATACAACATATTTGTAACAAACCATAAAAATAGATATGTAATATTCTTAGTAGATATAATTGAAGCCCGACTAAACAAAACCAATCATGTCAAAAATAATATTATTGCTAAGTTCAAATATTTGTTTTTGTCGCTTTCAACAACAAAATTGGATGTTGAAATATGTATGAGGTGCGTCGTTGTATCCATAATACATCATGGTAGGACCGATCAACAACATGCAATGTGGCTAAACTAGAAATTTATTTGAAAATAGCTACCCTTTAAAAAACGTTACTTAAAAAGAACAAAGTAGCTTGAAATAAATTTGTTGATAGTCACGTATCAAATTACAAGATAGAAAGGAATACCTGATTTCGGCTAAACGAAAACGACATTCGAACTTTAAAGAGAGATTATATACGTAAATCGACTTAAAAAAAGCCTAACTTTTCCGAAGTTGGAATATCTAACCAGTTTTTCTGTCATTTCTCTTAGCTTGATCGTTTTCTGAAATGTTGAGATAATAATAATTTAACAATAGAGGTAAGGTTCAACTTACTTGATAAGCAACATTGGATTGGTTGTAGAGTCCTCTCCTTCCCCAGTCACCAACCACCAAAAAGCTAACTGATCCGTCGGGTTTCACCGTATGTTCTAAGCGTTGAAGATCGGCCGACACCATAACCACGGTCGACGACATTAATAATATTAGATGAAAGGTGGAGAACCTGACCATGGCCATGAACTTTTAGGCAGGAAGGAGAGATGTGTGAGTGAGAATGAGAATGGAAAATGGAAGATAACGAGGTGTTATATAGTGTTCTCATAAAATACAACTTCTCATTTCATATAACAATTTCACACCCTTTTTGTCATAATGTTTAATGCAGATAACATAATAAAAACGATGCAAGAGAACTAGATTTCACAATTGATTTTTATTAAGGATTAAACTGCAAAAAATGTCTCTGAATATATTTTAAATTGAAAATTTAGTCACTGTCAATTATACTATAACTGTGGATGTTTATCTGCAAATTGTGTCTCTCAGCTTAACGATCGTTAAAAAAAAGTTGTTAGTTGCTATTTTAACCCATGTGAAATGACTATTGTACCCTCGTCTTTGTCCCTTTTGGTCTTCACCTAACATCTGACAAAAATATAAACACAAACACATACTATGTTCTTTCTACACACAAACATAAACCCTAATAGATTACACACAAACAGAATCACAAATATAAACCGTAATTGTTGATTAGACTTCACAAACCCCTAATTGTTTTAGCATGGATGGTGGCAATGGAAGCGGGAATGAGGTTGTTATAAGAAAAAAAAAGATAGAGGCCTAGAAAATACGGTCCAACACCTGCACCTTCGGTTGCATCGCCTGCCCCGGAGAACACCCAAACCACAAAAAGAAAATGGAAAGACCTATTGGTAGTGGAAGGAAGCAACGGGTTGTTGGTGTGTTTATGTTTTTTTAGTTCATTTATGTGTTTTAATTTGATCATGATAGAAACGTAGTTACTTGAATGGAAATGTAGCCAAGTCAATGGTTTCTCCATGAGTATACATAGTCTTGTTGATAATTAGGTAAATTGTTGGTAGTAGTATGTAGTTGATTGTGTCATGATTGATGTTTTATTCTTTAATAAGTGATCACATTTAGTAGTTCCTTCCACTTAGTTTCTTATTTATTTCATTTTGACTATCTTTTATATATGATAAGGGAAAGGGGAAAAGTGATTGCAAAGGATGATAAAGGAAAGGGAAAAGTGATTGTAGATAGGATTGTGGATGATAAGCTAGTGTGAGAAAAAATTGAGAAAACTAATGAAATAGTGTATGAGGTGAAATCAAGATATGGGCGAAACAAGAATGACACATGAAAATATAGATGAGTTTTTGGATGAGCTGTTTATAATTAAAAAGAAGGAGATGTTTGAGAATAAAGGTAAAAGTATTCAAGCTCTTAAAGGGGTGTTTGGAATGTCTTTATTCTTTTTTGCTAATTGTAGCATATTGTACTAATGTTTTCTTTATGTATTATGTTTTTGGGAGCGTGTCCATCTATCTACTTATCTATGTTTTCTTATGTATGAGGATGAAACTGCATAGGTTGGCATAATTTCAGAAGATTAAATGGAAATGTATATGCTTGTGAGGAATGACTCCACATGACTTGTTATAGGTGAGTGTATATTCCTGTGAGGAATGATACCCTGAGTATATCTAGTCTTGTTGAGCATTAGATGAATGGTTGACTTGTTACCCCACATAATTTTATCTTATCCTCAAATATATGTTTTTATCAGAAAATCTATTCAATTTATCATCTACCTCACAGATTCTTATCTTTAAATACTGATGAACTAAATGTAAGTAGTTCATGTTTCTAGCTTGAAATGTTTCCTCTGGAATAGAAGATGGGTGACTGTGAGTAGCTTTTGAAACTCATTGGTCATCTCAAACACACATAAACTTTGCCGGAACAAGATGATGTTTATCAGCATAAATGTTAATGCGCGTTACACATCATCTTGTGCTAGCAAAGTTTGTGTTTGAGACGATTAATGAGATTTACAAGGGGCTACCGAAGCGACCTGCTGTCAGGGCTGTTTGATGTTGACCCTGGCAGGCGTTTCCATTCAATCACTGAGGATCACAATTGTGAACCCCTTGTTAATACAAATAAGCCGTAAAAACGTTTATTTATATTTTACGATCTTCTAATGTTTTGTCGATAACAAACGTAGAATCATTTTAACGAAACAAATAGAATACGTAAATAGTTTGAGTTAATAGTTTCCTAACACACTTATGTTTTCACATAAAACACTAAAACAAGTATAAGTGATTTTATGATTTGGATATATATGTACAACAACTAATGTTTACATATTGGGTTAGCACATACTTAAACTAAGTATACTAAAATGGGTAAAAACATGTAAATACTAAAATGGGTAAAAACTAGCAAATGGTATTAACTCATAACCCATGGTTTTATATATACCACTTAACCAAGTTCATTGTATCTAGAAAGAAAATCATGGATCAACCCATAACCCATGACCCATAACCAAAAATACCCATGGGCAAAGAGGAGCGTTCCACGGATCCCTGACTTTGTGCTAGCCGGATCCCAAGTGGAAGGGATCCGTGGGATCCGGGGAACAGTAGGATTTTTCCTCTATAAATAGTGAGCCATTTCTTCATTATTTTTCACCCCTTTCTAACACACTTTCTCCCCTGAGTTAAATCTCACAAACCTTAGATCCAAGAGATCTATGTTTGTAGTTTTGTTTTTGTGTGATCTTTTAGGTTCCTCTTAAAGGCAAGATCACCACCTTTGAAGTCGAGCAAGCTCAAGTACATGAGTTGCCAAGCTTCCTCATCATCAAGGCTACTGAAGTCTTCTTTTTGATGATTCCTTTCTTTCTTCAAAGAAGTGTAGTGTTGAAGACATTAGTGAAAGGTGTCTCAAGTGTCAAGACGAAGATATTAGTGAAGAGTATCTATCGTATATAGCATAAGAACTTATGGTAGGTGCTTAGAAGTCAAGACAAGAAGCATTAGTGAAAGATGCTTAGAAGTCAAGACTTGAAGCATTAGTGAAAGGTGCTTAGAAGTGAAGACACAAGACATTAGTGAAAGGTGTCTTGTAGATCTAGTCAAAGGCATTAGCGAAAGGTGCCTTAGATGTACATTCGATATGGTGTGTTTCGATGTACTAGATAGACTAGCATTAGATCCAAGGATATTGATGTCCTTGATGATGTTGTAAAGGAGTAGATCTCCTTTGGGATTAGTCGTTGGTGTAGTGTGGTAGTAGTTCCTCCATTGCAATGGAACTAGGTGCTTAGCCTAGTACCTAATAAAGGGTAGGTGACGTTGTGAAGGTGTAGTTCACCTTGGTGTGAAAGAACTAGGTACTTAGCCTAGTACCTTATAAAGGGTAGGCGACGTTGTGTAGGTTTGGTTCACCTTGGAGTGAAAGAACCCGGTGGTTAGCCTAGCACCGGAAAAAGGGTAGGCGATGTTGTGAAGGCTTCTCCGCCATAAGGAGATTGGTGTAGTGTTTACGAACTCTCGAGTAGGTGACTCGGGGAGTGGAGTAGGGCAAGGAAGGTGTCCTTGTATCCGAACCACTATAAATACTCGCGTTGTGGTTTTGTGCTTCTTACTCTTATCTTTTCATTACATATCTTTATATGCTTTTTTATCAACATCCAACACACACAACCAAATAGATTGACATAAGTCGATCTAAATAATTTAAAAGGGAAGTTTTAATTGGTAAAACTATTCAACCCCCCCTTCTAGTTTTCCACAATTGGCATCAGAGCTTCGTTACCAAGTTTCTTGAAGTATATTGTACTTTAAAAACTTAATACGATCCATGGTTAATTGAAAACTACAAAGAAGGTTTTTTCATAAAAACAAACACCATGTCTTTTAAAACTATATGTTTGGATGTTGATTCGATAAAAACATTTTTTTTATATATATTTTTTGTTTGCACTAATCTTCCTTGTCATGTTGATTAGTCCAAGCTCATACCCACCAAGCTTTAGGAGTCGCTTGGTTACAAGAATACCTTCCTTAAGAAGGTATCTTAAACGCAAAGGAGCAGGAATAGTCTAAGTGACATTTGCTGTGTCATTTGTAAAGACATTCCTAAGTGCGCTAAAGGTATGATTCTCTTTTTACTTTGCTTGATAATTAAGTATACCTATTTAGGTATTTATATGATTATCTTTTGTGCAAATTACATGTTTTACATGAAGCTTCATTAGGAAGCCTTTTTCTTACATACGTGTCTTATTTCTCGTCTAAAGTCGTGGTATATAAAACTTATGTTTTGTTTTTCTTTTAATCCAATAATAAAACAAAAACATGAATTTCAAAAATTCCTCCTTCCCTATAAAAACTCCCACCGTCGACCTATCTATCAAATCCTCACTTTTTCAAATCTTCCAATTTCAAAAATTTCCTCTCACTCAAAAACTTCATCTTCCTCTTCATTCCATCTCAACCGAAACCAAGAAGATCCGTCATCAACATGGTTTACATCGCACTCGTGCTCATCGCCTTAACACTCATCGCACTTGTGTTCCCTATGATGAAGTTCACACATGGAGACATTTACTTTGTGTTGTTAATCTACATTGGGATCATATACCCAATCCTTTGTATCATCCTTAGCATTGAAATGCAATATTACTAATAATCTTGTTATCTTTGTTATGATTTATTTTCTTGTGATTTATATGTTTCATATTCCTTCGTGATACATTAGAAGTCATGAATGCATGCTAAAAGAAAATGTAGGATAAAACACTTCTCGTGGTATAAAAATATAAAACCTATGTTTTTATCTAATCTGTTTCTGTTACTACAGATCCACGGATCCCGAAGTTATACTAGCCGGATCCCTTTTGAAAAAGAACTGTGGGATCCGTCCTACTGGAGAAGAGTTTTTCATGCAAATTAAAAACCATTTTTCTTCTAAAAAGTATACTCCACTAGAATGTCAAAACCATAAGTGAGTCAAGTGTCTTTCCTGTCTAAAAACCGTTGTTAATAGAAATCTAATAAAAACGTTAGATAATTATAGGTTGACCATAAACATCACCTCTTACTAACCCATCACTTCTATAGGTTCAACTATGACGCATGAATACGAGTTTGATTTTTCACTCACTAGCGTCTACACTCCTTACATCTTTCTTGAGCCCAACACACCTGGCAATCATGTCCGTGGGTTCAACAATCTCGAAACCCATCACTTCCATGAAGGACGTATTGTAGACACCTCTCTACAATTCGAAGAAGGTATCAATACCTCCTTCCGAGCCATAGGACTAGAATGTCTTCTTGAAATCAACGAGAAGATATGTCCAAGGTTTATAATGGAATTCTTCCATCAAGTCGAACTCGTTCGTAACGAGGATCGCTCTCTATCTCTTTGGTTTTATATCAAAAACCAAAAGTTCACTCTAACCCTTGGGCAGTTTGCTCACATCCTCCGGATTCCAAATCATGGACAATGTGCCTTCACCGAAGATTGGTCTCTTGATTCTCTCTTCAACTTTCGTGAAGAAAATAGCCCATATTGTTCACACATACCCTCTACGGAAGATTTAAATTGCATAATATGCAAACCTCGACCATATTACTCCGATCCAAACATTATCTTCACACGGGACATCCGAGAAGAGTACAAGCCTCTTGCACTCATCCTACGTGAAAATGTTTGGAGTCTTAGGGGAAATCGAGAAATTCTTCCCGCTTGTTGTGCTCACATGTTGTACTGTTTGCTAACACAACAACCATACAATCTCGCCTACTTCTTCGCAAGGCGAATTGCAAATCTTCAAGGCTCCAAGAATAAACTCACCCCATATGGAATGTTCTTGACACGCCTCTATCATAATTTTATGCACTTCCATCCTCAATTACAAAGTCCGTTGTACGTACTTGTGAATAAAATGATGGAACCGCTAAACATATCTCTCATGAAGACTTTCTTCATTCTTGATTCCACCAACACTCATCAATCACATAATCATCCTCCTAGCGAAAACACTCAAGGAACCTAGTAGTATTCCAAAATAGGTTCAATTCTATTGTACTCGTGCTTTATCAATGTAATCCAATTTCCTTCATGAAATAAAACGTCTTACATTTGATATCTTAGTATTAGAACTCTTTTTTAGACTATCCTTGAGATATAATACATTGTCAAGATCATTGCATACCTTTAGTAAAGGTCCTGCTGAGCAGATAGGCGGATCCCAAAGATTGTACTAGACGGATCCCTACTCTTAGGGAACCGTGGGATCCGGCAAACAGAAAATGCAATTGCAAGCATTATATTTCAAACAGATCCTTAGAACACCTCATGCTAAGCTATACATAGTGTCTTAAGGCAAATTAAGTCCTTATCAAGATAGGTTGATCTTTCCTACTCATACATAACTCACCTAGACGATTGTAGATCTACCATTTCGGTTTTAATCCATTTCTCTTCCGCTCTTAAACTCACACTTCATTTTCACTTTATCCTTTCCATCTAGCCTTAGAAATCTTTCGATTATGGCGAAATTGATCATTAATCATCCTCACCTCAAAATTGATCAAAATCTAGTTTTCCCATCTCAAAGCTTTTAGGATATTTTCCAAAACACTATCCTAAGACACAACCTGATCTCTAGAATCATTTAGCTTCAATTGACACTCTAAATCTTTAGTGTCATCCTTGCTCATCCATTGATACTCTTGAAAGTTCCAAATCCTTCCATAAATGACAATCGTTAGCTACATCATTCATTACCTTCAAGTACTCAAGCACACCTTCATTTAAAACACTTAGGAGGACTGAAACACTCAAGATGATATAGGTCTTAGATCTTAGAAACATCATTTCCACTCTTTCATAACTGCTGAAAGCCGGATCCATAGGATTAGCCTAGACGGATCCCTCTGAGGAAGGAACCGTGGCATCCGGATGAAAGTTTATGTCAAATCTTGCTAAAATAATCATTTCAACTCATCTTCCTAACTCAAACACTCCATCTCATCTTAAATGAGTTCCTAGATCAGTGCAACTTCTGAAGTTGACTCTTGTGCATGTCATTCATCACATTCCAATGAATCCTAGTGGCTTAAGGCTTAAATGCACTTGCCAAATCTCTTAGTTTATAAACCACCTTGTTAGGACCTCCATAGTCATCACTCTCATCCTAACTTTCAGCTCTTGCAACCTCTTGAAATCATCTCATCATGAGAAAAACCCCAAGTAGTAACTTATCCACCAAAGAACCACCTATGAAAAAGGCTCGTGTTATACACGAAATCTCTTCAACCGAATCATCTCCCGTCAAGCCAACAAATGATAGAATTCTTCATCATCCAATCAAACCTATTCCTAAAAGGATAGTACCCACGAAACTACCTATGCCAAACACCACCATACCTCCTAGGCCAAACCATATCATCTCCACCAAACCATCACCATTGGTTCCTAGAGCTATTTCATTTACATCCCCACTATCATCACCGCACCTCTACAACTTAGAGGACTTGCTTCCTAGGCCTTCTCATCCTCTTCCGCCGACAACATTCACCTCATTAGGAGGAATAATGGTTCAAAATCAAGGTGTTGAGTCAACACTTGCTCCGGCTTCCTTTTCGCCGTTTCCATCATATAATCCCATTTGGATTATGAGAAATCATCAAAGTCAACCACCCGACCATATGGAAGTTGACACTTCTCTACCACCATCTTCATTCTTGGTCGAGCAATTCTCAAATGCGCCTCCACCAATCCCTCCATCGTTTGAAGCTCCACAAGCCACTTCACTTGATCCTTCGCATCAAGCCATTTCATTTCTTCCACCACCACTACCTAGCCATGACAAAGATTGCTATCATTGTCAACATGTTGAAGGTTTGATACATGAAGTACGAGAAGACCAACGTTTCATGTTCTATCATCTCCTCGAACGTTTCGACGAGATTAAACCTAAACAAAACTTGAGCTAGAAGATTTTAGTGGTGTCCTAGCATCAAGCGATAGTTGGTTTAAAAATTCCTAGTCATGTATTTTCTTATTTTCTTAGTTTTTAGAGTCATGTATATCATAACTCTAGTTTTATTAAATGGAATTACATGCTACTTGTTATTTTTCTGAGAATATGATTACCTTGTATTCATATCTGATTTTTGTGATAACATTACTTGTTATATCACCGTTGCTTAAATCAGCTAATACGGATCCCCCAGAATTGCCTAGACGGATCCCTACTAGGAGGGAACCGTGGGATCCGTGAGACAGAAAGCTTTCTTTCTACTAACTTGAACCACATTTGCAGGAAATTGTGAATTATACTTGCTTTCTAATCCTTGTTTTGCAGTTATTCAATTAACACATGAAGAATTTGACACCCTAAACCTAGGGGGAGCTTAGTGTCAAAACAATACGTTGCAAAATTACTTGCAACCTTAGATTTATATTTCATGACTTCACGTTGCAAAATTGCAATCATCTAAGGGGAGCACACCCGTCACATAGACGTAATCTTTTGCAAAAGTTAGTTGCAAATGAACTAGATTAGAATTACTTTCTTGACGCCCTTACTTAGGGATGGACTCGTCAAGGGGGAGTAACGACGAGATCCTTTCCCGTTACTTGCTCTCTATTTCTTTTTTCTTTTACTTCTTTCACATGTTTTTCTTAAAAACGATGTGTTGCTTTCCTTCAAACACTTTTTGTTTCGACAAAAAGGGGGAGAAGAAAGTAAAAACTACAAATTCAAACCTTTACGAATTTTCGCATTTCCATAAAATAATTTTATGTTTTGTCATCAACATAAAGGGGGAGATTGTTAATACAAATAAGCCGTAAAAACGTTTATTTATATTTTACGATCTTCTAATGTTTTGTCGATAACAAACGTAAAATCATTTTAACGAAACAAATAGAATACGCAAATAGTTTGAGTTAATAGTTTCCTAACACACTTACGTTTTCACATAAAACACTAAAACAAGTATAAGTGATTTTATGATTTAGATATATATGTACAACAACTAATGTTTACATATTGGGTTAGCACATACTTAAACTAAGTATACTAAAATGGGTAAAAACATGTAAATACTAAAATAGGTAAAAACTAGCAAATGGTATTAACTCATAACCCATGGTTTTATATATACCACTTAACCAAGTTCATTGTATCTAGAAAGAAAACCATGGATCAACCCATAACCCATGACCCATAACCAAAAATACCCATGGGCAAAGAGGAGCGTTCCACGGATCCCTGGCTTTGTGCTAGCCGGATCCCCAGTGGAAGGGATCCGTGGGATCCGGGGAACAGTAGGATTTTTCCTCTATAAATAGTGAGCCATTTCTTCATTATTTTTCACCCCTTTCTAACACACTTTCTGCCCTGAGTTAAATCTCACTAACCTTAGATCCAAGAGATCTATGTTTGTAGTTTTGTTTTTGTGTGATCTTTTAGGTTCCTCTTAAAGGCAAGATCACCACCTTTGAAGTCGAGCAAGCTCAAGTCCATGAGTTGCCAAGCTTCCTCATCATCAAGGCTACTGAAGTCTTCTTGTTGATGATTCCTTTCTTTCTTCAAAGAAGTGTAGTGTTGAAGACATTAGTGAAAGGTGTCTCAAGTGTCAAGACGAAGATATTAGTGAAGAGTATCTATCGTCTATAGCATAAGCACTTATGGTAGGTGCTTAGAAGTCAAGACAAGAAGCATTAGTGAAAGGTGCTTAGAAGTCAAGACTTGAAGCATTAGTGAAAGGTGCTTAGAAGTGAAGACACAAGACATTAGTGAAAGGTGTCTTGTAGATCTAGTCAAAGGCATTAGCGAAAGGTGCCTTAGATGTACCTTCGATATGGTGTGTTTCGATGTACTAGATAGACTAGCATTAGATCCAAGGATATTGATGTCCTTGATGATGTTGTAAAGGAGTAGATCTCCTTTGGGATTAGTCGTTGGTGTAGTGTGGTAGTAGTTCCTCCATTGCAATGGAACTAGGTGCTTAGCCTAGTACCTAATAAAGGGTAGGTGACGTTGTGAAGGTGTAGTTCACCTTGGTGTGAAAGAACTAGGTACTTAGCCTAGTACCTTATAAAGGGTAGGCGACGTTGTGTAGGTTTGGTTCACCTTAGAGTGAAAGAACCCGGTGGTTAGCCTAGCACCGGAAAAAGGGTAGGCGACGTTGTGAAGGCTTCTCCACCATAAGGAGATTGGTGTAGTGTTTACGAACTCTCGAGTAGGTGACTCGGGGAGTGGAGTAGGGCAAGGAAGGTGTCCTTGTAGCTGAACCACTATAAATACTCGCGTTGTGGTTTTGTGCTTCTTACTCTTATCTTTTCATTACATATCTTTATATGCTTTTTTATCAACATCCAACACACACAACTAAATAGATTGACATAAGTCGATCTAAATAATTTAAAAGGGAAGTTTTAATTGGTAAAACTATTCAACCCCCCTTCTAGTTTTCCACACCCCTCATAAATGTTTTCGACAGATTGCTAAGATCTGTGTAGGACTTTAGAATTGTATCACTTGCGTCCTTAATGTTGAACGATAAGTGGTCGGGTTTGCATAACCACCGGTGTTGTTGTAATTGTTTGCCTGACCAATGTCTTCAGATATGGGTAAAGTTGTTTTGGAAACATTTCTTTAGTTACTCTAGGGACAGTTTTGAGAAGGAAATGATGAGTATAGTCCCTAATCTGTTCGTCCATTTCTCCTTTTATGTCTCTGTTGAGGAATAACTTGATCTGTTCTCTTTCCTCCATGAAGATGCTCATCTCATTACCAAGTAAGTTGACCCTGTCAGCAAGACGATTCAACTTTTTTTCAGCTGTGTTTCGTCTTCTTGCTTGCTTGACAGCCTTTTGGATCTTGGTCTTGGCACGAGATGCCCATGTATCAGTGGGTTTCTTGACCGACCTGGATGATGATCTGGTGGTTGTTTCTTTAGATGGTGGTTGTGAGGAGTGAGATGATGATTCAGTTGTGGATGGGTCTTGAGGTGGCTCTGAAGATTGTTCCGGATTGTATTCGGGGTTATCTTGATGATAGCTATCAACTTCCTCTTTAGCTCGTGCCTCTTCCTCAGCCTTTTCCATAGCCGCTTTCTCCACATCTTCATACGTGATCTTCTCAGTCTTTTCGTGTTCATCTTCCTCAAAGTCGAACGGAATCTCATACTCTTGATGATGCTGCTCTGTAGATTCCTTAGTGGTGGCACCAGTTCCCTTATCTGGTTGATTAACCGCATCAAGAACTGGTGTGATGAGAGCTCCACCACTGGAACCTCCAGGGCCTCTGGTTTGCTGAAGGTTGAATTCTTTAGTAGCATGCTCTAACCTCAGCTGCTTAAGAGTTTTGTGGTATTGTTGTTCATCCTTTGGGTCTTTATCTTCATCAAAACTTTCTTCTTCTTCTTCAGTCACTGGTGTCTTCCCTTTATCTGATTGGGGACTTGGTGGCTTGTCTTCTGACTTCGGTGAGGTTGTTTCATCTGTAGCTGTTTCGAAATAGTAAACCACCTCTTCAGACTTAGTTGCTTCAGAGTCGTCGTCCTCTGGAATAGGTTCTAGTTTAGGGTTAGGACTAGCGACCTGACATGGGACTCTTTTATTGAAGCTTGGATGCCTCTTTGGATACTTATGAGCGCTCCCAGTGCTTCCAGTACTACCAGTGCTGTCTGACCTTCTAGTCTTCTTGGTAGGAACAACCGAAGTCTTCTCATCCATAAACCCGACTTTACCTGCACTCACTACTTCTTGATATCGTAGATACGACGGAAGACTCTTGATTGTGTCAGTGAAAAGGCAGTCCATTAATACTTCACCTTGCGTGCGTGTCGATGAGTCCTTAAATTTGACAACGTTCAATGTGGGCTCATATAACACAAAATGATTCTTGGGGTCGTTTATTCTCATGGGGATGTCCTGATTTTGCCTGAGAATGTTCTGAATCAACAACTTCGTATATCTGATAAGGGAACCTTTGACCCAGGCTTCTTGAGATGAGACATCATATCTTCCCATATCAGGCTTGCATAGTCAATGGGTTGTTTCTTGACCATTCCCCAGAAAGTTTGCAGGTGCATGAGTTTAGGATGCTCATGACCGTTGTCTTTTCCAGACACAGACTTAGCGATCATAATGTACAATGTCCTCCAAGGTTGAGGAATGTTCTTCAGATCGATAGTGGAGTGTTTGGTGAAGACACCGGCAGCTTCATCATAGCCAATGTCGACCATGAGTTGCATTATGGCCTCTTCATTCGGAGTTGGCACATAGTCAGCAGGCTGAATAGCAGGCAGAAGATGAATAGTACGAAGATCTGCAATCGTGACAGTGACTTCCTTGTCGTTGAAAGTTACCTTTACAACATCTTGTCCATCAATCGTTTCCATTGTTTCCCAGAATTGATGAATATAGATTTCAGGTACTGTTGCTGAGCTGGTAAGCCTATTAATGTAGGGATGAACTTTAAGGATATCTACAGCAACTCTGCATGATGATTCCGAGCAGGTGAAGTTCTCAAAATCGACCCTGAGATTGTTCTTTCCAATCGATTTGCTGTAACCAGTTTGGAAGATATCTTCCATTGTGAGTTCATTTGGTGCGTTGACATTTTCCGTGATGACGTGCATTTCGTGATCTGAAAGGTATTGAGACAAAAGAACCAACATATCGAAAGACATTATGTTAGTCAAACGTTGATTTTATTGTTCAATATTGAAGTTGTTTTGTTAATGAATGTTACGAGTCCAAAGTCACATATAGTCCAATAGTCCAAAGTTGACGTGATAAGTTACGTGAGTATGTTGATTTTGAATTTTAAGGTCCAAAGTTTACTTAATCACACAACGTTTTAACTTTTTGTAGCTTATTAGTGACATTTTGGTTTTGTGACATTATGAGTAACTTATTACAAGTTTGTACGCGTAACATTTCAAAAATTAAGTTAAAATTTGGCTTAGGCGTAAGCAAGTAAGCTTATGCGTAAACATGATAACCTTAAGCGTAGACTTAAGCTTATGCGTAGGAGACACCCTAAGGCGTAAGAAATACTTACGTGTAGGAGTGAGCTCTTAGCATAAAGGCTTAAGCATAGGCTTAAGTTAAGGACTTACGCGTAAGGTTTACTTGTAAGAGTAGCCCTTAGGCGTAGGAGTCCAAGTTTACGCATATCCTTCACAGGATACGCGTAGTCCATTGTAGACCCTTACGCGTAAGTGTTACGCGTAAGATTTCTCTTATGCGTAACATCTACGCATAAGGTGTTCCATATGCTTAAGCCAAGACACCTTATTCTGAAACTCGTACGCGTAGAAGCCTGAAATAGTTTAACCATAACACTCATATTAACATGTATTCAATCACTTTCAAGATCACATGGCATATCAAGTTCAAAACAGTTACGCGTATGATGGCTTAGGCGTAAGCATAAACCCTAAATTCAAATCCTACGAGTAAGAGATTCACCCATGGAAAATTATCCAAACTTTATCTGAGTTATCTTAGATGCTAAATGAGTTTGTTCCAACAGGTTATAACATCTAAGACACACCGAATCAAAAGTACCCAATTTTACGCTCACATAACCCTAAAGCTTAATTTACCAAATTTGTTGTTTCTAGGCATGAATCAGAGGTGTATTTAGTCAATTAAACATGTTATAAATATAACCTAAGAATCTAATTAACCTGAAACACTCACATATGAAAACGCCTAAATCCACGTATAAACCTAATATTCAAAAAACGATTAAAACATGATTCTGGGTTGAAATTTTTGATGAAACTGGGTATAACACTTGATTTTAAAAACGTTGACACTTTCCATTTCATCAAAAATACAAAATATTGATTTCTTGTTCATACGCGTATGCGTAGAACACCAAATCATGCAATATTCAAAATCTAACCGTTGGTTTTGTTTAAGATTAAAAACCTTTGTTAGAAATCACATTTAGAAATGTTTTCCACTTACAAATTACAAGTTTGAAGCACGGAATTGATCTTAGAATCTTAGGCGTGGATGAGTTTGGTTGAGAATTAAATGTGTGTAATAAATGTTATAATTTTTTAGGTGAAGGTTTTTGTTAAAAGTAACTTATCAACTTTGACAAGTTTGACCCCTCCACCATAACAATTTTCAACCAAGACCCATAACTTCCACTTTGGTTTAGCAACTCGTGATTGTTTGGAAAGAAACTTGACGATACTCCCCCTCGACTTTAGAAATGATAAAATTTTAAAACATTTGAGTTCGAGGAGAGTATTTAACCAGAACGGTATCCACCATTTCTGAAGAAACAACATTTAAATGTAACATGCAAGTATAAGGTTTTATGAGACTAAAAAATATTTACATTCTCCCCCTCAACACTTGTTCACCAATTAGTACTGAGCCAAATGTTAATACTAATGGGCCAAAATTTAGTACTGTTCACCAATTAGTACTATTGTTCCACCAATTTATGCTAATTCGTTTACTGATGATGAAGCAGTGGATTTGAGAAACATAACCTCGTCTTATGTAGCTCTTACTACCCCTCATACTAGAATAAACAAAAATCACCCACTTGATAATATAATTGGTGAAGTTCAGTCTAGCGTTAAAACAAGGAATATGACAAAGACTACCAGTGAGATAGGCTTCCTTAAGAAGAACCCAAAAGTATCTCCAAAGTTCTCAAAGACTCAGCCTAGGTGGAAGCTATGTAGGAGGAACTGCTACAATTTAAGCTACAAAAGGTTTGGGTTTTGGTGGATTTTCCTAATGGTAAAAAGGCAATTGGTACAAAGTGGGTATTCAGAAAAAAGAAGGATGAGAGAGGGATAGTTATCAGAAACAAAGCTAGGTTAGTTGCTCAGGGATATACAAAACAAGAGGGCATTGATTATGATTAGGTTTTTATCCCAGTTGCTAGGATTGAAGAAATTAGGTTATTCTTGGCCTATGTTTCATATAAGGATTTCACTGTGTATTAGATGGATGTCAAATCTGCTTTCTTGTATGGAACGATTGAAGAGGAGGTTTATGTTTGTTAACCCCCTGGTTTTGAAGATTCAGACTATCCAGACAAGGTGTACAAAGTTGAAAAGGCATTATATGGATTGCGTCATGCTTCAAGGGCATGGTATGAAACGTGGACAAGCATTTCTTGAAAAAAAGGAAGAATGTAACACCCCCAATTTCGTGATACGCAGCGGAATTCAAACTGGGTGTTACTTCATGGCACAACAGTCATAATAATAGAAAACGAATTGTAATGGAGTCGTTTTAAAAGATTTATCATTTGATTTATATAAATATCAGAGTTTACAAAAATGAGGTCCGAAACGGTTCCAATTTTAAAAAATACATT
Organism: Chrysanthemum seticuspe; assembly: GCA_019973895.1. Taxonomy (NCBI): domain Eukaryota; kingdom Viridiplantae; phylum Streptophyta; class Magnoliopsida; order Asterales; family Asteraceae; genus Chrysanthemum; species Chrysanthemum seticuspe. The sequence goes on from BPTQ01000003.1 coordinate 30,227,168, forward strand.
AAACGGGTTTTCGAATGATAATAAAATTTATAGGCTTCTTGAGTATTTGTGCTCCTCCGTGCTAGCCTCATACAATATGGACCTGAAATACAGGCTTAAACTGTCAACACAAAGGTTGAGTGAAATTCATAGAGTTTAGGAAATCAGTCGAACACAATATTCGTAACGTGAGGTAATTAGTCTCACATTCATAGTTTAGAAAACAAAACAGATATTATTGCACTAAGCTCATGATACCCAAAACGTTAACAGCTTGTCAATAGAAATTTATATAATAGTAACAGTTGCCCTGATAGGTAATTTGCCAATAAACCTACAGATCTTCAAATATAGTGCGTTTGTTTGCCTAACCGGTCAACAAAAACGGGATTCGTCAATCCAAATAGGTCTATCCACAATATTCGCGTTCACTCGCAAGTGATTAATGGTTCATGATAATAGGGACTTAAGATTGGCAATAGTGGTACTTAGTGCAAATAATATATTCAGATAAGCATACGGTTTCAAAGCAATGTGTTCAGTTTAAAAATAGCATGTATCCCCCCCAAGGGTTTGTAAAACAATAAAGTAATAAAAAGTAGGGCTACGAACTCACCTCAGAGTAAATGATATCAAATGTATAATGAGAATGATGGATATGCCGTGAGAAGTTCTACGAGCAACCTAGAATAGGATGTTGCGACTTAGGTTTGAAATAATGATGCGGAAGTAATAACAAGCCTATATTCGTCTTTATATTGATCATGATGTAGTACATGGTAGTTGTGTATGTCGTTTATAGAAATGGTTTAGTTGTGAAAACGTGTTTGGTTTATATATCGTACTACCGTTCGGGCCATCACAATTCAGAGGTCATGTAGTAAACGTTCGAGGAGCTAGGACACTTTAATTAGTAAATTCAGCAACTCCTCGATCCGTTTACCCAAATGAAACCCCTCACATGAAGCTCCCTAGTGTTGTAGTGCTCAATACGTAAAACATGTATTTTGATTACTTGATAATATGTATATTAAGAGTTTATAAATACAATAAATAAAATGACAAAGTTTATAAGTATTTAAATAATTTTGAGTCTTATAAATACTTACCTTAATATAGAATGCTTGAGTATTATGGAAAAAGGAAATATAAGCGGAGCTTCGACGTGGAATTTGTAATCTTCGAAAACCCGAGGCAATTTGAAGATTATAACAACGCCTTCTTGAAAGCTCGAAGGAGAATAGAATATTATAACAACATCTTTTTGGAGACTTGAAGATTATAAAAACTCTTTCTTGAAAACTTCCAAGAACGAAGATCAAACACTAGTTTTCTTTCAAAAACTAGTTAACTTTCTTACAAAATATAAGATAAGTGCCTTAGGGTTTTAGGACTTTGATAGATAAAGAGAGGAGGTTGCAAGAAATTATGTAGTTTTAGCTTGGTATTTATAGGGAAAATTTAGGAGTTAACTATATATTGGGTTAAAATTTAACTATGGTTAAGTTTTACACATGTAATAATCCTAAGGTTAAATGGATATCACTAAGACACTTGCCCTTATGACTCATCAAAAAATTCCACCTTGGGCTAAAATGAGGAGGTTAGTTTGTTTAGATATTATCTTGTGTTTACGGAGTGAGTGGTCCCGGTAATCGCTAATGGTAAGTATTTAATTCATGAAACGTAAAACTAGGTGTCGTAAAAATAAGAAACTTATAGGAATTATTAAACTCATCAATATACTCATTATTATCTCATAAAAATGAGTGATAAGTTTAATGGGTCGCATAAATGCTGTTAAAACTGGAAACGTAGGCTAAATACGTGAAAAATGCAATTTATCAGAAAAGAACGAGATTTCAGGGAAATGACCGTGAATTTATTTAAAGTAGACTAAATTTAGTCTATAAGTGATATGAGATATCAAAATGTGGTTTTCGTTATACGTGGGATAACTTAACAGTTATACGTGAAGTCTAAAAGTTACGCGATTTAAGCAAAAATGTTGAACATACAAGGTTAATTTATTTATGGTCAAAGGAGGAGGGAAATATGTTTGACCATTCCAAAAAATGTAAAAGTGTCTAAACATATTAGAAAATACAGTGCAGGAATGGTTAAGTCTGGCTCTAAGTAGAATTGTTTAAAACGTAAGTTTAGTCTCTTACGGCTCAGGGTTTATTTGGTAACATTTAAATGAAATCTTAAGAATTATTTAATTGATTATGAGAAATCTAAAAATTAATCTGATGTGAGGAAAATTTTCAGAGTTGGTTTTCGTTATGCGCGGGATGTTTCAATGGTGCTCTGACTAAACCGAAACTTTAAGACGATGTTTTTTTAATAACTTTTGTGAAGATGATCTAACAATTGTCAAACTCTCAGGTTATTACTAAAATAAATTAACTTACGAGAATGTGAAATAAATAAAAAAATTGTAGGATGAATAGTGAAAGTGAATAGTAAAAGTGAATAGTACTTTCAAAAAAAAATGAAAAGTAACCTGAAAATGCGGTTGTTATGTCTCACCACCTTAATGGGAATTCCGTCCCGGAATTCAGTGGGTTATCCAATGTTGAAGTATCTAGGAAACATGTGGGTATATGAGGTGAATCCTAATCTTTGCGTTCTCAAGTTTCTATTCATAGAATGTGTTATGTACCATTCTAAGTTTTTGGTGGTGGCTTAAGTTGATAATCTAAAGGGTTTTGTTAAAATCTTACAAGGTCCAATATACTTCAAGTTTGGCTTTTCCCGTTTCTCAAAATGAATCATATCTTATTGTATCGAGGCCTTCAACAAAACCTTAATTTCTAATATGGAGTTTTTGTTAAATTTTAACGCCTTATATCTATGTAATTTTTGTTTCTGGTGATAGTGTGTGGCATGCAGCAAAATTTGTATTTGTATGGTTTCCTTAGTTGTTTCTTGAGTGATCTCTGAACACCTTAGTCCAACAAATGGTTGACTGACACTTTCGTCTATATAGCACCTCAAATGGAATAGTTTTGTTGTTGTTAGGGTAACTGTTGTTAATCAAAGGTGTAAGATATTGTTGATGTGAAATGGTTTATAATGATGTGATAATTATTGTAGGAAAGTCTTGCTAGTGGCAAGTGGTTATCCAAACCATTTCCAAAGTTGATCATATCTTAGGTGGTTTCAGGATGAAGGCTATATCGTATAGTGTTTATGTCTACTAGTGTTTGAAAGAAATGTGATACTGTGAAGTTTTACCTTCTGACTTACTATGGGGTTCAGATAATGATGTGATATGTTAATGATTAGAAGAGTGTAGTGTATGTTTACCATTATTCTTAGGTAGAGATGTCAGGTTTGCTTTTAAAATCATAAGTGAATTTTAAAAGATTATGGCGGAATGATATCCTTGAAACCTAAACAGGCTAGTACTTCTAAGAAATGACGAGAAGATTTGATGACTATCCCAAGATAGTAGTTAGGATTATTTCATAAATGAACACTTTCAAGAATGAAATTAGGTAGTACAAATAAGTGTTAAGATCTCGCTGAGTGGTAAGACATTATCATGTCTTTTTAATGAATTCTGGTGGTTTATCGAGTTCAAGTAGGAAATTAACCTGATCATAATCCTAGTACGACTATTCTCAGTGTTTAAAAAATTTAAGTCGAACATAGTTAGTCAGATTATGTTCCACTGTCCCTAGGTTAAATATAGGTGACTAGACTATATTTAGCCGAGGCTCGATAAAATTTTCAACTACCTAATTAGGAATACTTGTGATATGTCCATAGCGTTTGAGAAAATGTCCACCAAGCAAAGGCGATATCAAACCATTCAGTTGCAAGTCCCGCCTATACAAGACTTGTAACCTATGTTTTCACATTCCATTGCATAGAAGATAGTATGGGCAGATACGTGTGGAAAGGAAACTTTAAGTAATTCTAAAATAGTCCATACTTGGCTAGAATCACAAACTTTTAACAATGAAGGTTTCAAAATAGGACTTTGATGAATGTAGAAAAAGTTGTCGAACTTCAGCTTTTGTAGATGATGAATCAGTTTGTCCTTTAGAAATCCTATTTCTTGTATTTCCATGAAATTGATAGACTGTGATGGGTTTCATGTAAAACAATATCATATAAGGTTTATAAAATAATTTCTAGAGACTTTGTATAACTTACAATGTCTGTGAAATAAATTAGACCATTGTGTAACTCACAATGTCTTGAGAAAGGATGGAGAGATCATTGTGTAACTCCCAATGTCTTGAGAAATGATGGAGCGATCATTGTGTAACTCACAATGTCTTGAGAAATGATGGAGAGATCATTGTGTAACTCACAATGTCTTGAGAAATGATGGAGAGATCATTGTGTAACTCACAATGTCTTGAGAAATGATGGAGACCAGTGTACAACTCACAATATCTGAGAAATAAATGAGTTTACTGTTTCATTTACAATGTCTGGGGATGTAATTGAGACCACTGTAGGATTTATAGTGTCTGAGAATGTAATAGAGACCACTGTAGGATTTACAGTGTCTAAGAATGTAATAGAGTTCACTATAGGATTTACAGTGTGTGAGAATGTAATAGAGACCACTGTAGGATTTACAGTGTCTGAAAATGTAATAGAGACCACTGTAGGATTTACAATGTCTTGAAAAATAAATGAGACTATTGTATAACTTACAATGTCATTGAGGAATGTTCGTAATCCTAAAATGCAGGAGTAGATACATGATTTGGAAAAATATGATTGCGCCGCAATGCCTTAGAATAGGCATACACAGATATGTTCAGTCCATCGTTTAGCTAAAATGATTGAAAATATGTCGAGTGTATATATCAATATACTAGTATGTTTGTGTAGCATAAACTACCTAGAAGTCACATAATCGTCTGGAGGATGGAAAACACGGAGAGCGAAAGGCTATAAAATGTTTTTTTTTTTTGTAAAAGTGGTTATAGTTTAGGTCACAATTAGACCCTTTTCTCTATAATTGAGGCTCTGATACCAATCTGTAACACCCCCAATTTCGTGATACGCAGCGGAATTCAAACTGGGTGTTACTTCATGGCACAACAGTCATAACAATAGAAAACAAACTCTAATGGAGTCGTTTTAAAAGATTTATCATTCGATTTATATAAATATCAGAGTCTACAAAAATGAGGTCCCAAACGGTTCCAAGTTTAAAAAATACATTAAATGGGTTTTCGAATGATAATAAAATTTATAGCCTTCTTGAGTATCAGTGCTCCTCCGTGCAAGCATCGTACAATATGGACCTGAAATACATGCTTAAAACTGTCAACACAAAGGTTGAGTGAAATTCATAGAGTTTAGGAAATCAGTTGAACACAATATTCGTAATGTGAGGTAATTAGTCTCACATTCATAGTTTAGAAAACAAAACATATATTATTGCACTAAGCTCATGATACCGAAAACGTTAACTGCTTGTTAATAGAAATTGATATAATAGTAACAGTTGCCCTAATAGGTAATTTGCCAATAAACCTATAGATCTTCAAAAATAGTGCGTTTTTTTGCGTACCCGGTCAACACAAACGGGATTCATCAATCCCAATAGGCCTATCCACAATATTCGCGTTCACTCGCAAGTGATTAATGGTTCATGATAATAGGGACTTAAGATTGGCAATAGTGGTACTCAGTGAAAATAATGCATTCAGATAAGCATACAGTTTCAAAGCAATGTGTTAAGTTTAAAAATAGCATGTATCCCCCCAAGGGTTTGTAAAACAATTAAGTAATAAAAAGTGGGGCTATGAACTCACCTCAGAGTAAATGATATCAAATGTATAATGAGAATGATAGATATGCCGTGAGAACTTCTACGAGCAACCTAGAATAGGATGTTGCGACTTAGGTTTGAAATAATGATGCGAAAGTAATAACAAGCCTATATACGTCTTTATATTGATCATGATGTAGTACATGGAAGTTGTGTATGTCATTTATAGAAATGGTTTAATTGTGAAAACGTGTTTAGTTTATATATCGTACTACCGTTCGGGCCATCACAATTCAGAGGTCATGTAGTAAACGTTCGAGGAGCTAGGACAGTTCTCGTCGATCCGTTTACCCAAATGAAACCCCTCACATGAAGCTCCCTAGTGTTGTAATGCTCAATACGTAAAACATGTATTTTGATTACTTGTTTATATGATATATTAAGAGTTTATAAATACAATAAATAAACTGACAAAGTTTATAAGTATTTAAATAATTTTGAGTCTTATAAATACTTACCTTAATATAGATTGCTTGAGTATTATGGAAAAAGGAAATATAAGCGGAGCTTCGACGTGGAATTTGTAATCTTCGAAAACCCGAGGCAATTTGAAGATTATAACAACGCCTTCTTGAAAGCTCGAAGGAGAATAGAAGATTATAACAACGTCTTTTTGGAGACTTGAAGTTATTTGAAGATTATAACGACTCTTTCTTGAAAACTTCCAACAACGAAGATCAAACACCAGTTTTCTTTTAAAAACTAATTAACTTTCTTACAAAATATATGATAAGTGCCTTAGGGTTTTAGGACTTTGATAGATAAAGAGAGGAGGGTGCAAGAAATTATGTAGTTTTAACTATGGTTAACTATATATTGGGTTAAAATTTAACTATGGTTAAGTTTTACACATGTAATAATTCTAAGATTAAATGGATATCACTAAGACACTTGCCCTTATGAATCATCAAAAAATGCCACTTTGGGCTAAAATGAGGAGGTTAGTTTGTTTAGATATTATCTTGTGTTTACGGAGTGAGTTTTGGTCCCGGTAATCGCTAACGGTAAGTATTTAATTCATGAAATGTAAAATCGAGTGTTGTAAAAATATGAAACTTATAGGAATGATTAAACTCATCAATATACTGATTATTATCTTATAAAAATGAGTGATAAGTTTAATGGGTCGCGTAAACGCTGTTAAAACTGGAAACGTAGGCTAAATACGTGAAAAATGCAATTTATCAGAAAAGAACGAGATTTCAGGGAAATGACCGTGAATTTATTTAAAGTAGACTAAAATTAGTCTATAAGTGATATGAGATGTCAAAATGTGGTTTTATTTATACGTGGTATAACTTAACAGTTATACGTGAAGGCTAAAAGTTACGCGATTTAAGCAAAAATGTAGAACGTACAAGGTTAATTTCTTTATGGTCAAAGGAGGAGGGAAATATGTTTGAATTTTCCAAAAAATGTAAAAGTGTCTAAACATCTTAGAAAATACAGTGCAGGAATGGTTAAGTTTGGGTCTAAGTAGAATTGTTTAAAACGTAAGTTTAGTCTCGTACGGCACATGGTTTATTTGGTAACATTTAAATGAAATCTTAAAAATTCTCAAATTGATTATGAGTAATCTAAAAATTAATCTGATGTGAGGAAAATTGTCAGAGTTGGTTTTCGTTATGCGCGGGATGTTTCAATGGTGCTCTGACCAAAACAAAACTTTAAGACGATATTTTCTTAATAACTTTTGCGAAGATGATCTAACGATTGTCATACTCTCAGGTTATTACTAAAATAAATTAACTTACGAGAATGTGAAATAAAAAAAATTTAAGGGATGAATAGTGAAAGTGAATAGTAAAAGTGAATATTAACTTTTCCAAAAAAAATGAAAAGTAACCTGAAAATGCGGGTTGTTAGAAAGAAGGGTGATATTTTGCTTGTACAGATTTATGTAGATGATAACATCTTTGGCTCTACTAACAAGGATCTGTGTAAAGAATTTGAGAACTTGATGTATGATAAGTTCCAAATGAGCTCTATAGAGGAACTTACTTTCTTTTTGGGACTGCAAGTAAAGCAAAATCCAGATGGGATATGATGCGTGGGTTCGGGGTCGAAAGACTTCCTTTTCTACGAGCAAGCTTTACAACCCACTAGGCAGTGTACCTAATCGTTGCAGTGTAGTATGGTCAAGCCCAGGGGGTTGATCGTTCTCTAGGGGAATAGAGATGCTAGTAGAGATGTATGACGAAAAGGTGAGGTGAGGAAGATTCCTTTTTATCTTTTATAATTTTTTTTATGAAAGCGATTAAAATCTCGGGGTTTGAAGAGTGGGGGTTGGTAATTCTACCAATTAAACTACTTAGCAATTTAAATTAAAAACTAATTAAACTAATTAAAGGTAAAAGCTATGGATCGATTGAATGTGTTTCTTATGATAATTATAAACGTGTTCACTTATATTTTCTTACTCCATAGTTATCTTTTCTTGGTCGGTTGAATTGCCACATCTTTATTCTAATTGATGTGTTGTATTCCGTTTTATCATAGGTTGGTTCCTATTCCCCAATTCTATGAATCGTAACTCTCCTCTAGAACATTCAGGATCACCAAGTACCGAAGTATCTCTCCTGAATATCCTATTATCCTTAAGCTACAACTCACGCAATAATCACAACGATGGCCTAAGTGCATTCTCAAGCTGTTTGCTATTTAGGACGTTCAAGCTCGCAACAATTAAAGAAGAAGCCAGTTTTCCTTATTCTAGCGTCTAACAATCGGAACAAGAGAAAACTAAAAATAATAAATAACTAGGTTTCATTTGATCTAAGCAAACACTAATTAATTTAGTTACGCATAATAGATAAGCAAGAACACAAACAAACAATTGAACACAGATGAAAGATGGTGATAGATTGGATAAAAAATTTATGTTTAAGTATAAAAGAGGGTTTGGAACCCTAAAATACTGCCCAAGTCGGACCTCAAATGAACTAGGGTTTGCTCTCCAAAATAATGCATAGCAAATGCTGAAAATTCAAAGTCTATATATAGATATTATACTTGCGACGACGTAGCCTTTTGATGGTGAAGTCGTCTGATCACCGTCATTAGGGTTTCGTTTTGACCAAGTCATCTTTCGGAAGACGACGGGTAGGAAGTAGTGACACCGTCTGGCTTGCTTATGGACGTCGTCTTTGAAGGATCTTGGTCTTCTGGTGATAAAGGTAAGGGTGACGCCCTTCCGAGTTAAGGCATGACGCCGTCAGGTGTTAAGACCAAAATAAGTTCTGAGCCATCGCTTGAGAGTTTTTAGAAGACCATGTGAGCGATGGCGTCGCCCTTGGATTTGGGAGGCCTTCAGGCTTGAGAAACAGCCTTGTTTTCTTGACTTTGTCGTTTTCTTCATGTTTTCGCACCTTTTCGTCTAAATATGCTTGATTCCAGCAATTTGCTTCTAAAAGACCTAAAATGTGAAAATGAACGATTTTAAGCAGTAACGGATATAAAATGTAATGATTTAGGGCTTAAATGACCCCCTAAAAATGTATGTTTTAAATCCTTATCAAATATCCCTACACTTGGAATTTGCTTGTCCTCAAGCAAATGTGCTTTTGGCTAATCAATTTATGAGTTAGGGGTCATTTAGCATTGGTTTAAAACAATCAACAACAAGTACAAGCGCCATAATAGTAAAAAAAAGCACGAAAATTATACACTAGCACCTCATAATTTGTGTTTGGATTCTCTCATCTCTCGGGTTTATATGAAATATAACATGTAAGGAAATGGAAGATAAACACTCTGTACATGTCTAGCACATAGATTACCATAGGCTTGAGAATAGATCAAACCTCCACCGCTTTGGCGTAAGCACCTAGGAATAACTATCTAAGAGGTCTTTACAAAGGGTTATAATGTTAGGCTTCGAGTAAGGAATAAAATTTTTTTGTTAGATATGAAGAATTTTAGTGGTAGCAAGTCAAAACTCTAAGTTTCATGCATGTAAAACACGGCGTTGCTAAGCCAAGACTCGAATCACTAACACTAAATAACAACTTGAAATAAAATCAAAACATAAACATAAAACATAAAAGATAGATGTCAGATGGTAGTCCGTATGTTTTTCTCAATTTTTCCTTTTTTTTAATTTATTATTATTTTTTTTGTACATTGTTACTCTGCCATCCTCTAAGATAACATCAAAATAAAGGGTTTTATAAGAGCATCCTTACACTTGAGTTTTTATTTCACTACAATAATTGACCCGAATTGAAAAGATCAAAACACTAGGAGTACTTAATTACGTAGACAAAGAGAATTTGAATTTAATGTTCCTTCCCGTTACTCCATAAAATACTACTTTAACCCATGAGTCGCAATCGCCCCACAACTGTGTACAAAAGATGAGTACATCGCAATGGTGTGGGGAAAATTACTCAACCGATGAGGTTGACGTAATTAAATTACATGTTTAAAACAAGGGTTATCTTAATGTCTCTTATCATTTAGTTAATCCTAACTACATGAATATAGTCTCACTAGCGATCTCGGAATGCATCACAAAACAAGTTCTAGAATCTATTATACTACCAGTACACTCACTAAGGTTTAAAGATGAATTGTTTTATTCCTAAAGATCTAGAGGCGAACCTCACATTTTTGGGGTGAAATTTGAGTGGTATACGGTTTTTATGCTAGTCATATAACTCCTATCCATTAGACGATTTATTAAGACTAAAGTATTATATGTAAATACTATAAATTTTTTTAAATTTGGTGCTAAATTTACCCTACAAAATATTTCTCATAGTTTTTTTACACAATTTAACAAGGACAAGGCAAAAATCAAGTGAGTTAATATTTTCTAAGTTCCCGTTTTATTCTTCATCCCTACATTTAAACTGAACATTGTCCCTAATGTTTCTCAAAAGTATCAAAGTTATGATAGAGAAAGGTAAAATAAAAGAGAGAAACTAATACTCCCCTGATTAGCTCGGTAGGATATGTGTAAAATAGCGGTTAAATCCTCCTCAAAGAAGAATGAGCAAATAATAAGTGTTGCTTCCATCATGTACTTCATCTTCTTGTCTAATATAACCTGCATATTTATAAGAAAACGAAAACGAAACCTCGCGTAAAATCGATGGTAAAAACTATATAAAAACAAAACTACACTAGAAAACAAGTAAAGATATAATGCTTGTGAAATGGTTGTTTGCAGATTTCTGGAAAATTAATAATTCTGGAAATTTCCAAAAATTACAAATTAGACAGAAAACGAAAAATCTAGAAACTGTTTATACATTGCCTAATGCCGTCGGGTGTTAAAACCGACACCGTCAGGTTGTCCTGATAGAGTGAGTTAGATGCATTTTCCGGAAAAAATCTGGAAAAATAACTTCTTTAAAGACCTGGAAAAATTCCTTCAAAACATCCATTGTGTGACTCGATACAAGCATTTGACTCTAACAAACACACAAATATATACAATTTCAGTTATTGTTAACCTCATGTTCATATTAGTTTTAAAAACACATGTGATCTTCCTTACACTTATCTTTTTATAAAATACCTTTATATGCAATTAAGACGAAGTTAAAAACAAAATAAAGCATTTTTTACAAAATAAACATGAGAATTAAGCAATAATGAAAGAGATATATATAAACGCCTAATTAAAAATGAAAAATAAACAAGCAAACAAATAAACATGGGTTGCCTCACAAGAATTTTCTTTATTTATGAGTTTTGTAGGTAGACTCGAAGCCATACCACTACGTTTTCTTATTTTTCCTCATTATGGCATACCTTATCACGTTGACAAAGACCTCATTGACTTTATATCTGGATCTTAAGGTCAAGCAATCCTTATAGTAAAGTCTCCTTTTCTCCCACATAAAGTCCATGCCTTTTTTATATCCGCCTCGCTCTTTTTCTCAAAGGCTTTAAGGTTATCCCTTTCAAAGTAGGATGGAGGACAAAATCCGCTTACTTTCCAAGGTATCCTATATGTAATTTCATTGCTTCCTTCCAAAAATCTGACCATTCCTTCAAGTTTGTTATAGCTTAGCTTAGACTTTTCAACAAACGGTTTTCTTAACATGACATGGGACAAGCTATAATCTATGACACATCCGGCATCTTCCAGGATCATAAAATCTGCTAAGTATGTGAAATTCCCAACAAAGATGTGTAGATCCTTGACCCTTCAAATCAAATTTCAAACCCCACCGAGATACTTAGGGTCTCTCCTAGTTTTAAGTTGTGTGTTCATTGTGTTGTTGTAAACAACTGAGGACATCACGTTGATAGGAGAATCTACATCTATGTAAGCATGCTCGACATATCTATATCCAATCATACATGGGATCTTTATGTTCAAGGAATACCTCTCGTAACTTTAGGATTGATTATAGCAAAGGGTGGCAGAGGGTTGTCAATTATGTAATTGTGGTATGCGATTTCTTCCTTAGTGGGATAAAGGTTAAAATATGCATCAGTTTCTTGATCCTCGCTTTCTTCTATTATCTCAGTGACCTCAATGTCACCTTCTCGTAATTCTTCATCCGAATCATCTCTAACAATTGAATTGATACCCGACGCGCTAGTCACCTTCTCAAGTGTATTCTAAAGTAACCTATGTAATTTTTTAAGCTCACCGATTTCACTGGAGATTCAGTTGCGAAGTAAGTTAAAAGAATTTTGGTCAAGCGGTTGGCTCAGAGCGGGTGGGAAAAACTTAGCGAGGAAACAAGTAGTGAGATAATCCCAACTTGATATAGATCCCGCGGGAAGATGCCAAATCCAATTACTAGCTTGGTCCCGCAGAGAGAATTGGAAGAGACGCAATCGCGCAGTCTCCCGAGTGGTAGCATCATGGTCAATTGAATCAATGATTTTTAGGAAATCCTTGAGATGCTGATTAGGATCTTCGGAACGAGGTACATGGAATACACATCCATTTTGCACCAACAGGATGGTGTCGGATCGCAGGGCCGTAGTTTGAGCTAAACAGGGAAGCTCAATGATGTTCCTATAGCCTTGATAGCTTGGTCTATAGTATTCACCAAGAGTACAGCCTCTTTGTGTGTCTTGTGGTGGTGGATTTGGTGGTGGTAGTGGATTTTGTGGTGGATTGTTGATGCGTGGATTATCACCTTCCATGATGAAAAGTGACAAGGTTATGAAAAAAAACACGAAGAAAGGGGATAGATTAAAAGAAAGCTAATAAAATAGAAAAAAAGCTCACTTGATAAAAATCAAGTGAGTAAACCTAATCGAGATTGAAACCTAACTAGCTATTCTATTCCCCGGCAACAGCGCCAAAAACTTGATGCGTGGGTTCGGTGTCGAAAGACTTCCTTTCCCACGAGCAAGCTTTACAACCCACTAGGCAGTGTACCTAATCCTTTCAGTGTATTATGGGCAAGCCCAGGGGGTTGATCGTTCTCTAGGGGAATAGAGATGCTATTAGAGATGTATGACGAAAAGGTGAGGTGAGAAAGATTCTTTTTTATATTTTATAATTTTTTTATGAAAGCGATTAAAATCTCGGGGTTTGAAGAGTGGGGGTTGGTAATTCTACCAATTAAACTACTTAAAAATTTAAATCAAAAACTAATTAAACTAGTTAAAGGTAAAAGCTATGGATCAATTGAATGTGTTTCTTATGATAATTAAAAATGTGTTCACTTAGATTTTCTTACTCCCTAGTTATCTTTTATTGGTCGGTTGAATTGTCACATCCTCATTCTAATCGATGCATTGTATTCCGTGTTAGTCATAAGGTAGTGCCTAATTCCCCAATTCTATGAATCGTAACTCTTATTTAGAACATCTGGGATCGCCAAGTACCGAAGTATCTCCCCCGAATATTCTATTATCCTTAAGCTACAACTCATGCAATAAACACAATGATGGCCTAAGTGCACTCTCAAGCTTTTTGCTATTTAGGACATTCAAGCTCGCAACAATTAAAGAAGAAGCCAATTTTCCTTATTCTAGCGTCTACTGTTGGGAATTATGTGAAGTAGAATTTCTGCCGACATTACTGCCGAAGGTTTCTGCCAAAGGAGAAGCAGAATCTGCTGAAGATGTAATTCTACTGAAGAGTACAAGCATTTCCGTGTTACTGCTGAAGGGTGAAAGCTGACTAGGATCAGCATGCGCCTATGAATTAAATGCTCACTCATTATTATCTTTGAACGGCCCAAGGTTGCATGGGCAGTATTATTAGACTACTCTATATTTGTTTAATGTTTTAGTCATTAAATGCATGCAAACATGTTTAGTCGATTGAGTAGTAAGAGATTAGGGTTCCTTGTTTATAAAAGGAACCAAATAGTTTGTAATAGATAACTCATCTGAAACATAGAGTTTCAGTGAATAAAAAGATCCATAGAGGATATAAGTGTTCTTAGTTATAACATCTTGTGTTTACTTTCCGCTTTAGAATACAAGTGTTAGAGACTGTCTATTAGTTTGCTTATGATTACATATGCAACACTAACGATCCACGAGTGCTTAAGATCTGTCAAGGTCTGAGAGTTTTCAACAAGTGGTATCAGAGCCTCGGGAGAGTCTCTACGATACTGAGAACCTTATTTACCTCACCCCCATACAACCAAAATCATATTTACAATGCCTGGAACTGATGATGAATCAGAAGTCACCACCAACAACATCAAACACAACACCACATCTATGCAACAACTGAGTCTATCCAACAGTAATGGTAAGTTTCCTTACCTAAAGAAAGAAGAGTATGATCTATGGACCATGAAGATGCAGAACTGGATCTCCAATATTGATTGGAATCTGTGGGAGATTGTGAAGAATGGCAACAGTCTAAAGAAGACCATTCCAGATCTTGATGGTAAGTTCACCATTGCTCCTCCCAAAACTGCTGAAGAGATTCTTGCAATACAAAGAGAGCACAAGGTAAGAACCATCCTTCTTCAATCCATTCCTGAAGATCACTTAGGTGATTTTCACCACATGGTTGATGCTAAGGACATCTGGATGGCTCTGAAAGCAAGGTTTGGTGGGAATGAAGAGTCCAGGAGGATGAGGAAGTCTATGCTGAGACAACACTTCCAAGAGTTCAATATCTCTGAAGAAGAGGGTATCCACAAGGGATACGACAGGTTTCACAAGATTCTGAGTCAGCTGAATCAGCTGAATGCGAAGCCTGACAATGATGATTGCAACTCTAAGTTTCTAAGATCTTTGCCTCCATCATGGTTACATGTGAGCATAGCCCTGAAAGCTAAAGGTGGGCTGGACATGCTCACCTTTGATGAGCTATACAACAAACTCAGATCTCTGGAACCTGATGTCAGATCTCCCTACCGTGCATCCTCTTCTGGTCATACAACCTTTGTTGGGACATCTCACTCCAATATGATGATGCATGCTTCAAGTCCATCTTATATGCCATCATCATCTTATCGTCCCACCCCATCACATCCTCAAGCCAAATCTGGCAGTATATTGGAGGATGTGCTTCATTCATTTGTTGTTGATTATGATACTCAGCAGCATCTTGTTTATGAAGATTTTGACCAGGTGGACCCACTTGATATGGAGGAGATGAAGCTGAAATGGCAGGTGGCCATGCTTTCAGTAGATATCAAGAGGTTTTAGGAGAAGGTAGGAAGGAAGTTTGGGTTCAAGGGAAAGGATCCAGCTCGGTTTGATAGGAGAAAGGTCAAGTGTTTCTCTTGTCATCAGATGGGTCATTTCTCTAGAGAGTGCAAAGACAGGAAGAGTGGAGAGGGGGCTAGCTATCACTCATATCAGCAGAATCAGAAGGGAGCTAGCACTTCAGCAGCTCTAGTCACCATGGATGAACAAGTCAACTGGGCTGCTCATGAACCTGTAACTGAGGAAGCTGCTGATACAGAGAAGCTAGGATTGCTGGCAAGATGCACTTCAGAAGATAGGCATGATCAGTTTGCCTTCATGGGACTTTCTCAGGTACACAACTGTATATTTGGTTGTAGTGAAAGATACAATGAACTGAAAGAAGCTTATGATACTATGAAACCTAAGTACAATGCATGCTATGTTGATAATGAAGCTTATAAACTCTCGTTAAAAACATTAGAAAGACAAAAGGTTTGGTTTCAGAAGAATCAGATAGCTTATGAAGAAAAGATTAAGGTGCTACAATTTGATTTAGATATTGCTAATATCAACGTTAAACGCACTGAAAAAGAAAAAGCTGATACTATCACTGAGAATCTAGAGCTTAAAGAAAAACTTGCAGAGGAAATAGCTAGACAAAAACAATGGTTGATATCTGGTGACAATCTAGCTAGAGAACTCTATAATAGTCAATCTGTGAACTCAGGAATAGGCTTAGGTTTTCAGAAGTATGTAGGATTGGAAGCTAGGTACAATGGGCGTAAATCTACACCTGCAGGCTTAGAACACTATAGAAAGGAAGGTGATTTACATGTTGTCCCTGGACCCATTAGAGGTGAATTCATGCCCACTGACTTATCTATCACTGTTGACTTTGATGGATCACACCATTTGTATGGCAGAAAGTCAAATGACTTACCAGACTCAGATGCTTCATCTTATGACTTTGTCTCTTTCTCTGACAGTGACAATTCATCGGATCAAGGGTCTTCTGCTAGCTGTGATTCAAATGAGAAGTCAGACCCTTCTAAGCCCTCACCTGAGCCTACACCCAAGCCTGCACCCAAATCTATCTACAAGCCTTCTAGGATAGCTGCTGAAGTGTCCACTTCCAAGCCTGTTTCTCCTGAAGACTTATCTTTCAATTCTTTGCATAATTTGTCTGTTAAAAACAATTCCTTTAATTTTTCTTGCTTAAGTACTTCTACATGTAATCGAACATCTTCTGTATTGAATACATCTTCCAAAAGGAAGACATATTTTGTGTGTGGAAGTAAAATTCATCTTATTAAGGATTGTGATTTTTATGAGCAAAGATTGGGTGGTTGTGCTAATCAGCAGAAACCAAGACCAGTGTGGACCAATGTTAAAAATATTCCACCTTATGTCCCACAAGCTAGAACTGATTCTCATTGGAGGAGATCAGCTGATAGACCTTATGTGCAACCCACTAGCCCATACTTTAAACATGGTTATTGGCCTTCATATGTTGACTCTATGAGAAATGGGAAAGGATGTTGGGGCACTGCTGTCAAGTCCTCAGCAGGTTGTTCTTGGAATAATAAGAGACCTAAATATCAATGGAAACCCAAGAACAATGGTGGATCTTACTCTTTTGCTAAACCTAAATCTAATGATCCACAAGGCAGGTTCAAGTCAGCAATGACTTGAGCCTCCTCGGTATACTAACATTCTTTTGTATATATGTTTGTTTCTGTAGGATCATCCCCTTAAGCATAAAGATATTGGTATTATTGATAGTGGCTGTTCAAGAAGTATGTCTGGAAATAGAGATATGATGCACAATTTTGTTCCTATTGAAGAAGGAGGGAATGTGACCTTTGGTGGAAGTGATGGTAGAATTACTGGAAAAGGCACCATCAAGACTCCTCTACTGAACTTTGAGAATGTGTACTATGTTAGGGAGCTTCAGAACTTCAACTTGTTCTCAGTTTCACAAATTTGTGACACCAAGAACAAGGTACTCTTCTCTGAAAATGAATGTCTTGTGCTTTCTAAAGAGTTCAAGCTTCCAGAAGATACCTCAATTCTGCTAAGAGTCCCTCGAACTCACAATCTATACACATTCAACCTCAATGAAGTTCACCCTGAAGGTGACCTCACTTGTTTGCTGGCTAAAGCATCATTGGATGAGTCCAATAAATGGCATAGGAGAATGGCTCATGTGAATTTCAAAACTATAAACACTCTCTCCAAAAGAGGTCTTGTCGAAGGTCTTCCCACCAAAGTGTACTCCAATGATCATAATTATGTTGCATGCAACAAAGGGAAGCAACACAGAGCATCCTACAAAGCTGTCACTGCAGTGAGCATCATCTCTGAGCCTCTTCAGCTGTTACATATGGATCTTTTTGGTCCAACTCAAGTAAGAAGCATCGATCACAAGTACTATTGTTTGGTTATCACTGATGGATATAGCAGATTTTGCTGGGTGTTCTTTCTAAGGACTAAAGATGAAACAACTCCAGTGCTAAAAGACTTCATCACCCTCGTTGAAAATCAGTTGAACAAGAAGGTTAAGGGAATTCGGTGTGATAATGGGACAGAGTTCAAGAATGCCATTATAATAGAACTCTGTAGGTCTAAAGGGATTAAGAGGGACTATAGCAATCCAAGAACCCCGCAACAAAATGGGGTGGCTGAAAGAAAGAATAGGACCTTGATAGAGGCTGCGAGATCAATGCTTGCAGACTCTAAATTGCCCACTATGTTCTGGACTGAAGCTGTTGGCACAGCTTGCTATGTGCTTAACAGAGTCTCCATAACTAGACCTCACCTCAAAACACCATATGAACTTCTCTTTGGGAAAGTTCCAGTCATTCATTACCTCAAACCTTTTGGTTGTCAAGTGACCATTCTGAACACAAGTGATCCTTTGGGGAAGTTTGATGAAAAGGCTGATGATGGTTATATTGTGGGTTATTCGGCTAATAGCAAGGCTTACAGAGTGTATAACTTATCTGCCAAGAAGATAGAGGAGACTTTGAACCTCAGATACCTAGAAGATAAGCCCAATGTTCAAGGACAGGGTCGTGTGTGGTCTTTTGATCTTGACTACCTAACTGACTATCTGGGTTATACTAGACATATGGCTAACCAAAGTGCAGGCTCTCAAGTAACTCCAACTAACAATGCAGGTACCTTGGATGAAGACTCTGGAAGTGAATTTGAAGATGATGAACAACCCATTCTTGTGCCTTCTTTCTCCCCTAACATTGTTGCAGGCAACACTTCAAGAGATAATACAGCTGAGGGTGAAGATGAATCACACTATGCTGAGGACCTTGCTAGGCTTCAGACTCAAGAGTTTGCAGCTACGCTTGAAGCTGAGAAGGTGGATGGGGAGTTTGCAAATGAGACTGTCAGTGGAAACCACATTTCTGCTGACATTGATGCAGTCTCTCCCATTGTCACCAAATCTGCTGAAAGCTCGTCTGTTTCTACTCCTATTCCTACTAGAGTGTCCACAGACTTTGGTGACCCGTATACTCGCTTTCCAAGTCCTTCAGATCTTGGAAATCATCAACCCCAATCTGGCATTTTCTCCACACCTTCCTATGACACAACTTTTGTACCAACTGTGACTAATCTTGAATCTACCATTGATGTCAACCCCACTGCTACCAATAGAATCAACATCACTCACCCTCAATCCAATATTATTGGTGACATTCTAGCTCCTGTTAGAACTCGAAGGGCTATCTCTAGTCCTAAATTTGGACAGGTTGCTTTTCTCTCTTATGTCTCTAATCAACAAAGAGACAATCACACAGACTTCAAGCATTGTCTGTTTGCGTGTTTTCTTTCTCAAGTAGAGCCAACCAGTGTCACTCAAGCTCTTGAAGACTCAAGTTGGATTGAGGCAATGCAAGACGAAATGCAACAGTTTCAGAACCAACAAGTTTGGATCTTGGTACCATTACCAGATGGCAAATATGCCATTGGAACTAAATGGATTCTGAAGAACAAAAGAGATGCAAGGGGTGTGGTTATTAAAAACAAAGCAAGATTAGTCGCTCATGGTTACAGGCAAGAAGAAGGGATTGATTATGATGAAGTGTTTGCACCTGTTGCAAGAGTAGAGGCCATTCGAATTTTCTTGGCATATGCATCTTACATGGGCTTCATGCTATATCAGATGGATGTTAAAGGTGATTTTCTGTATGGTGAGATTGAAGAGGAAGTTTATGTCACACAACCAAAAGGATTTGAAGACCCAGATCATCCTAATCATGTCTACAGAGTCGTTAAAGCTCTCTATGGACTTCATCAAGCACCAAGGGCATGGTATGCTAGGCTTTCATCATTTCTGCTGAAGCATGGCTACAGAAGAGGTGCCATTGATAAGACTCTTTTTCTGAAGAAGAACTCAACAGACATCATACTTGTGCAAGTGTATGTGGATGACATCATTTTCGGATCCACTAAAGAAGCTTGGTGTAGGGAATTCGAGGATCTGATGAAGGGAGAATTTCAGATGAGTGCTATGGGAGAGCTTACTTTCTTTTTAGGTCTCCAAGTTCAGCAGAAACAGGATGGGATATTTATCAGTCAGGATAAATATGTGAGGGACATGTTGAAGAAATTCGGCATGGAAAGTGTCAGGACTGCCACAACACCTTATGAAGCTCCAAAAACTAAAGCCAACAATGATCCAGATCTACCTATGAATGTTCACTTATATAGATCTATGATTGGTTCATTAATGTATCTGACAGCTTCAAGACCTGATATTACCTTTGCTGTAAGTGTGTGCTCTCGACATCAAGTCACTCCACTTACTTCTCATCTCAATGCAGTCAAGAAGATCTTTAAGTACCTCAAAGGCCAACCTCACTTGGGCCTTTGGTACCCAAAAGAGTCTCCTTTTTAGTTGGAAGCATATAGTGACAGTGATTATGCTGGTGCAAATCTGGATAGGAGATCCACAACTGGAGGCTGTCAATTCCTTGGAAAGAGACTGATTTCTTGGCAGTGCAAGAAACAGACCATTGTTGCTACCTCGACTACTGAAGCAGAGTATGTTGCTGCTGCAAACTGCTGTGGACAGGTGCTATGGATTCAAAACCAATTGCTGGACTATGGGTACAACTTCATGAACACAACTCTTTTTATTGATAATCAGAGTACCATATGCATTGTCAAAAATCCAGTTTTCCACAGCAGAACCAAACATATTGAAATCAGACACCACTTTATAAGAGATGCATATGAAAAACACTTGATAAATGTGGCTAAAATTCATACAGATGATAATGTGGCAGATCTGCTAACAAAAGCTTTTGATGGGCCAAGGTTTCAACACCTTGTGGTCAATATAGGAATTCTTAACCCTTAACTGCCTAGTTTAAGGGGAGGCATAGGCCTCAGGGGAGGCATATGCCTCAGGGAAGGACTTTTCTTTTGTTTGTTTGTTAGCTTATTAGTTAAAAAAAAACAAAAAAAAAAAAAAAAAAAAAAAAACTAACTTTCTTTTACAGGTCTGTTGTATTTTTGATGGTTTTTAACTCACCAGATATACCTTGTGTGTATCAAAGAGTTAGCTAGTCCAGAGGGTACAGCTTTGGTAAAGACATGTCAAATATGTTGATAGCTGTAATGATTTGCTCAAAATCATAGGGTCTGCAACCACCCATGCTTAATTGCTGAGTGTAGTATGGTCATCAATTCACCATGATCTATTCCTTGTTGGAATCCAAGAATTGACAAGCCCACAAGTATATGGATTGTGGTAAAGGCAACTATCTCCATATTTGGTTATCAATTCACCAATTCTAAGAATTGACTAGTCCTGAGCAAACGGCTACAGGTAAAGACACATCAAATCCGTTTATATGGTTTCTGGTTTGCCTATAAATCAGATGGTTATCAGTGTACCATAGTTTTCGAACTTAAACATTTGGCTACTCCAGTAGTAATGGCTATTGGTAAAGAGACAACAAAACCATTATTTTCAATGATTCACCTCTCTCAGGTGTGACCACACCTGGATGTGATGAGACTAGTATGCAACTGATAAGTATTGATGTACATTATGTCATTTGTTGCTGCAAAGACCTGGCGTTTCAAAGTTTGATCATCATAGAGATGACATTATTACTGGTTCTTTGCTAACGATCTGAGAAAACAATCCTCTAGTACTGAAGTCTCAAAAGATCTTTCAAGGTCAGGAAACTGGAACTTAACCAAGTCAAATTCCAGTTTAGGGGAGGATTTTTGGGAATTATGTGAAGTAGAATTTCTGCCGACATTACTGCCGAAGGTTTCTGCCGAAGGAGAAGCAGAATCTGCTGAAGATGTAATTCTACTGAAGAGTACAAGCATTTCCGTGCTACTGCTGAAGGGTGAAAGCTGACTAGGATCAGCATGCGCCTATGAATTAAATGCTCACTCATTATTATCTTTGAACGGCCCAAGGTTGCATGGGCAGTATTATTAGACTACTCTATATTTGTTTAATGTTTTAGTCATTAAATGCATGCAAACATGTTTAGTCGATTGAGTAGTAAGAGATTAGGGTTCCTTGTTTATAAAAGGAACCAAATAGTTTGTAATAGATAACTCATCTGAAACATAGAGTTTCAGTGAATAAAAAGATCCATAGAGGATCTAAGTGTTCTTAGTTATAACATCTTGTGTTTACTTTCCGCTTTAGAATACAAGTGTTAGAGACTGTCTATTAGTTTGCTTATGATTACATATGCAACACTAACGATCCACGAGTGCTTAAGATCTGTCAAGGTCTGAGAGTTTTCAACATCTACCAATTAAAACAAGAGACAACCTAATAATAATCAATAACTAGGTTTCATTGGATCTAAAGCAAACACTAATTAATTTAGTTACGCATGATAGATAAGCAAGAATACAAACAGACAATTGAACATAGATGAAACGTGGTTATAGATTGGATAAACAAACTTATCTTTAAGTGTAAAAGAGGGTTTGGAACCCTAAAATACTGCCCAAGTCAGACCTCAAACGAACTAGGGTTTTCTATCCAAAATAATGCACACCAAATACAGTAACTTTGAAGTCTATATATAGATGTTACACTCGCGACGACGTCGCCTTTTGATCGCCGTCATTAGGGTTTCGTTTTGACCAAGTCATCATTGGGACGGCATCGGGTAGGACGTAGTGACGCCGTCTGGCTTGCTTATGGACATCGTCTTGGAAGGATCTTGGTCGTCTGGTGATAAAGGTAAGGGTGACGGCCTTCTGAGTTAAGGCGTGACGCCGTCGGGTGTTAAAAACAAAATAATTTCTGAGTCGTCGCTTGAGAGTTTTTATAAGACTATTGATAAGGTTTTAAAAGGTACCATTTTGAGGGGTCGTTTAAGTCCTTATTTGATCACTTTTGTATCCGTTATTGCTTAATATCGTTCCTTTTCACTTTTTAGGTCTCTTGAAGGCAAAATGCTGGAATGGCACTTATTTGGACGAAAAGGCGCGAATATATGAAGAAAATGGCCAAAGTCAGAATCGAGACACTCAAAGCTGCTGAAAACAGAAGGCGACGGCGTCAGGTGTTAGTTGCGACGCCGTCGGAGGATTTTTTTGTGACGATACAGTAGCCAAATACCCTATTTTCAAGTGACGACGTCGGGCTTTAGAAGAGTAGGACGTTGCTACTCAAACGGCCTAGATGCAACCCAGACGACGTCAGAAGCTGAAGAGGACGGCGTCACGGACATAAGGTGACGCCGTCGCAAGGTTAACGTGGCCAAGACGAAACCCTAATGACGGCGTCACGAAACATAAGGTGACGCCGTCGCATATGTAATCTTATATATAGAATCCGAATTTTTCAGTTTTAGGGAGAGTCTTTTGGAGTGAAAACCTAAAACCGAACCTAAGGTGTCTTGTACAGTATTTTAGGGTTTTAAACCCTATCTTACATCAAGATAAGTATTTACTTCATCAATTCAATTATGTCTTTGATTATTTGTGTGTATGCTTGCATGTTCTCCATGTCCGGCTAATTTATTTGTGTGTTTGCTTAGGAAGTATGAAACTTAATTATTGAATATTGATTGGTTGTTTCTTATCTTAGTTGATCAATGATCTAGTAATGCGATAGGTCATTCGTTGTGTACTTAATGCTTGATTCATCTTTGTGAACCTTAGAATATGATTACCTGAGTAGTTGTAGGCTAAACCATCCAAAGAGTGCCTTAGAGTAAGAGTTTATTATCCCTAGTGGGTTTTGTAGACGAGACCCTTTGGTAAGTTCAAAGAGTTAGGGAGAAACGCATACCCTACAACTTTAGACACACAACGCAACTAAGAATAAGGACGTGACAACTCAACCATCAATAGGAGATAATTAAGGAGTAGTACAACCTAAGTAAAAACATCTTTAAACTATCATACGAGTACACATAATTTAGACATAGACTCCCACAACCTTAGTTTAGATAATTAGATATTAGGAGAGTAATCGGTAGAAATACCAACCCCCCCAAATCCAATACCCGAGATTCGTACCTTTCCATTTCATAAAATATAAAAATACAAAAAATAATCTTCCTCAACCTCAACCTTAGCGTAGTAACTTCTCACTAGCATTCCTATTCCCCTAGAGAACGATATCAATACCCGTGGCTTACCCTAATTACTACACTACAACGATTAGGTTCACTGCCTAGGGTGTTATAAAACTTGCTCGAAGAAAAGGAAGTTTCCTTGACCCCGAACGACGCGTGTAGCGTTATCAAGTTTTTAGCGCCGTTGCCGGGGAATAGAATAGCTAGTTAGTAGTCCACCTCGTTTAGGTTCTTTGCTTGATTCTTATCAAGTAAATTTTTCTCATTTTTAGTTTTCTCTTAGTCTGTCCCCCTTCTTCGTGACCCTCGTTCGTAAAAACCATCACTCACCATGATCCGTATCTTCCATCGAAGATTCTTCACTCTACCCGTTCCCAATCCCGAGATTGAGAACGCAATCCCACAAAACCCTTCACCCACTCACCATTTTGGTAATCACCTAGGGCATAATGAGATAAATTGGCAACAACAAAGTCCTTTCTATTACTCTGATTCTGATGAGGAATTTGATTATGGTGAGGCACTTGATAGCGGGGAGGTCATTAATGAAATTGAGGAGGACCCCTTTAACATGCAATTCCCTTTCAAAATAGGACTAGAAGGGTTCGATGCTTATTTGAATTCATTCTTACCTTTAAACTTAATCTCAAGGGATCTATACAACAAAATCAAGGTCAATGAGTTAACCTATCAAGGGAACAATGTTGTTGATGCAGTCATTTATTTGCACGTGTTTGTCGGAAGTTTTGCTTATTTGGTAGAGTTCATGGTCTTAGAATACTTGGGAGAATTTATAGATAAGGACCTCACTCAAGTAATTTTTGGAAGACCTTTCAAAAAATTGACTAGGTTGAATGAACGGATGATTGATGGTCTAATTACATTCTCTGATGAAGTTGAAGATTTCATCTACCAAATGCCACGCGCTCATCCTAGGTTTAAACATAAGGACATTGAGGCTTGTAATAGAATGACCCCTATTCCATTGCTTAGTGAAAGGGATAAGCAGAGTGGGCTTAGGCACCCATATGAGAAAACTAAGCGGTATTACAAAAAATGCCTTGAATTAGGAGATGATTACAAAAAGAATGAAAGAGCGTTGGAATGGCTTAAGTATGAGCACGAGAGAATGAGTGAGGCAACGTAGGAGCACGACTATGAGTCAAGCTACAAGACTCTTAAATAAAGAAAAGCGCTTCGTGGGAGGCAACCCATGCTTAATTGTTTGCTTGTTAGTGTCATATATCTTTTATTAATTGTTTATCCTCATGTTTAAATTTGTAAAAATGCTTTATTTTATTTTTAACCTCGTCTTAATTGCATATAAAGGTATTTTACATAAGGGATAAGTGTAGGGAGGATTACACACGTTTTCAAAAGAAACGTAAACATGAGAATAACAATTAACTAAAAGATATTTATGTTTGTTTGTTTGAGTCAAATGCTTGTATCGAGTCATAATGGATGTTTTTGCAGAAATTTTTCCAGATTCTAAAGATGTAAATTTTCCAGAATTTTTTCCAGAAAATCGCAGACCAGTTTTTGTCAGGATAACCTGACGGCGTCAGGAAGGAGTAAAAACATCAGATTACTTTTTTCTCGTTTTCTGAGCTACTTATAAATTTTTGGAATTTCCAGGTCTTAATTTTCTTAGAAATTCTGTAAACATCCATTCCACAAGCATTATATCCTAGTTTAAATTGAGTCTTATATATATTATTACCGCCGATTTTACGTGAAGGTTTCGTTTGTTTTCTTCAAGTGTGCAGGTTTAGTTTGTCAAGAAGAAGTTACATAAGATTGGAAGGAGCTTTTCACGCAATAATTCTTCTTGAAAAGGATTTAACCACCACTTTAGACGGATCCTACCGAGCTAATCAGGGGTGTACTAGTTTCTTTCGTTTTTAATTACCTTCTTTTATCATAACTTTGATACTTTCGGGGAACATTGGGGACAATGTTCAGTTTAAGTGTAGGGAGGGAAAATAAAACGGGAACTTTGAAAGTATGCTTATCCTTGATTATTTGCTTTGTCCAATTGCACTTTTGTAATAAACCATGAGAAAATGTCGGTTAGGGTAATTTTGGCACCAAATTTAAAATTTTTCATGACATATAGGAGTGGGCCATTAGTCTTAACAAAAGCGTCTCATGGATAGGAAGTTGCATGATTAACACAAAAACCCTTTACCACCCAAATTCCACCCAAAATGTGAGGATCGCCCTTAGATTAGTAGGAATTAAAGCATTCATCTTCAATGCTTAGAGTGTGAACCGGTAGTATATTAGATTCTAGAACTTGTTTTGTGATGCATTCCGAGATCGCAAGTGAGACTACACTTGTGTAGTTAGGAATAACTAAATGATAAGAGGCATTAGGATAGCCCTTGTTTGATACCCGTAATATAATTACTTCTTCCACATCGGTTGAGTAATTCCCCCACACCCTTTGCGTTGTATTCATCTTTAGTACACGATACCCCTAGTTAACCCCTCAGAGCCTATCTTTTTCGCGGTTCTCGTGATGTTTCGGTTTTTCCGGAATATCAATGAAGAGAATTGTTTACACCCCACCCCCAAATATACACCCAAATCGCCTTAGCCTACCCTATATGCACTCACTTTTAGTGCATTATTGTTATCACCCAAAACCCTTAGTTCAATTATCTAGTTGCTTGCATGAGTTGCTAAGTCGAGTCATATCCTTTGTATACAGTTTTGGGACGATTGGGATTCATGGAAAAAGTTAAAGTTTTTGAAATGACGGGAAGGGAACGTTAAATTCAAATTCCCTTTGTTTGCATAACAATGTACCCCAAGTGTTTTGATCTTTTCAATTCGGGTCAAATTAGTGTTAGAGTAATAAAAAACTCAAGTGTAGGGATGTGCCTATAAATCCCTATCATTTTGATGTTACCGTAGAGGATGGTAGAGTAAAAGTGTATGACAAAAAAAAAAAAAAAAAAAAAAAAAATCGAAAAAAATAGAAAAAGAGAAAAGAAAAAAAAAATAGAGTGTAAAAAAAAAAAATATATATATATATACGGGCTACCATCCTACATCTATCCTTTAAATTTATGTTTGTTTATTTCCGTTACCTAGAGTTTTAGAGTGTCGAGTCTTGGCTTAGCAACGCCATTCTTCGTATGCATTTAACATAGAGATTTTTGACTTGCCACCACTACATAGCCTATCCCACCAAACCCTTGTTTCCCTACCATAAGCCTAACGTTACAACCCTTTAAAAGACCTCTTTGATAGTCTTTCCTAGGTGCTTACGCCAAAGCGATGGAGGTTTGATCTATTCTCAAGCCTATGGTAATCTATGTACTAAGACCGGTTAATGAGTGTTTATCTTCCATTTCCAATTTGTTATATTTCATATACACCCGAGAGAGATGTGAGTATCCAAACACCCCATGTGAGGTGCTAGTATGTAATTTCTGTGCTTGTTATGACTTTTGCGGGGCTTATATGTGTTGTGGACCGTTTTGAATTAATGCTTCATGACCCCTAACTTATAAATTAATTGGCTAAAAGCACATTTGCTTGAGGACAAGCAAATAACAAGTGTAGGGATATTTGATAAGGTTTTAAAAGGTACCATTTTGAGGGGTCGTTTAAGTCCTTATTTGATCACTTTTGTATCCGTTATTGCTTAATATCGTTCCTTTTCACTTTTTAGGTCTCTTGAAGGCAAAATGCTGGAATGGCACTTATTTGGACGAAAAGGCGCGAATATATGAAGAAAATGGCCAAAGTCAGAATCGAGACACTCAAAGCTGCTGAAAACAGAAGGCGACGGCGTCAGGTGTTAGTTGCGACGCCGTCGGAGGATTTTTTTGTGACGATACAGTAGCCAAATACCCTATTTTCAAGTGACGACGTCGGGCTTTAGAAGAGTAGGACGTTGCTACTCAAACGGCCTAGATGCAACCCAGACGACGTCAGAAGCTGAAGAGGACGGCGTCACGGACATAAGGTGACGCCGTCGCAAGGTTAACGTGGCCAAGACGAAACCCTAATGACGGCGTCACGAAACATAAGGTGACGCCGTCGCATATGTAATCTTATATATAGAATCCGAATTTTTCAGTTTTAGGGAGAGTCTTTTGGAGTGAAAACCTAAAACCGAACCTAAGGTGTCTTGTACAGTATTTTAGGGTTTTAAACCCTATCTTACATCAAGATAAGTATTTAATTCATCAATTCAATTATGTCTTTGATTATTTGTGTGTATGCTTGCATGTTCTCCATGTCCGACTAATTTATTTGTGTGTTTTCTTAGGAAGTATGAAACTTAATTATTGAATATTGATTGGTTGTTTCTTATCTTAGTTAATCAATGATCTAGTAATGCGATAGGTCATTCGTTGTGTACTTAATGCTTGATTCATCTTTGTGAACTTTAGAATATGATTACCTGAGTAGTTGTAGGCTAAACCATCCAAAGAGTGCCTTAGAGTAAGAGTTTATTATCCCTAGTGGGTTTTGTAGACGAGACTTATTGGTAAGTTCAAAGAGTTAGGTAGAAACGCATACCCTACAACTTTAGACACACAACGCAACTAAGAATAAGGACGTGACAACTCAACCATCAATAGGAGATAATTAAGGAGTAGTACAACCTAAGTAAACACATCTTTAAACTATCATACGAGTACACATAATTTAGACATAGACTCCCACAACCTTAGTTTAGATAATTAGATATTAGGAGAGTAATCGGTAGAAATACCAACCCCCCCAAATCCAATACCCGAGATTCGTACCTTTCCATTTCATAAAATATAAAAATACAAAAAATAATCTTCCTCAACCTCAACCTTAGCGTAGTAACTTCTCACTAGCATTCCTATTCCCCTAGAGAACGATATCAATACCCGTGGCTTACCCTAATTACTACACTACAACGATTAGGTTCACTGCCTAGGGTGTTATAAAACTTGCTCGAATAAAAGGAAGTTTCCTTGACCCCGAACGACGCGTGTAGCGTTATCAACTGTGTGAGTGACGGCATTGCCCTTGAATTTGGGACACCGTCAGGCTTGAGAAACAACCTTGTTTTCTTGACTTTGTCATTTTCTTCATGTTTTCTCTCCTTTTCGTTCAAATATTCTTGATTCCAGCAATTTGCTTCCGAAAGACCTAAAATGTGAATAGGAACGATTTTAGGCAGTAACAGATATAAAATGTAATGATTTAAGGCTTAAATGACCCCCTAAAAACATATGTTTTAAATCCTTATCAGGATATTTATCAGCCAAGATATATATATGTTGATGAGATCTTAAACAAGTTTGGTTATGCAGATGTGAAGACTGCAAGCACTCCTATGGATAATTCCAAGCCTTTGCTCAAAGATGGAGATGGTGAAGAGGTTGATGATCATCTTACACAGATCTATGATTGGATTCTTGATGTATCTTACAGCTTCTAGACCAAATATTATGTTTCTTGTATGTGCCTATGCAGATTTTAAGTCACTCCCAAAGCCTCTCACTTACATGCTGTGAAGAGGATCTTTAGGTACCTCAAAGGTCAACCTAAATCAGGCCTTTTGTATCCTAAAGACTCTCCCTTTGACTTGATGGCATACTCAGACATTGATTAAACTGGAGCTTGCTTGGACAGGAAATCAACAATATGTGGTTGTCAGTTCCTGGGGTGCAGATTGATCTTATGGCATTGTCAAAAGCAGACTATGGTGGCAAATAGTTCTACTAAAGCTGAATATGTAGCTGCTGCAAATTGTTGTGCTCAAGCACACTGGATACAGAATCAGATGCTAGACTATGGGTACAACTTCATGAACACTGTCATAAATATAGATAACAACAGTACTATTTGTATAATAAAAAATCCAGTTTTACATTCCAAAACAAAACACATAGAAATAAGACATCATTTTATAAGAGACTGCAATGAGAAAAAGCTAATTTAAGTTCTTAAAATTCATACAGTTGATAATGTTGCAGATCTCCTTACTAAAGCTTTTTATGTTGGAAGGTTTTAGTACTTGGTAGCAAGTATTGGAATGCTTAATCCTTAAACAATCTTAATTTCTTTGTATTCTTGTAATAGTTTTTGAAAACGGATTAGTACTGTTAGTTATATCAGTTTGTACTGCTAAGTGTAATTAGTACTGCAAGTTATATTTAAGCATGTTGTGTTTATACTGTTGGTCTAAATTAATATTATTATCAAGAAAATAGTTTGGTTTGTGTTTTCTTAGTTTTAGACTATTGAGTTCAGTAAATACCAAAACCCCTTAATTCTAGGATTTGAATAGAAAATATCCTAAGTATTTAGATCCTTAAACACAAACAAGTTACTGAGCACATAGACACTCAATGAGCTATCTTCAGGACACTCACTAACAGACGAAGAAGAAGTCTCTCCACTCAGTAAGGCGGATGATAACATCAAATCGTATTGAATATTAAGTGCCAATTTCCCCCGTTAATGCTTGTAATTTATATCATTTATATGGATTTACGCTTGTTTTCCATTATTTTCCACATTCTGGTAAATTACGATCATTGGAGCTAAAGAGACGCGGAATTGGAGAAATATCATAAGATTTATCATAGTATGCTACTTTGAAGAAGTTACGGCGTAACTCATCTCTCACATTACGCCTAACTAAAGCGTGACTTAGAAAACCAACTAATCAGAAGGTTACGGCGTAACTCTTCCCAAAGGCTACAACGTAACTATATTAGGTCAAATGAGGTTTCACGCCGCTGATACTTATGCCGTAACTATTTCACAACTACGGTGTAACCAAGTTTATTGAAGACTACGATGTAACCACTAATAAGGTTACGCCGTAACTAGCAGATTTAGTGCAAAATACGAAGGAATTGAAGGTTACGGCGTAACTCTTGTTATAGTTACGCCTTAACCTAAATCTGGCCTATAAATACCCCACGAATTCAAGCATTTCTAATCATCCCATTCCATACACAACAACCAGAGAACGTGGGAAAAAGCTCAAGGCAGGTCTAGAGGAGCATACGGAGCTGTCTCCAAGGGAGAAATCACTCCCCTACGATAAGCATTAGCATTTTATCTTTTCTTTACTTTCGATTCATGTACTTCATACCTTTGAATATTGAATTGATTTGTATGGTTAATATGAGCGGCTAAGCACCTCTTGATGTTGGCCTAGTTATGATTCCTTAATTGTTTTGTTTACGTTTACATTACTTCCGTACAATTATTTCTAAGTGTATGCATGCATAGTTTATTAGTAGCTACCCTTGGTTCGGTAATTTTGAATGGTGGTAGAGGCCAATTGCCTAGGAGATATGACCAACTGACCCTAGGTGAGCGGACTGAGACGGGAAGGGTAAGATATGACCAATTGACGACCCTTTCTACTTGTGCGATTTGACCAACTGATCACCTACCGTTTGGATGAACTTAAGAATTAGGGGGTGAGTGTTTAAGTTGCTAACGCCCAGGCACTCACTATTATAAATCTAGCATGTAGCGGTACTTAATGACTTGGCTTAGGGGACCAGGAACAACAGGACTTATGAGGGGACACCTGACTTCTCCTGTGGTGGCATCTTTGCTGATAGGTTAGGGAGAATTGACCAAATGCTATCCTCTCGACTTTGACCCCACCTGATGTAATTGGAAGCAAATAGACGTAGACATAACTAGCTAGGAGGATTAACTAGGTTAGCACCACTCTCCTCTATTGATTTACCCTTTACCTTTTATCTGCCTTTATTTGCTTTATTCTGCTTTAGTAGTTTAATTAATTAATTCCTTATCGAAACCATTATTAATCTGTGACACCTAGACTTAGTAATAATCCAACACACATAGCTCTTGGGACGACCTCGGCTTTACCGAATACTACACTACACACGACCGGGTACACTGCACGTTAGTACACTAGGGTAGACAATAGGTATAACGAGACTTTATAAATATTAAAACCTGGTCAGTAAAACCTGCATCAAGTTTTTGGCGCCGCTGTCAGTGAGTTATATTAGGATTAATATTAAGTCTTTCTTTTCATTTAAAACTTTTCTATTATTCTCACGATCATTATTTGAGTTTTCAGGTACCATGGAAGTTGTTAACATCGATGACCTCACTCTTGAGGAATATTTGGCATTGACAAGAGCAGAACAAGGGCCGGGTCTCGTAAGACCGGCAATTGGAGCGGATGTCCGTTTCAAAATCAGAGACTAATTTATGAGGGAGCTTCGTGCTAACCCTTTTTCAGGAAACAGGGACGAAGATGCATATGAGCACGTTGAAAATGTCCTATACATCACAAGCCTTTTCAACATTCTGGGTGTGTCTCATGATGCTGTTATGCTGAGGGTATTCCCAATGACTCTTACTAGAGCTGCCAGAAGATGGATCGAAAGATTGCCCGCCGGGGCAATTAGTACTTGGCCTCTACTTAAGAAGCACTTTATTTAGAGATATTGTCCGCCATCGAAGATTTCTAACCAGCTTTTGGAGATCCATAATTTCAAGCAAGAAGACGACGAAATGTTGTATCAAGCCTGGGATAGATACAACGATCTCCTTTACAAGTGTCCTACACATGATCTGAACAACCAGCAGAAGGTCAACATTTTCTACAAAGGAATCTTTCTAATAAGGTCTACTTGAGGGCAAGTAGAGTTCAAGTGGGGGGATATTTGATAACATCAAATAGTCCTGAATATTAAGTGCCAATTTCCCCCGTTAATGCTTGTAATTTATATCATTTATATGGATTTACGCTTTTTTTCCATTTTTTTCCACTTTCAGGTAAATTACGAGCATTGGAGCTAAAGAGACGCGGAACTAGAGAAATATCATAAGATTTATCATAGTGTGCTACTTTGAAGAAGTTACGGCATAACTTATCTCTCACATTACGCCGTAACTAAAGCGTGACTCAGAAAACCAACTCATCAGAAGGTTACGGCGTAACTCTTCCCAAAGGCTACGACGTAACTATATTATGTCAAATGAGGTTCCACGCCGCTGATACTTACGCCGTAACTATTTCACAACTACGGCGTAACCAAGTTTATTGAAGATTAAGGCGTAACCACTAATAAGGTTACGCCATAACTAGCATATCTAGTGCAAAATACGAAGGAATTGAAGGTTACGGCGTAACTCTTGTTATAGTTACGCCGAAACCCACATCTGGCCTATAAATACCCAACGAATTCCAGCATTTCTAATCATCCCATTTCACACACAACAACCAGAGAACGTGGGAAAAATATCAAGGCAGGTCTAGAGGAGCATACGGAGCTGTCTCCAAGGGAGAAATCACTTCCCTACGATAAGCATTAGCATTTTATCTTTTCTTTACTTTTGATTCATGTATTTCGTACCTTTGAATATTGAATTCATTTGTATGGTTAATATGAGCGGCTAAGCACCTCTTGGTGCTGGCCTAGTTATGATTCCTTAATTGTTTTGTTTGCGTTTACATTACTTCCGTACAATTATTTCTAAGTGTATGCATGCATAGTTTATTAGTAACTACCCTTGATTCGGTAGTTTTGAATGGTGGTAGAGGCCAATTGCCTAGGAGATATGACCAACTGACCCTAGGTGAGCGGACTGAGACGGGAAGGGTAAGATATGACCAACTAACGACCCTTTCTACTTGTGCGATTTGACCAACTGATCACCTACCGTTTGGATGAACTTAAGAATTAGGGGGTGAGTGTTTAAGTTGCTAATGCCCAGGCACTCACTATTATAAATCTAGCATGTAGCGGTACTTAATGACTTGGCTTAGGGGACCAGGAACAACAGGACTTATGAGGGGACACCTGACTTCTCCTGTGGTGGCATCTTTGCTGATAGGTTAGGGAGAATTGACCAAATGCTATCCTCTTGACTTTGACCCCACCTGATGTAATTGGAAGTAAATAGACGTAGACATAACTAGCTAGGAGGATTAACTAGGTTAGCACCACTCTCCTCTATTGATTTACCCTTTACCTTTTATCTGCCTTTATTTGCTTTATTCTGCTTTAGTAGTTTAATTTATTAATTCCTTATTGAAACCATTATTAATCTGTGACACCTAGACTTAGTAATAATCCAACACACATAGCTCTTGGGACGACCTCGACTTTACCAAATACTACACTACACATGACCGGGTACACTGCCCGTTAGTGCACTAGGGTAGACCATAGGTATAACCAGACTTTATAAATATTAAAACCTGGTCAGTAAAACCTGCATCAAGTTTTTGGCGCCGCTGTCGGCGAGTTATATTAGGATTAATATTAAGTCTTTCTTTTCATTTAAAACTTTTCTATTATTCTCACGATCATTATTTGAGTTTTCAGGTACCATGGAAGTTGTTAACATCGTTGACCTCACTCTTGAGGAATATTTGGCATTGACAAGAGCAGAACAAGGGCCGGGTCTCATAAGACCGGCAATTGGAGCGGATGTCCGTTTCGAAATCAGAGACTAATTTATGAGGGAGCTTCGTGCTAACCTTTTTTCAGGAAACAGGGACGAAGATGCATATGAGCACGTTGAAAATGTCCTATACATCACAAGCCTTTTCAACATTCTGGGCGTGTCTCATGATGCTGTTATGCTGAGGGTATTCCCAATGACTCTTACTGGATCTGCCAGAAGATGGATCGAAAGATTGCCCGTCGGGGCAATTAGTACTTGGGCTCTACTTAAGAAGCACTTTATTCAGAGATATTGTCCGCCATCGAAGATTTCTAACCAGCTTTTGGAGATCCATAATTTCAAGCAAGAAGACGACGAAACGTTGTATCAAGCCTGGGATAGATACAACGATCTCCTTTACAAGTGTCATACACATGATCTGAACAACCAGCAGAAGGTCAACATTTTCTACAAAGGAATCTTTCTAATAAGGTCTACTTGAGGGCAAGTAGAGTTCAAGTGGGGGGATATTTGATAACATCAAATAGTCCTGAATATTAAGTATCAATTTCCCCCGTTAATGCTTGTAATTTATATCATTTATATGGATTTACGCTTGTTTTCCATTTTTTTCCACTTTCAGGTAAATTATGAGCATTGGAACTAAAGAGATGCGGAACTAGAGAAATATCATAAGATTTATCATAGTATGCTACTTTGAAGAAGTTACGGCGTAACTCATCTCTCACATTACGCCGTAACTAAAGCGTGACTCAGAAAACTAACTCATCAGAAGGTTACAGCGTAACTCTTCCCAAAGGCTACGACGTAACTATATTATGTCAAATGAGGTTCCACGCCGCTGATACTTACGCCGTAACTATTTCACAACTATGGCGTAACCAAGTTTATTGAAGACTACGACGTAACCACTAATAAGGTTACGCCATAACTAGCATATCTAGTGCAAAATACGAAGGAATTGAAGGTTACGGCGTAACTCTTGTTATAGTTACGCCGTAACCCAGATCTGGCCTATAAATACCCCACGAATTCCAGCATTTCTAATCATCCCATTCCACACACAACAACCAGAGAACATGGGAAAAAGATCAAGGCAGGTCTAGAGGAGCATACGGAGCTGTCTCCAAGGGAGAAATCACTCCCCTACGATAAGCATTAGCATTTTATCTTTTCTTTACTTTCGATTCATGTATTTCATACCTTTGAATATTGAATTGATTTGTATGGTTAGTATGAGCGGCTAAGCACCTCTTGGTGCTGGCCTAGTTATGATTCCTTAATTTTTTTGTTTGCGTTTACATTACTTCCGTACAATTATTTCTAAGTGTATGCATGCATAGTTTATTGGTAGCTACCCTTGGTTCGGTAGTTTTGAATGGCGGTAGAGGCCAATTGCCTAGGAGATATGACCAACTAACCCTAGGTGAGCGGACTGAGACGGGAAGGGTAAGATATGACCAACTGACGACCCTTTCTACTTGTGCGATATGACCAACTGATCACCTACCGTTCGGATGAACTTAAGAATTAGGGGTTGAGTATTTAAGTTGCTAACGCCCGGGCACTCACTATTATAAATCTAGCATGTAGCGGTACTTAATGACTTGGCTTAGGGGACACCTGACTTCTCTTGTGGTGGCATCTTTGCTGATAGGTTAGGGCGAATTGACCAAATGCTGTCCTCTCGACTTAGACCCCACTTGAAGTAATTGGAAGTAAGTAGACGTAGACATAACTAGCTAGGAGGATTAACTAGGTTAGCACCACTCTCCTCTATTGATTTACCATTTATCTTTTATCTGCCTTTATTTGCTTTATTCTGCTTTAGTAGTTTAATTAATTAATTCCTTATCGAAACCATTATTAATCTGTGACACCTAGATTTAGTAATAATCCAACACACATAGCTCTTGGGACGACCTCGGCTTTACCGAATACTACACTACACACGACCGAGTACACTGCCCGTTAGTGCACTAGGGTAGACCATTGATAACGCTACACGCGTCGTTCGGGGTCAAAGGAACTTCCTTTTCGTCGAGCAAGTTTTTCAACACCCTAGGCAGTGAACCTAATCATTGTAGTGTAGTATTAGGGTAAGCCACGGGAATTGATATCTTTCTCTATGGGAATAGGAATGCTAGTGAGAAGTTACTACGCTAAG
Source organism: Chrysanthemum seticuspe (assembly GCA_019973895.1). NCBI lineage: Eukaryota > Viridiplantae > Streptophyta > Magnoliopsida > Asterales > Asteraceae > Chrysanthemum > Chrysanthemum seticuspe. The sequence continues at coordinate 30,263,718 of BPTQ01000003.1, forward strand.
GTTGGGGTTGAGGAAGATTATTTTTTATCTTTTTATGTTTTTAGGAAATGGAAAGGTACGAATCTCGGGGTTTGGATTTGGGGGTTGGTATTTCTACCGATTACTTTACTTATCTAATTATCTATATAACTAAGGTGAGGGTAGTCTATGTCTAATTATTGTGTGCTCGTATGATGGTTTAAAGATGTGTTTACTTAGGTTTTATTACTCCTTAATTATCTCCTATTGATGGTTGAATTGTCATGTCCTTATTCTTAATCGCGTTGTGTGTATAAGGTCGTAGGGTATGCGTTTATCCCTAACTCTTTGAAACTACCAAACGTTATCGCCTACAAAGTCTCTAGGATTTATAAATTTTAACTCTAAGGTACTCTTCGGATGGTTTAGCCTACAACAACTCTAGGTGTTATAAACTAATATTCACAAAGATTAATCAATCATTAACTACACAACGGATGACCTATCGCATTACTAGATCATTAACAATTAAGATAAGAGACAACCAATCAATATTCAATAACTAAGTTTCATATTCCCTAAGCAAACACACAAGTAAATTAGCCGGACATGGGGAACATGCAAGCATACACACAAGTAATTGAAGACATAATTAAATTATTGAAGTGAAACATTTATCATGATGTAAGATAGGGTTTGGAACCGTAAAATACTGTACAAGACAACCTTGGTTCGGTTTAGGTTTTTACTCCAAAAGACTACACACTGAAAACTAAAAAATTCGGATTCTATATATAAGATTACAAATGCGACGGCGTCACCCTTTGATTTGTGACGCCGTCGGGTCGCCGTCATTAGGGTTTCGTCTTGGCCACATTAGTCTTGCGACAGCGTCACCTTATGCTTGGGACGCCGTCCCCTTCAGTCTCTGACGTCGTCTGGATCAAATCTAGGCCGTCTGAGTTGTGACGACCTACTCTTTTAAAGCCTGACACCGTCACTTGTAAATAAGCAATATCGCTACTGAGCCATCAAAAAAGTGATGCGACGGCGTCGCAGATAACACCTGATGCCGTCCCCTTCAGTTCCAGCAGCCTAAGTGTCTCGATTCTTGACTTTGGCTATTTTCTTCGTATATTCGCGCCTTTTTGTCCGAATAAGTGTCATTCCAGCATTTTGCCTTCAAGATACCTAAAAAGTGAAAAGGAACGATATTAAGTAATAACGGATACAAACGTGATCAAATAAGGGCTTAAACGACCCCTCAAAAAGGTACATTTTAAAACCTTATCAAATATCCCTACACTTGGTATTTGCTTGTCCTCAAGCAAATGTGCTTTTAGCCAATTAATTTATAAGTGAGGGGTCTTGATGCATTGGTTTAGAACAATCCACAACACATACAAGCCCCGCAAAAGTCATAACAGGCACGGAAATTACATACTAGCACCTCACATAGGGTGTTTGGATACTTACATCTCTCGGTTGTATATGAAATATAACAAGTTGGAAATAGAAGATAAACACTCATTAACCGGTCCTAGTACATAGATTACCATAGGCTTTAGATTGGATCAAACCTCCATCACTTTGGCGTAAGCACCTACGAAAGACTATCAAATAGGTCTTTTAAAGGGTTGTAATGTTAGGCTTACGGTAGGGAAATAAAGGGTTTGGTGGGATAGGCTATTTAGTGGTGGCAAGTCAAAAATCTTTATGTTACAAGCATGCGAAGAATGGCGTTGCTAAGCCAAGACTCGACACTCTAGACTCTAGATAACTAAAACAAACAAACATAATTTAAAGATATATATATATATATATATATATATATATATATATATATATATATATATATATATATATATATATATATATACATATATATATTTTCAACACTCTATTTTTTTCTTTTTCTCTTTTTCTATTTTTTTTGATTTTTTTTTCATACACTTTTACTCTACCATCCTCTACGGTAACATCAAAATGATAGGGATTTATAGGAACATCCCTACACTTGAGTTTTTTATTACTCTAACACTAATTTGACCCGAATTGAAAAGATCAAAACACTTGGAGTACATTATTAAGCAAATAAAGGGAATTTGAATTTAACGTTCCCTTCCAGTCATTTCATAAACTTTAACTTTTCCCATGAGTCCCAATCGTCCCAAAACTGTGTACAAAGGATATGACTCGACTTAGAAACTTATGCAAGTAACTAGATAATTGAACTAAGGGTTTAGTGTGATAACAATAATGCACTAAAAGTGAGTGCATACATGGTAGGCTAAGGCGATTTGGGTGTACATTCGGGGGTGGGGTGTAAACAATGTTCTTCATTGATATTCCGGAAAACCGAAACATCACGAGAACCGCGAAAAGGATAGGCTCAGAGGGGTTAACTAGGGATATCGTGTACTAAAGATGAGTACAACGCAAAGGTGTGGGGGAATTACTCAACCGATGTGGAAGAAGTAATTATATTACGGGTATTAAACAAGGGTTATCCTAATGCCTCTTATCATTTAGTTATTCCTAACTACACAAGTGTAGTCTTACTAGCGATCTCGGGATGCATCACAAAACAAGTTCTAGAATCTATTATACTACCGGTTCACACACTAAGCATTAAAGATGAATGCTTTAATTCCTACTAATCTAAGGGTGATCCTCACATTTTGGGTGGAATTTAAGTGGTAAAGGGTTTTTGTGCTAGTCATATAACTTCCTATCCAAGAGACGCTTTATTAAGACTAATGGCCCACTCCTATATGTCGTGAAAAATTTTAAATTTGGTGCCAAAATTACCCTAACCGACATTTTCTCATGGTTTATTACACAAATGCAATTCGACAAAGCAAACATTCAAGGATAAGCATAGTTTCAAAGTTCCCATTTTATTTTCCCTCCCTACACTTAAACTGAACATTATCCCCAATGTTTCCCGAAAGTATCAAAGTTATGATAATGGAAGGTAATAAAAGATGAAAGAAACTAGTACTCCCCTGATTAGCTCGGTAGGATCCGTGTAAAGTGGTGGTTATATCTTTCTTCAAGAAGAACATTTGTGTTAAAAGCTTCTTCATATCTTATGTATCTTCTTCTTGATAAATTAAACCTGCACACTTGAAGAAAACAAACGAAACCTTCGCGTAAAATCGGCGGTAATAATATATATAAGACTCTACTAAACTAGGATATAATTCTTGTGGAATGGATGTTTACAGAATTTCTGGAAAATTAAGACCTGGAAAATTCCAAAAAATTATTAATAGCTCAGAAAACGAGAAAAAGTAATCAGTTGTTTTTGCTCCTTCCTGACGCCGTCAGGTTGCGATCCTGACAAAAACTGGTCTGCGATTTTCTTGAAAAAATTCTAGAAAATTTACATCTTTAGAATCTGGAAAAATTTCCTGCAAAACATCCATTAGGACTCGATACAAGCATTTGACTCGAACAAACACACATGTATATCTTTTAATTAATTGAAATTCTCATGTTTACGTTTCTTTTGAAAACGTGTGTAATCCTCCCTACACTTATCAATTATGTAAAATACCTTTATATGTAATTAAGACGAGGTTAAAGACAAAATAAAGAATTTTTACAAATTTAAACATGAGAATAAACAATCAATAAAAGATATATGACACAAACAATTAAGCATGGGTTGCCTCTCACGAAGCGCTTTTCTTTATTTATGAGTCTTGTAGCTAGACTCGTAGTCGTGCCCCTACGTGATCTCGTTACCGTCACCTTCTTCTAAAACAATATCTTCATCGCTGACCATTTCGTTATTATCCAACTGATAATGTTTCACACGTTGCCCATTTACGGTAAATTCCCTTCCATCGTGGTCTAGTAGCACCACAGCTCCATTGCTCATCTGCCTCTTTACTGAAAAAGGTCCATAACATCTCGATTTGAGTTTTCCCGAAAATAATCTCAGTCTTGAATTATACAGGAGCACCTTATCTCCTTCCAAAAACTCTTTAGGATTCTTTATTCGTTGATCATGCCATTTTTTTGCCCTTTCTTTGTATGTGATTGACGATTCTTAAGCTTCCAATCTTAGTTCATCCAGTTCTCGAAGCTGTAAGAACATATTTGACCCTGCTTCAGAATAATCCATATTATAGGCCTTAAGTGCCTAGTACGCTTTTTGCTCAAGTTCAATAGGGAGGTGGCACGCCTTCCCGTATACCAAGCGAAAAGGGGTTGTTCCGATAGGCGTTTTGTAAGCAGTTTTGAATGCCCAGAGTGCCTCATCCACTTTGAATGCCCAATCTTTTCTATTCTGGTGTATGCATGCATAGTTTATTGGTTGCTACACTTGGTTCGGTAGTTTTGAATGGCGGTAGAGGCCAATTGCCTAAGAGATATGACCAACTGACCCTAGGTAAGCGGACTGAGACGGGAAGGGTAAGATATGACCAACTGACGACCCTTTCTACTTGTGCGATTTGACCAACTGGTCACCTACCGTTCGGATGAACTTAAGAATTAGGGGTTGAGTGTTTAAGTTGCTAACGCCCGGGCACTCACTAATATAAATCTAGCATGTAGCGGTACTTAATGACTTGGCTTAGGGGACACCTGACTTCTCCTGTGGTGGCATCTTTGCTGATAGGTTAGGGCGAATTGACCAAATGCTGTCCTCTCGACTTTGACCCCACCTGAAGTAATTGGAAGTAAGTAGACGTAGACATAACTAGCTAGGAGGATTAACTAGGTTAGCACCACTCTCCTCTATTGATTTACACTTTACCTTTTATCTGCCTTTATTTGCTTTATTCTGCTTTAGTAGTTTAATTAATTAATTCCTTATCGAAACCATTATTAATCTGTGACACCTAGATTTAGTAATAATCCAACACACATAGCTCTTGGGACGACCTCGGCTTTACCGAATACTACACTACACACGACCGGGTACACTGCCCGTTAGTGCACTAGGGTAGACCATTGATAACGCTACACGCGTCGTTCGGGGTCAAAGGAACTTCCTTTTCGTCGAGCAAGTTTTTCAACACCCTAGGCAGTGAACCTAATCATTGTAGTGTAGTATTAGGGTAAGTCACGGGAATTGATATCGTTCTCTAGGGGAATAGGAATGCTAGTGAGAAGTTACTACGCTAAGGTTGGGGTTGAGGAAGATTATTTTTTTATCTTTTTATGTTTTTAGGAAATGGAAAGCTACGAATCTCGGGGTTTGGATTTGGGGGTTGGTATTTCTACCGATTACTTTACTTATCTAATTATCTAATTAACTAAGGTGAGGGAAGTCTATGTCTAATTATTGTGTGCTTGTATGATGGTTTAAAGATGTGTTTACTTAGGTTTTATTACTCCTTAATTATCTCCTATTGATGGTTGAATTGTCACGTCCTTATTCTTAATCGCGTTGTGCGTCTAAGGTCGTAGGGTATGCGTTTATCCCTAACTCTTTGAAACTACCAAACGTTATCGCCTACAAAGTCTCTAGGATTTATAAATTTTAACTCTAAGGTACTCTTTGGATGGTTTAGCCTACAACAACTCTAGGTGTTATAAACTAATGTTCACAAAGATTAATCAAGCATTAACTACACAACGGATGACCTATCGCATTACTAGATCATTAACAATTAAGATAAGAGACAACCAATCAATATTCAATAACTAAGTTTCATATTCCCTAAGCAAACACACAAGTAAATTAGCCGGACATGGGGAACATGCAAGCATACAAACAAGTAATTGAAGACATAATTAAATTATTGAAGTGAAACACTTATCTTGATGTAAGATAGGGTTTGGAACCCTAAAATACTGTACAAGACAGCCTTGGTTCGGTTTAGGTTTTTACTCCAAAAGACTACACACTGAAAACTAAAAAATTCGGATTCTATATATAAGATTACATATGCGACGGCGTCACCCTTTGATTTGTGACGCCGTCGGGTAGCCGTCATTAGGGTTTCGTCTTGGCCACGTTAGTCTTGCGACGGCGTCACCTTATGCTTGTGACGCCGTCCCCTTCAGTCTCTGACGTCGTCTGGATCAAATCTAGGCCGTCTGAGTTGCGACGACCTACTCTTTTAAAGCCTGACACCGTCACTTGTAAATAAGCAATTTCGCTACTGAGCCATCACAAAAGTGATGCGACGGCGTCGCAGATAACACCTGACGTCGTCCCCTTCAGTTCCAGCAGCCTAAGTGTCTCGATTCTTGACTTTGGCCATTTTCTTCGTATATTCGCGCCTTTTTGTCCGAATAAGTGTCATTCCAGCATTTTGCCTTCAAGATACCTAAAAAGTGAAAAGGAACGATATTAAGTAATAACGGATACAAAAGTGATCAAATAAGGGCTTAAACGACCCCTCAAAAAGGTACATTTTAAAACCTTATCAAATATCCCTACACTTGGTATTTGCTTGTCCTCAAGCAAATGTGCTTTTAGCCAATTAATTTATAAGTGAGGGGTCTTGAAGCATTGGTTTAGAACAATCCACAACACATATAAGCCCCGCAAAAGTCATAACAAGCACGGAAATTACATACTAGCACCTCACATAGGGTGTTTGGATACTCACATCTCTCGGTTGTATATGAAATATAACAAGTTGGAAATGGAAGATAAACACTCATTAACCGGTCCTAGTACATAGATTACCATAGGCTTGAGGCTAGATCAAACCTCCATCGCTTTGGCGTAAGCACCTAGGAAAGACTATCAAATAGGTCTTTTAAAGGGTTGTAATGTTAGGCTTACGGTAGGGAAATAAAGGGTTTGATGGGATAGGCTATTTAGTGGTGGCAAGTCAAAAATCTTTATGTTACAAGCATGTGAAGAATTGCATTGCTAAGCCAAGACTCGACACTCTAGACTCTAGATAACTGAAACAATCAAACATAATTTAAAGATAGATGTAGGATGGGAGCCCGTATATATATATATATATATATATATATATATATATATATATATATATATATATATATATATATATATATATATATATATATATATATATATATATATATATATATATATATATATATATATATATATATATATATATATATATATATATATTTTCAACACTCTATTTTTTTTTTCTCTTTTTCTATTTTTTTTGATTTTTTTTTCATACACTTTTACTCTACCATCCTCTACGGTAACATCAAAATGATAGGGATTTATAGGAACATCCCTACACTTGAGTTTTTTATTACTCTAACACTAATTTGACCCGAATTGAAAAGATCAAAACACTTGGAGTACATTATTAAGCAAATAAAGGGAATTTGAATTTAACGTTCCCTTCCAGTCATTTCATAAACTTTAACTTTTCCCATGAGTCCCAATCGTCCCAAAAATATGTACAAAGGATATGACTCGACTTAGAAACTTATGCAAGTAACTAGATAATTGAACTAAGGGTTTAGTGTGATAACAATAATGCACTAAAAGTGAGTGCATACATGGTAGGCTAAGGCGATTTGGGAGTACATTCGGGGGTGGGGTGTAAACAATGTTCTTCATTGATATTCCGGAAAACCGAAACATCACGAGAACCGCGAAAAGGATAGGCTCTGAGGGGTTAACTAGGGGTATCGTGTACTAAAGATGAGTACAACGCAAAGGTGTGGGGGATTACTCAACCGATGTGGAAGAAGTAATTGTATTACGGGTATTAAACAAGGGTTATCCTAATGCCTCTTATCATTTAGTTATTCCTAACTACACAAGTGTAGTCTTACTAGCGATCTCGGGGATGCATCACAAAACAAGTTCTAGAATCTATTATACTACCGGTTCACACACTAAGCATTAAAGATGAATGCTTTAATTCCTACTAATCTAAGGGTGATCCTCACATTTTGGGTGGAATTTAAGTGGTAAAGGGTTTTTGTGCTAGTCATATAACTTCCTATCCATGAGACGCTTTATTAAGACTAATGGCCCACTCCTATATGTCATGAAAAATTTTAAATTTGGTGCCAAAATTACCCTAACCGACATTTTCTCATGGTTTATTACACAAATGCAATTCGACAAAGCAAACATTCAAGGATAAGCATAGTTTCAAAGTTCCCGTTTTATTTTCCCTCCCTACACTTAAACTGAACATTGTCCCCAATGTTTCCCGAAAGTATCAAAGTTATGATAATGGAAGGTAATAAAAGATGAAAGAAACTAGTACTCCCCTGATTAGCTCGGTAGGATCCGTGTAAAGTGGTGGTTACATCTTTCTTCAAGAAGAACGTTTGTGTTAAAAGCTTCTTCATATCTTATGTATCTTCTTCTTGATAAATTAAACCTGCACACTTGAAGAAAACAAACGAAACATTCGCGTAAAATCGGCGGTAATAATATATATAAGACTTTACTAAACTAGGATATAATGCTTATGGAATGGATGTTTACAGAATTTCTGGAAAATTAAGACCTGGAAAATTCCAAAAAATTATAAGTAGCTCAGAAAATGAGAAAAAGTAATCAGTTGTTTTTGCTCCTTCCAGACGCCGTCAGGTTGCGATCCTGACGCCGTCAGGTTATCCTGACAAAAACCGGTCTGCGATTTTCTTGAAAAAATTTTGGAAAAATTACATCTTTAGAATCTGGAAAAATTTCCTACAAAACATCCATTAGGACTCGATACAAGCATTTGAATCGAACAAACACAAATGTATATCTTTTAATTAATTGAAATTCTCATGTTTACGTTTCTTTAGAAAACGTGTGTAATCCTCCCTACACTTATCCTTTATGTAAAATACCTTTATATGTAATTAAGACGAGGTTAAAGACAAAATAAAGAATTTTTACAAATTTAAACATGAGAATAAACAATCAATAAAAGATATATGACACAAACAATTAAGCATGGGTTGCCTCTCACGAAGCGCTTTTCTTTATTTATGAGTCTTGTAGCTAGACTCGTAGTCGTGCCCCTACGTGATCTCGTTACCGTCACCTTATTCTAAAACAATATCTTCATAACTGACCATTTCGTTATTATCCAACTGATAATGTTTCATACGTTGCCCATTTACGGTAAATTCCCTTCCATCGTGGTCTAGTAGCACCACAACTCCATTGCTCATCTGCCTCTTTACTGAAAAAGGTCCATACCATCACGATTTGAGTTTTCCCAAAAATAATCTCAATCTTGAATTATACAGGAGCACCTTATCTACTTCCAAAAACTCTTTAGGATTCTTTATTCGTTGATCATGCCATTTTTTTGCCCTTTCTTTGTATGTGATCGACGATTCATAAGCTTCCAATCTTAGTTCATCCAGTTCTTGAAGCTGTAAGAACCTATTTGACCCTGCTTCAGAATAATCCATATTACAGGCCTTAAGTGCCCAGTACGCTTTTTGCTCAAGTTCAATAGGGAGGTGGCACGCCTTCCCGTATACCAAGCGAAAAGGGGTTGTTCCGATAGGCGTTTTGTAAGGAGTTCTGAATGCCCAGAGTGCCTCATCCAGTTTGAATGCCCAATCTTTTCTATTCTGGTGGACCGTTTTTTCAAGTATCCGCTTTAATGCCCTATTTGTGTTTTCTACTTGTCCGTTCGTCTGAGGATGATATGCAGTAGAGAATCTATGTGGAACGCCATACTTCTTCATTACCCAATTATAGTAGGTGCTAGTCATGATGTTTATTGGAGACTTGCGGTCAATGTAGGCCTTTGCCACGAAAAGGTGTCCTATGCAACATGGTATGTTAAGATTCCAAGGGTTCCCAAACTTGATCCTAGGGCTCTTCCTAACATACATGTGACGGAGGTGACGTACTAAGTGAGGGTGGCGAGATAGTTCTTCTTCCGTAGGAAACTTATTGAAATAGTCATTGTCTACTTCATCTACTTCCTCGGATGTTTCATTCATCGGTGTTTCACTAACCTCAAGTATCGTGTCATGGTTCGCTTCATCATTTGTTCTATTAGGTTCCACAAAAGCGATAGTATTGACGAGTTGAACGTGCTTAGCTAACTTACTTGTGTCCTTAATCTCTACACCGGAAGGCTCGGGAGTTGAGATAGCATTAACCTTCCTATCACTATTGGTCATGGCTTTCAAGAGGTTATCTCTCTTCCTATCTATCTCGGCTTGTTGTTGGTTAAAACGGTCCGAGAGCTTAGCTATTTGAGCTTCTTGGGATGCGACTAGGTGTTGCAACATCCCTTCAATGTTTTGTTGGTTAGGGCCGTGAGATGGGGGCCATGAGAAATCATTAGAAGTGAATTCTTTGGTTTGTCCCCAATAAAAGTCGGGCTTGCCCTTCCATGCTTCTCGGGCGTCATTAAAAGTCCTAGGTCCGGGTGTTGTAGGGAATCTTCCTCCCGTTCCATTAATATGCGAGGATGCGTAGTCAACGGAATCTTGTTTGGGGAATCGGGTGCAAGTGCGCGTGTTATGAGGATCACTACACGGCTCACACGAGGAAGAAACTTTGTTCACATGGCGTGAAGACTTAGGATTTTCGTAGGAGCTCATTAGGAATTTAACTTGATCTTCAATTTCGAGCATCCTACGGTCAGAAGGATGTGAGTCAATGGGAGGCAAGGAGATTGCCTTAACGGTTTTGGGCAACTCACGGGGCTCATTCCAACTTTCGTTGTCATAAAGAGCAAGGTCCTCTATTATAGCCCATGATTCTTCCGCGGTGAGATCACTAAGTTTTCCACCGGCCGCTTGGTCAATGGATCGCTTGGTGAGGAAGTTGACATGATCATAGAAGAGTTGGACTTGGAGCCAAAGATCAATGCCGTGATGAGGGACTTTATGAAGTAAGTCCTTGAATCGAGTCCATGCTTCGTAGAGAGATTCACCTTGACGTTGTTGGAACATCAAGATATCATTCCTAAACTTAGTGGTTCTCCCCGATGGGAAAAATTGAGCAAGGAAGCGAGAGGTGAGATCATCCCAACTTGAGATGGAGCCGGCAGGAAGTCGCTCAAGCCAATTACTAGCTTGGTCCCGTAGAGAGAATTGGAAGAGACGCAGACGCGTGGTCTCCCGAGTAGTAGCATCGAGGTCGATGGAATCGACAATTTTAATGAAATCCTTAAGATGCTGATTAGGATCTTCGAAACGAAGTCCATGGAATGCACATCCGTTTTGCACCAACCAGATGGTGTCAGATCGCAGGGCCGTAGTTTGGGCATGGTCGGGAAGCTCAATGGTGTTCCCATAGCCTAGGTGGCTTGGTCTCGAGTATTCACCAAGAGTACAGCCTCTTGGCGGGTCATTTGGTGGTAGGTTGATGAATGGTGGTTGGTTATCACCTTCCATGATGAAAAGTAATGGGGTTACGAACAAAGGTCACGAAGAAGGGGGATAGACTACGAGGAAGCTAAAAATGAAAAAAAATTTACTTGATAGGAACCAAGCAAAGAAAACTAAACGAGGTGGACTCCTAACTAGCTATTCTATTCCCCGGCAGCGGTGCCAAAAACTTGATAACGCTACACGCGTCGTTCAGGTCAAAGGAACTTCCTTTTCGTCGAGCAAGTTTTTCAACACCCTAGGCAGTGAACCTAATCGTTGTAGTGTAGTATTAGGGTAAGCCACGGGAATTGATATCGTTCTCTAGGGGAATAGGAATGCTAGTGAGAAGTTACTACGCTAAGGTTGGGGTTGAGGAAGGTTGGGGTTGGGGTCTCGGAGTTTGGATTTGGGGGTTGGTATTTCTACCGATTACTCTACTTATCTAATTAACTAAGGTGAGGGTAGTCTATGTTTAATTATTGTGTGCTCGTATGTTGGTTTAAAGATGTGTTTACTTAGGTTTTATTACTCCTTAATTATCTTCTATTGATGGTTGAATTGTCACGTCCTTATTCTTAATCGCGTTGTGTGTCTAAGGTCGTAGGGTATGTGTTTATCCCTAACTCTTTGAAACTACCAAAGGTTATCGCCTACAAAGTCTCTAGGATTTATAAACATTAACTCTAAGGTACTCTTCGGATGGTTTAGCCTACAACAACTCTAGGTGTTATAAACTAATGTTCACAAAGATTAATCAAGCATTAACTACACAACGGATGACCTATCGCATTACTAGATCATTAACAAGTAAGATAAGAGACAACCAATCAATATTCAATAACTAAGTTTCATATTCCCTAAGCAAACACACAAGTAAATTAGCCGGACATGGGGAACATGCAAGCATACACACAAGTAATTGAAGACATAATTAAGTTATTGAAGTGAAACACTTATCTTGATGTAAGATAGGGTTTGGAACCCTAAAATACTGTACAAGACAGCCTTGGTTCGGTTTAGGTTTTTACTCCAAAAGACTACACACTGAAAACTAAAAAATTCGGATTCTATATATAAGATTACATATGCGACGGGGCCACCCTTTGATTTGTGACGCCGTCGGGTCGCCATCATTAGGGTTTCGTCTTGGTCACGTTAGTCTTGCAACGGCGTCACCTTATGCTTGTGACGCCGTCCCCTTCAGTCTCTGACGTCGTCTGGATCAAATCTAGGCCGTCTGAGTTGCGACGACCTAATCTTTTAAAGCCTGACACCGTCACTTGTAAATAAGCAATTTCGATACTGAGCCGTCACAAAAGTGATTCGACGGCGTCGCAGATAACACCTGACGTCGTCCCCTTTAGTTCCAGCAGCCTGAGTGTCTCGATTCTTGACTTTGGCCATTTTCTTCGTATATTCGTGCCTTTTCGTCCGAATAAGTGTCATTCCCGCATTTTGCCTTCAAGATACCTAAAAAGTGAAAAGGAACGATATTAAATAATAACGGATACAAAAGTGATCAAATAAGGGCTTAAACGACCCCTCAAAAAGGTACATTTTAAAACCTTATCAACCATAGGTATAACGAGACTTTATAAATATTAAAACTTGGTCAGTAAAACCTGCATCAGCGGAACTTAAGGGGTGAAGACTGAGTCAAGAAGAAGATAGTGGATTCAGTGAGTGATGACAATAACTCACTGAATCCCACAACTCCTCACCAACTATTATCACTGAAGACAAGACTGAAGAACTAGACTGAAGGCTGAGAAGACTGAAGAAGGGACGGGACAAAATGGTTAAGCTTGAAGCAAATAAGATGGAGTACTTATCCTCAAGAAGTCAACTTTCCCTGAAAGGTTCAATGTCAGTGCTGACAAGCAGAAAGTTGCTTTGTCCCTTACCAAATATAGCCTTTGTAAACAGAGACAAAATACATAAGTATTTTTTCTTCTATAACCTGTCAGTTTGTCCTCTTGGATAGAGTTAAAAACCATACTTGTATAAATAGCATAAGAGTTGGAGTAAGAGATTTTAAGCTTGTGCAATCAATTGTGAAAAACACACACAAGCAATCTTTCACTCCTCAAAATACGACTATGTCCCTGAGATAGCTCAGTGGTACTTGAATAGTTGTGCTTAGACTTAGCCTAAGCTTCGTGAGGAGTTATACTATACTTGCCATTTCAATCCCAAGTACTATTCCGCAAGTACTTCGGTAATGTATTCTTTTTGATTCGTTTTAATAAAGAATATAAACGTTGAAAATTACTTAGTGTGTTTATCTTGTTAAAACTTGTCTTTACTTGCATTACTTCAGTCATGATTCACAATTAGTGGTCTTTAACTGTTTTAAGCTACTTGTGATGCGGGAACAACATAAACTCACATTTGTAGGTTTAGCAAAAGCAGTATGCTTGGAGATATTGATGGAAAGCGATAGAGGTGCTTTGGTTGCTTGGTTTTGGAGGAACTAATTCATGATAGAGAATATTTAAGGACATCCTTTAAAATCTTTCTCTTGAAGTCAATCCTATGTTTGCACTAAACATGAATTGATGGTCATTTAGTTAGTCAGATAATAACTGGTCTAACTCATTCTTTACCATTCTATCTTTGTATAGTGTGATCAGTCTAAGGATGTCACAATTCTCATTTTCCGGTCATTCTCATATTCCATATTCATCATTTCATAACGGTTTTGCATTTTACATTACACTTTATTTTCTTATTAATTAAAAGTTATCGTGTGAGTTATTATTTTAAAAATTTAATCCGATACTTCCAAAAATGATCCCGAGGTATTTTTATACTTACATTTAGTTCATAAAAACTATATTTTTAGTTTTCCTAGTGTTTCAAATTTATTTGGTATATTAATCGTTAAAGTTTAATTATTACGACGTTTTTCTTAAAAATTGTACGATAATTATTTTATCACCTAAATTTCACAAGGAAAGTATTTTTACAATTTTTATTATCACATTACATTCTATTTTGACCTATTAAAAACTTACTTGTACCAAAAATTTCCATTTACCTTTACTTGTACATATTTCCTATAATTACTTACACTTTTGTCAAATTTTATACAAATTATATATACAAGTAAAGTATAAAAAAAAAAAAAAAGATATTTTTGAGGGACAACTCCCCCAAAAACCGGCCTATGGGGGAGGGTGGTCATTAAATTGGTATGGCTCTTGAATGAAAATGTTTACACACTTATACAAAGTCTTCCTTCATTTCCTTCATTTTTACTTCTCAATTATTTCACCTAGTAGCAAACATTTTCTCTCTTCTTTGTGTTCTCAAAACCGGCCACCCATAGAGCTCAAAGGGATCAAAATATTTTCTCAAGATCAAGTGTTTAATCAATCTAGTATATACTCTATACAAGGTTTTGAAATAAAAACCAAGAGTATTTAAGTTTAATCCTTGTTACTTTCACCTCATCACTATCACTTGTAAGCTTGTTTTTATCATTTTCATGTTTCCTTGTCATTTTCATGTGTTTCTTTTCATTTTTGGAGCTTATATGCATGATATGTGATTTATACCATTTATTTCATGATTTTAGAGTTATTTATATACTTATGGTCATCCTATAAATATTCCCATGGTACCCTTTGGTCTTGATGGTGATTAGGAACCCATGACACCCTAAGAAGGTGTATGGTAGGATTAGATTAGTTTTGGAGTTGATTTGAAGGGATTAGATTAGGTTTTGTCCGAGAAAAACTATTTTCGATATGTATATTTATATGTTCTGTCCTTATTTCGGATTTCTGGAAAAACCTACTGTTGGTACGAAACTTTGGCCATGATATTTAGAAAATATACTTTAAAACGAATCCGTGGCCTTTTGAACGGATAAAAACGGACTTATAACGAAGAAGTTATGGATTTCTAAAGTTTGACGACGAAACGTATTATTTTCAGAAAATTCAGCATGCAGTTTTTAGTGTATTCGGGTCAAAAACGAGCCTTAAGCTTCACAAATTATTTCGACTTGTCAAAAATATATTAGTTTACTTCGATACGAAGCTAAGGACATATTTTACGTAGCAAACGGATTTAAAACGACAAAGATATGCACGCTTTCATAAAGTTGCCGTAAATATTATTTTCTGAAAAACTATATTATTTTTACGTTACAAGTATTTCACTAGCTGTAACGACCATGTTTGCGGCTGTTTTTAACCATGATGTGAAACTTTTTAGAACGAAATGTCTTCTAGTAAATTCAAGTTCACCGGCCATATTTTTCAAAACAAAAAGCTGTTTGTCAAGCGGATTTATAGTAAATTAATTACGGATGTTCAAACTTGGCCGAAACTCATTTTCTGCACACAATTAGCAAAAACCACCATCTTTAGCCCTTGATATCTTTATGATCGAGACCTTTTGAACGAAAACTCCTGAACTGAAACTTTTAGATATCGATACAAACTTTCCAAAACCGTCGAGTTCGTTCTCTAACGATCGACGTACACCGTTTTACGACTAGTTTTCCGGAGCCATTTTTGTTGATTTCATGATTTTTCCGACGACATTGTTTTGCGACGAAAAGTGTTAATTTCACCAAAAATCATTATAAAACCATTGTAGGATGACATTTTGACGTAAAAACATGTAAGGTCATTTTTGAAGGGTCAAGACGTCAAAAGAGTATTTTTTCGTTGACGAGTGATATTTTCAAAACCCGCAAATGGTATAAATAACATACGAAATGCATGCATATCATAACGCCATAACTCATTACATATCATAACTCAAGTCATAACATTCATTTTAGGTTGCGGATAGTTTCCGAGCCTCATTTTCGTGCACATCATTTTGTTAGCATATTAATCACACCAGGTGAGTTCATACCCCACTTTTACTCGTTAAATTCTTATAAACTATTTGGGGCGAGATACATGATTATTTATCAAAACATTTAAACTCTATTGCTAAACAATATTACTTATACTTTAGACTTGGTGCGTGTTGCGACTAGACTTAAACAAACATCCCAATATTTATATGTTGGAAGGCCATTAATTTGGATACAGCCCAACGTGAGTCGTTGGAGGAACATCCCAGCATTCATATGTTGGAAGGCCATTTTTATGGATACATCCCAACGTGAGCGTTGGAGGAACATCCCAACACGAGTTGTTGGAAGACCCTTGTGGTGACATTTATACTTTTAACTACTTTAATGCGTATATTCATGATTGTTATTCTATTTTAGGCAGTGGGTTGTGAACACACAGGTTGCAAGTTTTGTATGGGCGGAACTTGGAACTGAGTGGATTTACAATGCCTTTGCTGTGTGAACATTTCTCAAAGTATTTTAGATCATGCAATTACAAACTTATGAACTCACCAACCTTTGTGTTGACACTTTTTAGCATGTTTATCTCAGGTCTTAAGATGATAGCACTTCATGGAGCTTTTGGGTCGCATGGCATACATTGAAGTCTTGTGTTTTTAACAATTACCATTCGACATGTTTTGTAAACTTTTTATGTATTATCAAACCTTGTGATTTCTTGTGGTGTAAACTTTAACTTATTTATCGAATGGTAAACTTTTCAAAACGTCTCATTATAGAGGTCGTTTTCTGTATCCATACTTTGTGCTATGACGTTACACCCCAATGACACTATCGTTCCGCTGCGATATTTTGGGGGTGTGACAGATTGGTATCAGAGACTTGGTTATAGAGAACTAGGTTGCATTTTAGTTCCTAGACTATAACCGCTCTCACGTCGATCCTTTCGTTTCCTATTGCCTTACTCACTTTTCGTGCGCATATGTTTTCTTAAGTATTCCTTCTAGAACCACCTCATTAGATAGCGTAGTTTCCTTGTACCAATAGGGGAGTCCCAAAATCTAGTTGGGTCATCAAAGATATGGAGCTCAGTAACGAGCACTTATCTAACTTGATCTCGTGACAGTTCTTGTTTGATGAGATGCGAGATCGAGCTAAATAAGTGTTACTATAAAGCTGGATAGATTTGATGATTTTGCCCGAGGATGGGAGTTCTCTTGAGGATACTTTGGGAACTGCCGGCGACTAAACCTCATAGTGACTTTAGCACCTAACGGAATTTCCTATACACCAAGTGCGACTCTTCCTAGATACCTACCCTAAATCCCTCCTTCACTGTTTAGAATCGGATGATAGACTGGCTACCTACTTAAGTAACACCAATCGCCGAGACATGTATGCTTGGTGGTATGCACACGTGTGAAATGAAGCAATTATAATTATGGTGGCCAACATAATTATAAATGCGTCACAACTCACGTGGACATATGCAACCACGCATACGTAGATCGGTGTGGACACCTTAGGAACCAATTTATGGCGTGGAATTATATTTGAGGACGTTAAGTATAGACATTGGGAATTCAACGGTTCTTTCCCTTGCAGAGACAATGGCACCAAAGAGAGTAACACGCAGTACTGGCCGAGGTGGTGCGGTACCAAGGGGTGGAATGACAGATGGACGTGGAGGTAGAGGAGGCGGTAGCGACATGGGTAACAATGACAACAACACTGGCGGAAACCCTGATTTTGCCGCCATCATCGCTCAACAACTTCAAATCTTGCTTCCCACTATTGTCACACAAGTTGGAAATCATATGAATAACTTGGGAAACCACGGGAACGGGAACGGTACTGGCGACACCAACAATGTAGCTGGTAGTAACAACAACAACAACACCAACAACAACAACAACAGAATTGGATGCACATACAAGGAATTTTCGGCATGTAAACCTGTGGAGTTTGATGGTATAGGAGGTGCTTTGGCGTATACTCAATGGGTAGAGAAGACAGAGGCAGTGATCGACATCAGCAATTGTGCCACACATCAGAGGGTGAAGTATGCTGCTTGCTTGTTATCAGGAAAGGCATTGACATGGTGGAACACACAGCTACAGGCTAGAGGCAGAGAGGCAGCTATAGGTATGACATGGGACGAATTTAAGGAGTTATTGAAAGAGGAGTACTGCCCGGACAATGAAATGCAGAAACTGGAGGATGAATTTTATCACCACTCCATGATAGGGGCTGGTCACGCAGCCTACACAGACCGATTTCATGAGTTAGCTAGACTAGTTCCTCATCTAGTTACCCCTGAATCCAAGAGAATCTCGAGGTACATATATGGTCTTGTCCCCGAAATCCGTGGAACTGTGAAAACAACTGAGCCGTCTACAATCCAAAGTGCGATACTGAGGGCAGGAACCCTGACAAACGAGATGGTTAGAAATGGTACGTTGAAGAGCAGTGATAAGAGGAAGGAAGCAAGTGGGTCGAATAAGCAGATAGACGTGGTAGCAGACAACAAAAGGGCGAGAGTTTTTGTGGCAACTAGTACTGAACAAAGAGAGTATGCGGGTACACATCCCAAATGTGCTAAATGTGCTTATCATCACCCAAAGACCAAGCCCTGCCGCTTATGTACAATATGCAATCAGTCGAATCATTTTTCAAGCCAGTGTAGAGAGCGTGCAAGACCAACAACAACAGTTAACACGGGCAACATGAGGAATAATCAAAAGACTTGCTTTGAATGTAACAGCCCGAATCACTTCCGGAATAATTGTCCTCAGTTGAATAAGCCGCCGATACAAGCTCATCTAGCTATGGCAATTGAAGGAAATAACCCGAACCCTGTACTCAATATCAGTCCACCTCGAGGTCGAGCATTTTATATAGGGACCGAGGAAGCCCGCAATGCGTAACTGGTACGTTTTTCCTAGACCATTAAGTGATCCACCGTATTATTCAGATTCAGTGAGTCTCATTAGATAAGAAACCTAGACGCGTAAGTTTTGACATAAACACTTGACCATACACTTGATTTCGCGAACCTTAGGGTAGAACCTTATGTATCATCGATTGAATCGCGAGGACGCGATTCTTCTATCAGGGGAAGAATGTCACAATTCTCATTTTCCGGTCATTCTCATATTCCATATTCATCATTTCATAACGGTTTTGCATTTTACATTACACTTTATTTTCTTATTAATTAAAAGTTATCGTGTGAGTTATTATTTTAAAAATTTAATCCGATACTTCCAAAAATGATCCCGAGGTATTTTTATACTTACATTTAGTTCATAAAAACTATATTTTTAGTTTTCCTAGTGTTTCAAATTTATTTGGTATATTAATCGTTAAAGTTTAATTATTACGACGTTTTTCTTAAAAATTGTACGATAATTATTTTATCACCTAAATTTCACAAGGAAAGTATTTTTACACTTTTTATTATCACATTACTTTCTATTTTGACCTATTAAAAACTTACTTGTACCAAAAATTTCCATTTACCTTTACTTGTACATATTTCCTATAATTACTTACACTTTTGTCAAATTTTATACAAATTATATATACAAGTAAAGTATAAAAAAAAAAAAAAAAGATATTTTTGAGGGACAACTCCCCCAAAAACCGGCCTATGGGGGAGGGTGGTCATTAAATTGGTATGGCTCTTGAATGAAAATGTTTACACACTTATACAAAGTCTTCCTTCATTTCCTTCATTTTTACTTCTCAATTATTTCACCTAGTAGCAAACATTTTCTCTCTTCTTTGTGTTCTCAAAACCGGCCACCCATAGAGCTCAAAGGGATCAAAATATTTTCTCAAGATCAAGTGTTTAATCAATCTAGTATATACTCTATACAAGGTTTTGAAATAAAAACCAAGAGTATTTAAGTTTAATCCTTGTTACTTTCACCTCATCACTATCACTTGTAAGCTTGTTTTTATCATTTTCATGTTTCCTTGTCATTTTCATGTGTTTCTTTTCATTTTTGGAGCTTATATGCATGATATGTGATTTATACCATTTATTTCATGATTTTAGAGTTATTTATATACTTATGGTCATCCTATAAATATTCCCATGGTACCCTTTGGTCTTGATGGTGATTAGGAACCCATGACACCCTAAGAAGGTGTATGGTAGGATTAGATTAGTTTTGGAGTTGATTTGAAGGGATTAGATTAGGTTTTGTCCGAGAAAAACTATTTTCGATATGTATATTTATATGTTCTGTCCTTATTTCGGATTTCTGGAAAAACCTACTGTTGGTACGAAACTTTGGCCATGATATTTAGAAAATATACTTTAAAACGAATCCGTGGCCTTTTGAACGGATAAAAACGGACTTATAACGAAGAAGTTATGGATTTCTAAAGTTTGACGACGAAACGTATTATTTTCAGAAAATTCAGCATGCAGTTTTTAGTGTATTCGGGTCAAAAACGAGCCTTAAGCTTCACAAATTATTTCGACTTGTCAAAAATATATTAGTTTACTTCGATACGAAGCTAAGGACATATTTTACGTAGCAAACGGATTTAAAACGACAAAGATATGCACGCTTTCATAAAGTTGCCGTAAATATTATTTTCTGAAAAACTATATTATTTTTACGTTACAAGTATTTCACTAGCTGTAACGACCATGTTTGCGGCTGTTTTTAACCATGATGTGAAACTTTTTAGAACGAAATGTCTTCTAGTAAATTCAAGTTCACCGGCCATATTTTTCAAAACAAAAAGCTGTTTGTCAAGCGGATTTATAGTAAATTAATTACGGATGTTCAAACTTGGCCGAAACTCATTTTCTGCACACAATTAGCAAAAACCACCATCTTTAGCCCTTGATATCTTTATGATCGAGACCTTTTGAACGAAAACTCCTGAACTGAAACTTTTAGATATCGATACAAACTTTCCAAAACCGTCGAGTTCGTTCTCTAACGATCGACGTACACCGTTTTACGACTAGTTTTCCGGAGCCATTTTTGTTGATTTCATGATTTTTCCGACGACATTGTTTTGCGACGAAAAGTGTTAATTTCACCAAAAATCATTATAAAACCATTGTAGGATGACATTTTGACGTAAAAACATGTAAGGTCATTTTTGAAGGGTCAAGACGTCAAAAGAGTATTTTTTGTTGACGAGTGATATTTTCAAAACCCGCAAATGGTATAAATAACATACGAAATGCATGCATATCATAACGCCATAACTCATTACATATCATAACTCAAGTCATAACATTCATTTTAGGTTGCGGATAGTTTCCGAGCCTCATTTTCGTGCACATCATTTTGTTAGCATATTAATCACACCAGGTGAGTTCATACCCCACTTTTACTCGTTAAATTCTTATAAACTATTTGGGGCGAGATACATGATTATTTATCAAAACATTTAAACTCTATTGCTAAACAATATTACTTATACTTTAGACTTGGTGCGTGTTGCGACTAGACTTAAACAAACATCCCAATATTTATATGTTGGAAGGCCATTAATTTGGATACAGCCCAACGTGAGTCGTTGGAGGAACATCCCAGCATTCATATGTTGGAAGGCCATTTTTATGGATACATCCCAACGTGAGCGTTGGAGGAACATCCCAACACGAGTTGTTGGAAGACCCTTGTGGTGACATTTATACTTTTAACTACTTTAATGCGTATATTCATGATTGTTATTCTATTTTAGGCAGTGGGTTGTGAACACACAGGTTGCAAGTTTTGTATGGGCGGAACTTGGAACTGAGTGGATTTACAATGCCTTTGCTGTGTGAACATTTCTCAAAGTATTTTAGATCATGCAATTACAAACTTATGAACTCACCAACCTTTGTGTTGACACTTTTTAGCATGTTTATCTCAGGTCTTAAGATGATAGCACTTCATGGAGCTTTTGGGTCGCATGACATACATTGAAGTCTTGTGTTTTTAACAATTACCATTCGACATGTTTTGTAAACTTTTTATGTATTATCAAACCTTGTGATTTCTTGTGGTGTAAACTTTAACTTATTTATCGAATGGTAAACTTTTCAAAACGTCTCATTATAGAGGTCGTTTTCTGTATCCATACTTTGTGCTATGACGTTACACCCCAATGACACTATCGTTCCGCTGCGATATTTTGGGGGTGTGACAAAGGACATCTGGTATTGAGAACAACGAGCAAACGTGAATCTAACACTAGTGTGTTAGAGGCAACACCTGCCACGAGCTGGAAACCCTGTCAAGAAGGCGTAATTTTAATACTGAAAACATTGGTTCTTACACAACCAGAGGTCAAATACGATCGAACTTGATTGAGTGTCTTCCTTTACACTTAATCCTTTCCAAATATTTGAGTGCAGTATTGTTTTGCAAGAAAATTGAGTTATTACTACGGAGAAAAGTTTTTCAAAAAACTTAGTACAGCTAAGCAAAGACTTAGTACAGCTAGGCTATTTTTAGTACTGCTGGATAACCGTTAGTGCTGTTTGGGGATAACTATTTTTTAAATATAGCCGTTGAGGTTTTTCCGTTACTAACTTTGTGTTAATACATATAAACTATAAAAACGTTGATTTATATTTTACGATCTTCTAATGTTTTGTCGATAACAAACGTAAAATCATTTTAACGTAACAAATAAAATACTTAAAAGGTTTGAGCCAATAGTTTACTAACACACTTTTAATAAACATATTAAAACTATATCAAAACATGTTTAGTAAATAAGTTATATAAAACCAAAGACATTTTTGTAAGCACTAAATGTGACAACTAGTAATTTTCGAAACCTAATTTTTATACCACATCGTACTTATGTTCCCTGTTTTAGTAATTATGAGTATTTTTAAACTTAATTGGTTGAGGATCGAGAGGTCATCTCGAAACATGTGAGATGCTAGCACAATGCGGACCGGCACGAGCATATTATGCATTTGTATATATGATTTATATCATCTTATCGAAGATAGTCGCATTTATAGTCATTTTGAGTGGAAAAACATTTCTAATATTAACGGCGTAACTTTCGTAAGTTTTAGACAAAGTTTGAGGGTTGAAACAAGATCAAGAAGCGTTATCGTGAAAGATTGGACAACTAGCGCAACCGGCCCCTCAAAATTAATACCAAACGCACCCTTTAACTTGGAGGAATTACACATATGGTCCTCCTTGGGGTATAAAAACCCCCACCCTCACTCATTCTCTCATTTTACACACACACACTCTCTCTAGAAAATCCGGCCACCAGAAAATTATCCGGTCACCTTCTCCGGCCAACTTCCGGCCAACTTATATACGCGCTATACAATTCGATAGATCGGCTTCTTGTGATTCTTGTGGTATGTAGCACGCGTCGGGAAACTCTTTCACGCGTGCTAGATCTTGATTTTTAGTTTCGGTATTTGGGTTAACTTTTATATCTTGGGAAGACGCGTTTATAAGCATGTATACCCGAGGTTCTTGGGTCGTTTTCGTGGTTAAAACATAACTTTTAGTGGTGTACTTGGCTGCTCTTGTGGACGTTTTCTTTGTGTTGTTCTTGCGGGTTTTTGATATATGTTTTGGGGCTTAATTTTGGTGGTGTTTGTTGCCTTACTCTTTTCGGTCGTGGTTATGTGGCCACCACCACCACCACTCGTGGGTGGTGGTGCAGCTGTGAAGTTGTACCATGGTAAGGGTCCGACCCGACCCTTACCCGCGATGGTTATTTGATTTCTTGATGTATCTTGGTTGGTTATTGAGACCGGGACACGTTTTTGTCACAACATGGCTCGTGTTAAGGTATCCGCAGCCGAGGGTAACCTCGGCAAGGCGGGTATCACACGTATAGGTATATTGGAAACCGAGACCGTATGGTCCCAGCTAATGAAGCAGTTTTGGATCCGATTTGGTTGTTGACTTTGGTCAACCGTGAATAAATTGGACTAATAATTATTTAAATGAATAATAGAAAGAAAAGGAATAATAATAATAATAATAATAATAATAATAATAATAATAATAATAATAATAATAATAATAATAATAATAATAATAATAATAATAATAATAATAATTTTTTTAGTAGGCTTTGCTTTGCTGTAGCTAAAGGAGTAGGGGCCCTGATAGTTTCTCGGCTTCCTACTAATCTCTTGTAAAACCTATAATTTTCTAATAAAGTGATGTTTATAATAAATAATAATAATAATAATAATAATAATAATAATAATAATAATAATAATAATAATAATAATAATAATAATAATAATAAAAAAAAAAGTGATTTTGTGCCCGGTCGTGCGGTGATTGAAGCCGCACAACGTAAACGCGTCAAGTATGAGGCTAAATGCGCAGATATTGGATATGTGTTTCTCCCCTTTTCATTCTCTTCTTTTGGGGAACTTGAGAAGAATGCGGTGACCTTACTAATGAGTATCCGAAGATTCTCGGTGACTCAAGACATTGGAGCACGTGCTGCTGCTCATATTTTTAGTAGGATTAGCTTCGCTATAGCTAGAGGAGTAGGGGCCCAGTTGGTATCTCGGCTCCCTACTAATTTCTTGTAAATCCTATGATTTTCTAATAAAGTGATGCTTAAAATAAAATAATAATAATAATAATAATAATAATAATAATAATAATAATAATAATAATAATAATAATAATAATAATAATAATAATAATAATAATAATAATAATAATAATAATAATAAGAGTAAATTACACCGTTCGTCCTTGTGTTTTGCGTTGACCGCAACCTATCGTCCTTTGACCAAAAAAAATGCACCGTCTGTCCTTAAGTGGCAAACGTTATGCGCCGTTAGTCCCTCCCTCTAACAGTCGTTAAGTCTTGTTAACCTGAGGGTATAATCGTCATTTCAACACCATAAGGACGAACGGTGCAAGGACGAACGGTGTAGTTTACTCTGTTTGTCCTTTTTTTTACGTTTTCGTCCGTTTTCTTACGTTTTCGTCGTTTTTCGTCCGTTTTCTTACGTTTTCTTACTTTTAACTCAGGTTTTTTACGTTTTCGTCCGTTTTCTTACGTTTTCGTCCATTTTTTTATGTTTTCATCCGTTTTTTACACTTTACTCCGTTTTTTTACATTCTCATCCGTTTTCTTACGTTTTACTCCGGTTTTTTACGTTTTACTTCGTTTTTTTACGTGTTCGTCTGTTTTTTTACGTTTTCGTCCGTTTTCTTACGTTTTCGTCCGTTTTCTTACGTTTTCATCCGTTTTTATCCGTTTTTCATCCGTGTGTAAGCGTTTTTGTCCGTTTTTCTTACGTTTTACTATGTTTTTTGATGTTTTCGTCTTTTTTACGTTTCGTCAATTTTCTTACGTTTTCATCAATTTTATTACGTTTTTGTCTGTTTCTCATACGTTTACTCTGTTTTCTTACGTTTTCGTCAGTTTTTTTTACATTTTTGTCCATTTTCTTACGTTTTCGTCTATTTGTTTTACGTTTTTCTTATGTTTTCGTCCGTTTTCTTACGTTTTTGTCTGGTTTTTTTTTTATGTTTTCTTCCGTTTTTCTTACGTTCTCCTATGTTTTTTTTACGTTTTCGTCTGTTTTTTTACGTTTTCGTCTGGTTTCTTACATTTTTGTCCGTTTTCTTACGTTTTCGTCTATTTTTTTTTAATGTTTTCGTCCGTTTTTTTACGTTTTACTCTGTTTTTTTACGTTTTTGTCTGTTTTCTTACGTTTTCCTATGTTTTTTTACGTTTTAGTCCCTTTTTTTATGTTTTCGTCTATTTTTTAAGTTTTCGTCCGTATTTTACGTTTCCGTCCGTCTTTTTACGTTTTCGTCCATTTTCGTCCGTCTTTTATGTAAAAAAAACATACGAAAACTTAAAAAATCGACGAAAACGTAAAAAATCAGACAGAAACGTAAGGAAATGGGCTAAAACGGAAAAAATGGAGTAAAACATTAAAAACAGACGAAAAAGTAAAAAGGGACTAAAACGTAGAAAAACATACGAAAACGTAAGAAAACAGACAAAAACGTAAAAAACGGAAGAAAACGTAAAAAATAGGACGAAAAGATAAAAAAACATACGAAAACGTAAGAAAACGGTCAAAAACGTAAGAAAACAGACGAAAACGTAAAAAAACAGACGAAAAAGTAATAAAACGGGTGAAAACGTAAAAACATAGACGAAAACGTAAAAAACAGAGTAAAACGTAAGAAAAAAAGAAGAAAACATAAAAAGAAAGACGAAAACGTAAGAAAACGGACGAAAACGTAAAAAACCCGATGAAAACGTAAAACAACCGAGTAAAACGTAAGAAAATGGACGAAAACGTAAGAAAACGGGCAAAAACATAAAAAAATAGACGAAAACGTAAGAAAACAGAGTAAAACGTAAGAAAAAAGGAAGAAAACGTATTAAAACGGACAAAAACGTATAAAAACGGATAAAAACGGATGAAAACGGACGAAAACGTAAGAAAACGGACGAAAACGTAAAAAAATGGACGAAAACGTAAAAAAACGAAGTAAAACGTAGAAAACCGGAGTAAAACGTAAGCAAACAGACGAAAATATTAAAAACAGAGTAAAGCGTAAAAGAACGGACGAAAACATAAAAAACAGACGAAAACGTAAAAAAACGGACGAAAACGTAAAAAAACAGAGTAGAACGTAAAAAAACCTGAGTAAAACGTAAGAAAACGGTCGAAAACGTAAAAAAACAGACAAAAAGAGTAAACTACACCGTTCGTTTGCCGCTTAAGGACAGACGGTGGATTTTTTTGGGTCAAAGGACGAGATGTTGCGGTCAACGCAAACCACAAGGACGAATGGTGTAATTTACTCTAATAATAATAATAATAAGAATAATAATAATAAAATGGAGACCGCCTTTTGGGTAGCTCTTGTGAAATTGCTGCCCCCAAACTCATGAAGAAATTGGCAGATTTATATTTCACACGTGTCACAAAATAGGCTGAATCTACCTTCTGCCTTTCTGCTAGACAGATGGCCCTATGGAGATCGCAAATGGAAGACCATACTTCAGACTGGGTCAGAGTAGTCCCGATAGTTGGGCTGGGGCAGACTATGAATGCTAAAACCTACCGGTGTGTTTTATGCTATCGTCTAGGTGTTCTCCTTTTCTCCACTCAGATACCGTGCTCTGCTTGTTCCAAGGTTTTCACGGGTGATATCTATGGGGATCATGCCCTATCATGTGCAGGTATTATTGGTATTAAACATCGACATAATGTGGTGCGTGATACTCTCGCTGATATCGGCTCCCGGGTAGGGGTTTCGGCTCGTAAAGAAGTTGATATCGGGCTCTGCGGAGAGAGGGACCAACACTTACGCCTGGCTGACTTGTTACTTTACTCGTGGGAGAGAGGCCTTGATGTATGTGTTGATCTCACTGGGTCATCACCCTTGACGCAAACTGGTATGACTGACTTTGTGGCAGGGCGTGCCTTGATTGAAGCTGCACAGCGCAAACGTGTCAAGTACGAAACCAAATGCGCTGATATTGGATATGGGTTCATCCCCTTCTCTTTCTCTTCTTTTGGTGAACTTGAGAAGGAGGCGGTGACCCTGCTGAAGTGTATCCGAAAGTTCTCGGTCACTCAAGATATTGGCGCGCGTGGTGCTAACTACATTTTTAGTAGGGTTTGTTTTGCTATTGCTAGAAAAGTGGGAGCCCAGTTAGTTTCTCGGCTCCCCACTAATTTCTTGTAATTCCCTATGATTTTCTAATGAAGTGATGTTTATAATAAAAAAATAAAAATAAAATAAAAATAAAAATAATAATAATAATAATAATAATAATAATAATAATAATAATAGTAAACGTGTATGCCGTTATGATAATGTCGTGATGTTTGAGCACTTCACGAGTCATCCGTAACCTCATGGTTCGTGTTAATACAAATATCGTCATTAAACGTTATTTATATTTTTTTATCTTTACCTAAGTTTTGTTAACGACAAAAGTAAATTTAATTTTTATTAAACCAAGCTTTTCCAAAATAATGTCTTCATCACTCCAGCATTTACATTGTGATTAATCGTATCTTGATATGAATCTAAACCATAATGTATGATAGTAGTTTTTAGTTCAAGAATGTTTTGGTTTCTTAAAAACTAAACATTACATATGTATTAACATATTTCTAAAAATAGAAAAACAAACACATGACATCATGTAGTGCATCATTGAAATCCTTAGAAGATTTCACCAGATTCTATATGTAGATTTAGACTCTACATATCTTACACAATCTTGGATAGATATGGTTGACTTTGGTAAGATTTTGAGATCTTGCTGTCAGACCCCGGCGGCACCAAAATTTAACACGGGCGGAACCCTTTTAAGGGTTCCGTGGTCCGTGGTGCTTGCTGATGTTTTTGGCTATAAATAGCAAAGCCAAACCAAGTTGTTTTTCATCCCTTTCTATCATATTATCATCCATTCCTTCTCTCTAACATTTCTAACTCAGTTTCATATCATATTAGTGATCTCTTTTGTAGCAAAGAAGATCAAGATACATTCAAGCTTCAACAAGAAGTTGGAAGTCTTGTTTGTTTGTTGTTGTATGATCTTGTGTTGATTCATACATCATTATTGTATCAAACCATCATAATCTTGTGAGTGTGAGTGGTTAGTATTTTAGTCCTTAAAATACATTGTGTGTGGGAGTAGTTGTACCCTTGAAAAGAACTCGACATCTAGCTTAGTGTCGGAAATAGTGTGTAAGCGAAGTGTAAAGGTTTCTCCGCCGGTGAAAGGAGCTTGTTCACTAGTGAAGTTAAACTCTCGAGTGTGAGACTCGGGGAGTGGAGTAGGGCAAGGAAAAAGAGTCCTTGTAGACCGAACCACTATAAACAACTTGTTGTGGTTTGATTGTTTCTTTCCTTATCTACTCTTTATATATTGTTTGCCTATTTCACTAACATATCTAAGATCAATATCAATTGATCTTTTAATATGTTTCAAAATAAAGCTTTTAATCGGTAAACTATTCAACCCCCTTCTAGTTTTCCACAATTGGTACCAGAGCCTCGTTGCTCAATTATTTCTAAAATATATTGTATTTTATAAACTTGAAACGATCCATGGATTCTGAAAACTTTAAAGAAGGGAAATCTATGCAAAGACCACCACTCTTTGAAACCAATGGATTTATCTATTGGAAAAATCGTTTTGAAACATATGTAAAATCGAAAGATATAGATCTTTGGTTTGTTATTGTTAAAGGGGATTTTAGTTCTACAACAAAAGATTTTTCCGTTGATGAACAAAAGAAACTAATTGCTAAAAATAATGAAGCTAAAATGATGCTTTATAATGCTTTGCCTAGAAAAGAATATGAAAGAATTTTTATGTGTGATACCGCCAAAGGTATTTGAGAATCTTTGATTGTTACACATCAAGGAAATTCACAAGTCAAGGATAACAAAATTGATCTTCTTGTTCAACAATATGAACAATTTGTTATCCCTGAAGATGAAACCATTGATTGTGGCTTTGCTCGCTTTAATACTATTATTACATCACTTAAAGCACTTGATGAATCTTTTCGTAGTAAGAACTTTGTCAGGAAATTTCTTAGAGCACTCCATCCGAAGTGGAGAGCTAAAGTGATGGCTATTGAAGAATCAAAAGATCTCTAAAAAATGTCACTAGACGAGCTAATCGGAAACCTCAAAGTACACGAAATGGTGATGGAGAAAGATTCGGAAATCATCAAAGGAAAAGGAGAGAAAATCAAATCTGTTGCTCTAAAAACAAGAACGGAATCAAGTGATGATGATGAATCTTGCTCCGGTAGTGAACATGAGGAGTATGCCATGGCCGTTAGATATTTAAAAAAGTTCTTTAGAAGAAAAGGAAAGTTTGTTAGACAACCTTGAGAAGAAAAGAAGCCATTCCGAAAAGATCGGGATGACAAAAAGGGTAAAGGTGAAAGAAAGTGTTTTAGATGCGGTGATGCAAGTCATCTAATAGGAGATTTTCCCAAGCCACCTAAAACCAAAACTGTGACAACTCGTATTTTCAGGTCATTTCTCAAATCATTATTCATGCTTCACTAGTTCATCGTTTAACGTAAACTAGGTTTACGAGTATCAAATTCGCGTAACCTTAATGGTTTAGCTGCGAATTCATGAACAATCATCAAGGACATTTCATATAGACTAGGTTTAGTCTACATATCATTAGCATCATTATCATCATATTAGTTCATGCATGGTTTTGCATTTTTCATTAAACGTATAATTTTATTAAATAAACGTTATCGCGTAATTAATTATTTTGAACATTTGATCCAATACTTCCAAAAATTATCCCAATATATTTTTATACTCATATTAAGATTATAAAAATAATATTATGAGTTACCCAGTGTTTTAAATTTATTTTGTATATAAATTGTCATATTTATATATTTACGACGGTTTTCGTAAATTCAACACGATAAATATTTATTCACTCAATTTTTGTAAGGAATGTATTTTTATAATTTTTATGACTTCAATATGTTTTATTTTGACCCGTTAAAATTTATTTTTAATTAACACTACCTTACAAGCTTAAAAATGTACTTAATTACTTAACTATACTTACAAAAACACTTCTAATCTACATCTATATACTTAATAAAAAAAAATGTATTTGCTTATACAAATACCCCCTTGTCGACACAAAGGGGGTAAGTCATTCAACATTTGCAAAATATCTCTACTTAATGTATATTATACTCATAAACTACACACATACTTGACATATTTCAAAGTGTAAAAAGCAACAATACTCTCTTCCTCTCCTCTTGCATAACCGGCCACACCAAGGGACCAAGAAGGAGTTCATAAATTTTTTTCTAATCAAGTTATTCACAATCTAGACATACTCTTGAGTAAGGTTTTGAAATAAAAACCTTGGGTGTTTAGGATTTAACCTTTGTTCATTTAACCTCATCAAGTTACTAGTAAGCATTTCATGTTCATATTCATTTTTCATATTCATGTTATGTTCATTTCATCATATTTGAGAAAAACATGCAAGTCATATTGATGTTTATACCACTTTTTATTGTTTTTAAGAGTTATAAGTATATATTCATCATCCTATAATTACTCCTTGAAATATATCACTTTTGGTGATGTCTAGGAATCCATGACACCCTAAGAAGGTGTATGGTAGGATTAGAATAGCTTCGGAGTTGTTTTGAATTGGTTGGAATAGGTTTGGCGCGAGAAAAACTCATTTTGACAAGTTTAATTAAGGGTCTGTCCATATTTTCGAAATTTGGAATTTTCGACAGTAGATAAAAATTTTTGGCCTAGATATTTAGAAAATATACTTTAAAACGAAAACGTGGCCACTTGAACGGGTTAAAACGGAGCTATAACGAAGAAGATATGAATTTTTCAAGTTAGGCAACGAAAACTATAAAATCCTGAAAATTCAGCATGTTACGTCCATTTTGTACGAGTCAAAAATGAGTCTTAAGCGTTATAAATTGTGTCGACTTATCAAAAATATATTATTATACTTTGATACGAAGCTAAGGACATATAAAGCGTAGAAAACGGACTTGTAACGATTAAATTATACACGTTTACACAAAGTTGCCGTAACTATATTATATAAGAAAAACTAATATATTTCTATTAGACAAATATTACGGCCACGAAGGACCATGTTGAGGGTCGTTTTTAACATGGATATAATACTTTTTATAACATGATGTCTTCTAGTAAAAGTAAGTTCGCCTAGCATATTTTCCAAAATATCCAACCGTTCGTCAAGTGGAGTTGTAACGAATAAAATACGGTCACTTAAACTTTGCCGAAAACCACCCTTAAACAATATTTTGGAT
The DNA here is from genome assembly GCA_019973895.1 of Chrysanthemum seticuspe. NCBI lineage: Eukaryota > Viridiplantae > Streptophyta > Magnoliopsida > Asterales > Asteraceae > Chrysanthemum > Chrysanthemum seticuspe. Next base: position 30,295,613 of record BPTQ01000003.1, read on the forward strand.
ACAAGTACCATACTTCACCTATATTTTTCTCCATGATCGAGACCTATATGATGAAAACTTAAATGCTAAAACTTTGAGATAATGATACAAGCTTTCCAAAACCGTTGAGTTCGTTTCCTAACACTCGATGTGCACCATTTTACGACTAGATTTTCGAGGCTATTTAGTCACTTTCATGAAGTTTCCAAATGACATTATTTTACGACGAAAAGTTATAATTTCATAATAAATCATTAAATGACTATCGTAGGATATCATTTCAACATAAATACTTATAAAGTAATTTAAAAATGGTCATGACGTTATGAGATTATTTTTCGACGATAAGTATTATTTTCAAAAATTCACAAATGGTATAGATATCATCCGAATTGCATGCATAACATTACATCATAACTTATCATAGAACATATCATTCATAATAGGTCACGGTTAGAGGTTGCGCCTCATTTCCGTATTGCCATTATATCATCATAAACATTGCACCAGGTGAGTCATAGCCCCTACTCTTTTAATTGTTTTAAATTACTTTTGGGGGAGATACATGCTCAATTATTTTTATGAAATTCATAATTATTTGCAAACTATATGTTTATCTGAACTGAATGTTTAGTCATATTCCATATCATAAATCATGGAACTAAATGTCGTGGTATAATCATTGAACTAAATGTCGTGGTATAATCATTGAACTAAATGTCTTGGTATAATCATTGAACTAAATGTCTTGGTATAATCATTGAACTAAATGTCTTGGTATAATCATGGAACTAATGGTCTTGGAACAATTTGAAACAACACTCATATGTGTTATGTCATTTAACTATTATGTGAATTCCTTTTTCATCATGCGCTTGAACATAAACTATACACACTTTGGCAGTGGGTTGTGAACACACAGGTTGCAAGTTTTGTATGGGCGGAACTTGGAACTGAGTGGATTTACAATGCCTTTTGATGAGTGTCTAAATACTCATCATTTTTGTACAAAATAAACTGCAAAATCATCTGAAAACACTCAGAAACACATCAAAATGATCAAAATATCACAAATCAGTGTTTTATGTGTTTTAAATGCAAAAATATCAAAATCAGATGAAAAACGTATCAAATTTGCAAAAATTGCAGTTTTAGTCCCTCAAGTTTCAAAAGTTGTCAAAAACAGTCCCTGAGCACATAATTTCAAAAGATAAATCACTAAAGGTCTTTTTAAAATCATAAATTGTCATATTTAGTCCTTTGGTGAGAAATCTAAAAGTTTTGAGAAAATTACAAGTTTAGTCCCTGAAAATCCAAATTGGTCAAAATTAGTCCTTGGGAATTTCAAAAACGTCAAAAATTAACCCTTGGATTATTTAAAATTGGCAACAACAACCCTTTGGCTACTTTTCATAATGTACATGTTTGGTCCCTCAGTTTGGAAATGTTACATCTTTGGTCCTTGTTTTTAATATCACAAACCATTCGGATCCTATTACTAACCCAAGCCCAACATAATTCCCTTGGCCCAAATATGTTTACCCGGTCCAAACCCAAACCCTACCTTACCCCGTTTGTATTAAGACCCGGTCAACGAGATAACTCACCCCAGTCAAACATATACAACCCGCCAAATCCCCTTCTTCCCCAACATAATCCCTGAAATCACTCACCTCCACCTCAACCCCCCTCCTCTCCATATCACTTTCCTTGTCCCCTCCTCCTCAACACAAAAAAAAAGCCATTAATTGCACCCTTTACCCATTTCACTCAACCCCTCAGCTAGCCAACACGTTTTGGCGCCAAAATACATCAAATGGCTAGAAAAGTCTAAAGTCATCCAACAGTCCCAATTCCAAGTGGGAACTATTCAGAAAGTCAAGGAGAAGCACTTGGGAGTATAAAAGAGGAAGAGAGAGAGGCTAGAAGGAAGTAGTTAGTTTTTATAATTTTCCCAATGTCGTTTTTTTAGTTTATGTTTTAATTTAAAGCAAATGTTGAATTTGTAGTTTTATTGTATCAGAATTAAGCTAAGACTTCAGTGTAATGTGTTTTTGCAAATCAATTCACTCTTTTATATAAATTGCAAGTTTCCAGTTGACTGTTGAAAGTTCAGTCTCCTAGTCTTATGTACAAGCTTTTGTTAAGCTTATTTTTAAGCTCAAACAGGTGTATGTGAGTGTATTACAACTTTTGACAAGCTTTCATTTAAGTTTTTAGCAAATTTGGACTTTGGTCAAATAAAGTCAAAACAAGATCAGTTTGGTTATGGAAATGGATATTGGAATCATGCAGTTTGGAATTGGGTTTGAATAGATTGGCAGAGAGTAGTTCTGTGTTTGTTTTAGCCTGCAAATAGCTGGAAATCTGTGAGTGCTTGTTTCTTGTTTAAATTTCAAGTCATTTTGTATTCTATGCTTTATCTTGTATCTGTGGTCACAACTGTTACAGTGTGTTTGTATAGTTGTTATATGGTTATGAGAACTTATCTTGATCCTTAAATCATGTTTGGTTAGCAGTTTGTCCATTTTTATATGCTTAACAGTTTTTAAAAGGGTGTTTGGTTAATGTGTTTAATCTGTCTATTAGGTAATGGCAGTGCTAGATATCAGTTGGGTCATGCTTGTTTAGTGCTATTATACTCCTATCTATCTTACTTTTGTGCCTATAGCTTATCTAAAGTCAAAATCTCACTCAAATGGGTCTTAACAGTTAACTGTTGGAAATGTTGATCATCAAAATCTCATTTTGTGTTTAAATTACTTAGGGAAAGGTTGAATTAGCTTTGTTTCATCATTTTACATCAATTTCAGCACTTAAATCCAGATCAAACTTCACAATAGTCAACTTTTCATTTTTCTTCAAAAGTCAAATTATGCAAATTCAGTTTTGAGCCAATATGGAAAGATTTTTAATGGACTCATTTCTTGGTCAAATCAAATGACTCTTGTTGTTTTCAAAAGTCTTCCTGGTCTAGTTGCTTATCTCCATTTTATTATATTTTTGTGATTTTTCTACAAGCTTCAAAAGAGCTTAGCTTTTAGGTCAAAAATGCCCTGTGCAGGGCATACATCTGCACAGGATGTTGTGCAGATCTAGCAGCTTTAGCACAGAGCTCATGTGAGCTCATCTAAGTCTCAGCTTGGGGTTTTGCATTGCCACCCAGGTCTTGTCCAAGTCCCAAGTTATTGCTTCCTATTTTCTAGCTTATTCTGTGCTTATAATCTAGCTCAAAGTAGACCTCCTTTACTGTTTGTTTTAGCTTATAGCTCAATACACCAAATCTTTGCATTTAGCTAATCAGTGTTTAAGGCTAGTTGAATCTTGTTCCATTTCAGTTCTTTAAGCTTATTAGAGCTTCTGTTTTGGGTTGGTAGCTTTTGGACTTCAATTGCTTATTGGAAGTGCTTATTTCATAAGTTTTTCCACTTCAGATCCTAAATCCTCCTCACAACCTCTTGTTTTTCTATTTTTCCTAGCTTCTAAATATTATTTTAGAGTTTTCCTTAAATTTTCATATTTTTCTAAGTTGTTTTGCTATTTTTCTGAATTTAAATTAGTTTTTAATCCTTTTTAATTAGCTTTAAATACAAATAATTAAGAAAAGTCTCAAAAAAATAATTTTTCATTTTTCTTAAGTTTAGATAAATGTAAAAAGCTTAAAAAGTATTTTTCCCTATTTTTCTCCTTTTATTTGGTATTTTTAATAATTTAAATTAGTTTTAAATAATTTTAAATTAATAATAAATACATAAAAAGTCTAAAAAATATATTTTCAGTTTTTAAATTAGTTTTATCATATTTTAGATTTTTCTAAATCTTAATTTTATTTTTCTAGTCTTATTTCATATTTTCTTTCATTTTAGAGTATTATTAAATAGTTTAAAATAGTTTTTAATTAATAATAATTACATAAATAGTTTTAAAAATAATTTTCCTTTTCTATAAATTTTCTTATATTATTAGGATTGTAAAAATGTATTTTTCATATTTTTAGGATTTATATTGCATAAGTTTCACCTTTTTATTTTGTACGTTTACGTTATTTTTATTTAAACGTAAGTTTTAGATTTTAAACGTTCATCACTTTAAATATAGTGATAGCGTTTATTTAATATTTTTTATCTTTTTAATTTTCTTAATTTGCATTTAAGTCGCTTTTATTTATTAACTTTTTCAGTAGTGTAATATTCATATCCAAATCTTTTCTGATCGCTATCATTAGTGATCATTCTACCGTCTGAATCAGTGTTTAACACACCATTGAGTCTCCGTGGGACATAACGACCCGGGGAAACATTGTACTCCTCAGATCTTAATTGATTTCGTGCTTGAGCTGTTTTAGGTTTTCTTACGCTTGCGTGAGAGAACTTGACGGTTTTGCGCGCATCACCTTTGCTGCATGATCATTCTTTAAAGGCTTTACATTTCAACACAAACTCTATTAACTCACTCAACCTTTGTGTTGACACTTTTTAGCATGTTTTATCTCAGGTATCTAAGGCATTCACTTCATGGCATGCATATGGACACATCATAGAGTCGCGGTGACGACGCGTCTGACTTGGGTTTTATGAACTTTAAAAACATCGTTTGGCTTGTATCAAATTTATTTCCATACATATTGATTTTCATTTGGGACCTACACTTTGTAAACTCTGATATTTTATTAAATCAAACGATGTATTTTCCAAACGACACTTTAGGTCGTTCAATATAACAGTGATTGTGATGCTATGACAGTCAACCCCCAGGAATTCCATTCCGCTGCAAAACAGGTAATTTGGGGGTGTGACAAAAACTCAACGAGTTTTTGTAAGTGGTGCTTGGAGCGATAGTGAGGATGATGAATAGTCAAGTAAGGATGAGATCGCTCTAATGGCACATGAGTAAAACGAGGTACATTCCGACTCATCCTATTTCTCTATTGATGATGACACTTTGCAAAAACAATATAATCAATTGTGTGAGCTTAGTCTAAAAATCATAACTAAAAATAAATTTTTAAAGACTAAAAAGGAATTTTTAGAAAATGAAGTCTATGAGTTAAAAGAAAAGGCAAAACGACTAGAAAAGGGAAAAGCAAATGACGATGGTTGCAAATCATGTCAAGAGCTTAATCTTGAAATAGAAAAACTAAATCTCACACAAGATGTTCTAATCGAGCATAATTTTAAATTTAAAAGGTTTAACAAAAACATTGCTTGTGCCGATGAAATAGTTAGAATTCAAAAAACACCAGGAAACATGAATGGGATGGGATTTAATGAGGTGTTAATTCCAAAGAGTCAAACCAAAATGGCTGAAAAAGACAAACAAACTGTCAAAATTGCTGCAGTGCAGCACGGACCAGACGGACCCAAAATAAGGGTTCTGTCCTTTGTAAGAAATGGTGCCGTGGGGACTGCAGCAGGACAGAATGTTTGTGATACGGACCGTAGTGAATTTGTCAAAGTAACAAAGAAAACCAAGGATAATGTTAAACTAAAGCCTGCTGTTACATCAGGAGTAGGACTTGCTAAAAATGAATTTAGATCAAAAACTACTCAACAACGACATAAAACACCTTTTGCCAAACGCCCCTTTCGTAAGAGCAACCACAACATGCAACCCAACTATCAACATAACGTATGGAATCAAAACTTCCCTAGACCATATCAAACTCCAGATTACATGCCATGGAACTCTTACCCATCATTTCCATACATAAACCAAGTAAATGGTATGTTTAACCCGAACGGACCCATGAGATATTGGGGACCAAACGCTTGAGTTATTTGTGTCTTAGGTATGCTTGAAAGTTGGATTGGATCCTGATGAGTGGATAAAAGATAGTGGGTGCTCACGACACATAACGGGTAACAAAAGCCTCTTCTCAACATACCAAGAGTATGACGGAGGTAATGTCACTTTTGGTAGCAATCTTAAAAGCAAAATCATTGGAAAAGGTACGATCGCTCATAACTCCCTAACTATTGAAAATGTTGCTCATGTCGATAGGTTAGGATTTAATCTACTTAGTATTAGCCAATTATGTGATAAAAAGTATAAAGTACTATTTAAATGAAAATGGTAGTAAAATACTAAAAGATGGTATGACCATAGCTAAAGGAGTTAGGAAAAATAATATATACGTCATGAAAATAGATAAAACATTTAATGAAAAACTTTGTCTAACAACTTTAGATGATAGCTCAACTCTATGGCATAGACGTTTGGGTCACGCTAATATGAGACTTATACAAAACCTATCTTCAAAAGAGTTAGTTAGGAATTTACCAAAACTAAAATATGACCAACATTTTTGCGACGCTTGCAAAATTGGTAAACAAACCCATAGTAGTCATAAGGCTAAAAACATGGTGTCCACATCTAAGTGTCTAGAACTTTTGCATATGGACTTGTTTGGTCCATCCGCTATAAGAAGCTATGGAGGCAACTTATATACTTTGATCTTAGTAGATGATTACTCAAGGTTTACTTGGACGTTGTTTTTGAAAACAAAAAATGAAGCTTTTGATAAATTTGAAATTCTTAGCAAGAAAATTCAAAATAAACTAGGTGTTAAAATTGTGTCGATCCAAACGAATCATGGTCGTGAATTTGACAATGAAACACAATTTGGAAACTTTTGTGATGCAAATGGTATAACACACAACTTCTCGGCTCCTCGAACACCTCAATCAAATGGAGTTGTAGAACGTAAAAATAGAACCATTCAAGAAATGAGTAGAACAATGCTTAATGAAAGAAACATTCCTCAAAAGTTTTGGTGTAACGTCGTTGACACTTCTACATATATTTTAAATAGAGTCCTAATACGTCCTTTCTTAAACAAAACACCATATGAACTTTATAAAGGTAAAAAGCCAACTTTAGGATATTTTAGAGTATTTGGATGTAAATGTTTCATTCTTAATACTAAAGATTATCTCACCAAGTTTGACCCAAAGTCTTATGAAGGTGTATTTCTTGGTTACTCTCAAACTAGAAAAGCTTACATTGTCCTAAACAAAGAAACAATGAGAGTCGAGGAATCGTTGAACATAACATTCGATGAAAGTCCACCTCCCTCTAAGACATCACCTTTGGTAGATGATGACTTAGTTGAAAGTCAACTTGTAGAAGGTCAAGAAATAATTGAAAATGACAAGAAAGATGAACCATTAAATAATGAAATTATTAACATCAAAGAATCCAAAAGTCATCCTTTAGAAAAGGTCATAGGACAACTTAATCAAAGTGTTGGAATCACTCCTAAACCTTAATTCAAGTGTTATTTACTCATATGTAATAGGTAGTTTATTATGGCCTTTATGTTTGTTTAAGGTCAAGCTTATGTAGAAGGCCTATAGGCTTAGGCCCATGTCCAATAAGGAAAAGGGAAGGAGTGGGAGTGTTGCCCTAGCTCCTTGCCCATAAATACTCTTGTAAACCTTCATTTAAAGGTTGGTTGTTCAAGTTATTTCTTTCACTACATACTCTACGCATAACCGTGTTTATCATATCGTGTGTGTGTGTGATTCTTGTTCAATCGCCTTAATCTCTTTCTTGTAAGCTTGTGTTGTAAAACTAGTAACCTAACAGTGGTATCAATCGCCTACTAGTTGGGTGAATCGTTATTTCTTGAAGTAGGTTTTGGTCCTACGTGTAGAATAACAAGATACTTTGGTTCGCTTAACAACTTATTTTTTACACTTTTTAATCCAAGATTCTTGTACTTTCAACGTTTTAAGGTGTTAAAATACTTGTTTTTGGCAAAAAGTTTCAAACTTTACTCGTGGATCTAAGTTTTTAAGCTTGTTTTTGTTCGAGGGTGAAGTTCTACGCGTAACCCGTTTAGCTGTTTTGGTTCATCAAGGTTCACACTTTTGTGTTATTTTGGTACCTTTGACGCTATTCCATAACAAAAATCTGGTTTAGAAACAAATTTGGGCATAATCATCTTTACGAGTAAGATTACGCGTATCAAAACCCTAATCTTACGCGTAACTTTATCCGTGGTTTGATCTTCAGTTTCGTGGTTTACTCCGTGTTTTCTTGCTTGGATAAGCCTGAAAATACATCGACTTTGGATATCTTTTGCACTGTGAAGTGTAAAAGATCACTTGGGATAAAACCCTAATCTTACGCATAAACATAAAGCTTACGGGTAGAAATCCTACGCATAAGATTCATCTTACGCCTAAGCCTAGTCTTACACATAAGATAATCCTACGCCTAACTTTCTACGCCTAACTTTGTGTCTACGCCTAACTTTAGAGTCTTTTCCTACTTACGCGTAAGCTAATTCTACGTGTAACTCTCGATTGTTACGTGTAACTTTGGTGTTTTTACGCATAAGTGCTACTTGGATAATTGTGATTTCTACGCCTAAGGACACTTCATCAACAAAGGTTCATTTGACTACAAAGATCCATTTTTACCAACACAAGTTTTTAACATGTCACAACCACCATACTCTAACTATTTCCCTTACACTTATTCTCAACGACAACAACAACTAAGTCCACAACATCAACAATGGAATCAACAACAAGCAATTTATCAATAACAATTTAATCAACAACATACTCCACAACTTGGAGCAATTCCTCCACGACAAATGGTTCAAACACCGCCAAGTCTTCAAGTTCAACCCTACACAAATGACTTCAATCAACATCCATGAAGGAACACTATGAAGGAACCCACTTGGTTTGCAAAGATGTGTGAAGCTTTAAGCAGCTAACAATCATTTCATGAGGCTGGATCACTTGATAGACCTCCAATGCTCACTCCAGGAAACTACGATCAATGGGTGATAAGGTTCTTTAGGTTTTGTGATCTGAAGAAGCCACATGGAAAGTTCTTAAAGAAGGTTATCTTGGAAGGTCCATTTGAGATGCCTACTGTCATTGTACCCGGAGATCCTAATGCAAATCCACCAAGAGATGAACAAACAAACATTGCTACTGTTGCAGATTTAAATCAAACAGAACTTCTACACTATAAAGCTGATGAGCTTGCAATGCAATATATCCTTTTAGGATTACCTAACCCAATTCTTCGAAGTGTTGATGCTCAAAAGACTGCAAAGGAAATGTGGGAACATATTCATCTTCTTATGGAAGGATCTGTACTCAATCAGGAAGATTTAGAATCCAAAATTTACTTGGCTTATGAACACTTCATGATTGAACCTGGAGAGACACTAGAGTCTTATCATCATCGATTTTCAGACATCATCAATGATTTGGATAAACACAACATCATCATGCCAAGAATTGCAGTGAATACTAAGTTCCTAAGTAGTCTTGGTCCTGAATGGGAGAAGTATGTCATTTTTCTCCGTCAAGCGAAGAATATGCATCATTCTACATATGGATTGTTGTACGATTACTTGAAGCCTCATGAAAAGGAAGTTGATCGGGAAAGGATTCTCCGTGCTCAAATTGCCCCACCTACACATCCGGAAAATCAACAACTTGCCTTATATGCTCAACAAAGTTATCCTCCTCAACAAGCAACTCAACCAACTGCCTCTGTCACACAAAACAATCATTCACAACAACAATCTCAACAAAATCAACTGGTTCCATACAACAACAACAATGCTCAACCAATTGTCAGTAATGCTAATGAGGACATCGATCCGTTCAACGCATTGCAACAAGGATTTGTTATGATTGCTAATGCTTTTGGCCATTATACCAACAAATCCAACAATCGTATTCGTTCCTCATCTAACACATGAAATCAGGCTGTTGTAAACAATGGACGAGTTGAAGTTCAGAATCGTGGATATGGTCGTCAGATGGGCGGTGGTCAAGGGTTTAATGCAGTGGGTCGGAATAACAACAGAGTTCCAGTGGTGGAACAGGGAAATGGTCAGAATGGGTTGAATGGTCTTCGATGCTATAACTGCAATGAGAAGGGACACCTGGCTAATGCATGCCCAAAGCCGAGGACTAGGGGCAGTGCTTATTTCAAAGAGGCTCTTCTGTTGGCTCATAAGGATGAAGCTAGTGGATCTCTCACAGACAAAGAACAGAGTTTTATGGCAAATGCAGACTCAGATGATGATATGGAGGACTTGCAGGCCAATGCAGCAGTTATGTTGATGGCTAATATGCATGAGTTATACATGAGTGACACAGGCCCAGTGTATGACACTGATGGCTTGTCTCAGGTACCCGAACAAACCATATTTATCTCTGATCTAATATCTCCGCCAACATCTGAATCCGGCAAGGCTCAGAATGTTCAAAATGAGTCATTTACATCTCATTCCGACGATTTTCAACTAGACCCTGTAGTTATATTTGACGATCAAGATGACCTTATGGTTTCCTTTGATAATCAAATTGACTCCGTGGTTATACTTGAGGATCTAAATAATGATCATGTTGTGACTTCTGTTGAACAAGCCGAACTTTTGCCTCATCCAGATCTTGCTCTGTTACTTACAGACCAGAAATCCCAAATTGAAGAATGTTGTGCATTAAATAAGGACTTAAAAAGTAAAAATGCACTGTTAACCAAGGATTTTGAATGTTTACAGAAGCAACTCAACTTTTTCAAAACTCAAGAAAAACGTGAAAAAGGTTTTGAAGCAGCCTTTACTAAATCTCATCAAAACGAAAAATATTTAGAGAGACAGATACGTGATCTAGCCGCTTCGAAGAATGCTTTATTGTCTGAGATAGAACAAATGAAACATGAACATAAAAATCAAATTAACACTCTCACCTTGGAAAATCAAAAAGCTAAGGCTGAGTTGTTAACTTGTCAAAAGCAGTTCTCTGCATACAAAAAGCATTCCACGAACCGAATAGATACTCATCTTGAAGAAATTATCGGCTTGCAACGCAAACTTAAGGAGTTTAAAACCGTTGTTTATAAACATGGTGAGTCAGTAAATGCTATTGAAAAGTTTACCTTAAAACCCGATCCAAAAGGATATGGACCAAATCTTGCAGAATATAAAATTGATAATTCTTTTATGAGTGTTGTTGAATATCATCGTCAAGAGGAATTAGATGTAGAAGACGAGAGTCGATCAAAATTAAAAACTGTTGTTTACAACAAACCTTTTAATTATTCAAAACCGATCACTTTTGTCACACCAACGGATTCTTCTAACATACCAAGGGTTATCATCGAAACACCTGAGTCTTCTAATGTTAATCCCCAACCAGATTATGCACAAATTTATGGTCCTTTACCTTCCATCAGTGAAGTAAATTCAAAACCTGAAAATCGCAAAATTCGTAGATATTTTGATATTTTCATGGCTGACCTCAAAACTTTAGAACATGAGATAGAATATCATTCTGAAATCAAAGTGCAACACTTTCAATCGCCCTTGGCGCGAGAACAAAGAGACATTTTTCAGAAAAATCTTTTACAAAATGTTAAGAATTTGAAAAATTGTGCATTGTCTTGGGAACGGGACTTTCATAAGGAACTTGGAGTGATGAAGGTCGTTTTCGAGAAAACTGAAACATCTATTTCTAATACTAAACGTAAAAAGAAAATGTTGAGAAAAGATGTTGATCGACTCTTGAAAGATGTTATCTGTCCTGATATCCATAATGTTGTGTTATTCTATTCTTTGCCACATGCATCTGATTATATCTCTGCTGATAACGTTGACTCTGTGGTAACTGTTGAGAATACTGATAATGTGCTTCAGATCGAGTCTTTAAAAGCTGATAATGAACGATTACTTAACGAACTTTACAATGCAAAACGTCGTCTTAATTGGTGTGAAGAAGATATTCACAATCAACAACTTGGTTTTCAAAAGAAAATCGCTCCGTTGCATGCAAAATCTTTTGATCATAAACTTGAGCAACTGGATGATCAAAACGTGTCTTTGAAAAGTCAAATCTCAAAATATGAACAAGAACTTGTAAAAGTTAAACAGGAATATGGTGTCATATTTGATTTACTCAATAAGACTCGTCATGAAGCATCAAACGAACTTGATCACTATCTTGCTCACACTAGACAAGTTATAAATTTTGCTGGTAATATTCGTTCTGAAAATCAAGATTTGATTCACACTATCTCTAAGTTAAGAGAAATGTTAGGAAAGTATGAACAACTTCCGCCAACCATCATTAAGAGATTAGCACCAGTAACACTTAGTAATCGTGCACCTAGAATCCCTACTGCCAAATCACAAGTTGCTAACGTGCTTCCTTCTACTGAAACAGGAATAATTGCGTCTTTTCCAAATGTCCGCACTTCACAGCCTAGGAGCACTCAATCGAAGAATAGGAAGTTGCGACCTAAGAAAAGATCAATAAGGAATGCTAAAGTAGAAAAACACCCTAGGACTATGAATAAGACTCACGTTGCTTCCACTATAGATATTGCGTCTGGCAAATGTAATAGAAATAGTGATGTAACGAAAGCTAAACCTTTAAGTACTTTTGATATTCAGTCTGATGCACCTTGTGTTATTTGTCGTAAAAGTATGAATTATGAGTGTCATGACAAATGTGTTGCTAAAGCTATAATCTCTCGTTTACGGAATCCTAAGAATCGGAATACCTCTAGGCCCAATAATCATTCTAAGTATGTGCTTGGTAGACCGCCTTCTTTAGATTCTAAGGCAAGCATTGCTGTCCCTGTAGCTCCAGTTTCACCTCCTAAGAATGTAGTACCACATAGTGCATTCATAAAGACTAAAGCAAATAGTAGTTATAGATGGCAGAAATGGATATATAACACATTAGGATTTAAATGGATGCCTAAAGTTATTAATGTGTGTATGTCTACTATCACTGCTCCAGAACCCTCTAACATTTCGGGTTCCACATCTACTTCTATTCCATCTGTGTCGTCTGTGTGTAATGCAGGTGATACAGATCATTCTCTGGATTGTTGATAGCGGATGTTCCCGACACATGACAGGCAACCTTAAACTGTTATCAAACTTTATTGCAAGTTCATTGGCACTGTCAGATTCGGGAATGATCACTTCGCAGCTATCATGGGCTACGGAGACTATATCAATGGGAACATTGAAATTAGCAGGGTTTACTATGTGGAAGGCCTCGGTCACAATCTGTTTTTAGTAGGTCAGTTTTGTGATGGAGATTTGGAGGTTGCTTTTAGGGAGAAAACTTGCTTCATTCGTGATCTACAAGGAAATGACCTTATGTCTGGCTCGCGTAATTCTAGTCTTTACACTATCTCTATGCAAGACATGGTTGCTTCATCTCCCATCTGCTTACTTTCAAAGGCAACATCAACAAAATCCTGGCTATGGCACCGTCGTCTCTCACATCTAAACTTTCAAACCATCACCAACCTTGCTCAAAACAAACTAGTTGAAGGTCTCCCACAATTCCGGTATTCAAAAGCTCACCTTTGCTCAGCCTATGAACAAGGGAAAAGCACTCGTGCTCATTTTCCTTCAAAGGTGGAACACAGCTCTCAGCATGTGCTTCATCTTCTTCACATGGATTTATGTGGCCCGATGCGTGTGCAAACGATCAATGGCAAACGCTACATCTTAGTAATTGTTGATGACTACTCACGATGGACTTGGGTCTACTTTCTTCGAAGCAAAGACCAAGCTCCACAAATGATCATCACCTTTCTCAAGAAAATTCAAGTTCAGCTCCAGAACACCGTCCGCCAAATAAGAACAGACAAAGGAACTGAATTTGTTAACCAAACCCTTCGTGCATTTTATGAGAAAGTGGGAATTCAGCATCAAACATCTATTGCACGTACACTAGAACAAAACGGAGTTGTTGAAAGACGAAACCGAACGTTAGTGGAAGCTGCAAGAACAATGTTAATCAATGCTAAACTTCCAGATTACTTGTGGGCAGAAGCTGTATCTACTGCATTCTATACTCAAAACCGTTCTATGATCACAACATGCCACAACAAAACACCTTTCGAGCTTGTCCACAACCATAAACCGAATCTCAAACACTTTCATGTATTTAGATCCCTTTGCTATTCGAATAATGATCGTGATGATTTTGGAAAGCTCAAAGCCAAAGCTGACATTGGAGTCTTTATTGGATATTGTGAGAATTCTAAAGCTTTTCGGATCAGGAATCGTCGTACAAAACAGGTGATGGAAACGATTCATGCTCATTTTGATGAACTTACGGAAATGGCTTCTGAGTATAACAGCTTGGAACCCGGTCACAACCGCTTAAACTTCCCTCAACCCCCATCATCAGCTGAACAAAGCCCCCAGCTTACTCGTCAACAAATGGAAAGGTTATTTGCTCCTCTGTTCAGTGACAATATTGATGAACGTGCTCCAAGTGTATCCGCTGTTTCCGCTGCTCAACCTGATAATACTCTTATACCTGATACACCTGCTACAACAAATACTGTTGAAGACGCACCACCAGTTGACTCCACCACAACAGTTGAACTAACCGCTTCCAACAATGATGAACCGGCTGATGATATTCTTAATGAAGTACCTCCACCTGCAGATTTTGATCCAAATGCATTCTTTAACCCGTTTGCTAATGACACTGCTGCACCTGATGTTGCAGAATCATCAACAAACCATTTGAATCCTCAGAATCTGCACAATGTATACCAACATCAACCCTCTACACATCGATGGATAAAAGACCATCCTCTGGCAAATATTATTGGCAACCCGAATCAACCAGTCGTTACAAGACAACGTCTTCACACAGATGGTGAACATTGCATTTATGCACTCACTGTCTGCCAATCTGAGCCTAAAAACATTAAAGACGCAATGACAAAAGACAATTGGATTGAATCCATGCAAGAAGAACTCAACCAATTCAAACGTCTTGAACTATGGGAACTGGTTGAAAGACCAACAGGGGTCTACGTCATTGGTCTCAAATGGATTTGGAAAAACAAATTGGATGCTGAGGGGAACGTCATCCGAAACAAGTTACGTCTAGTTGCTAAGGGTTATCGTCAGGAAGAGGGAATAGACTTTGAAGAATCTTTTGCTCCGGTTGCTCGTCTTGAGGCTGTTCGGATATTTCTCGCGTTCGCGGCTCATATGAATATGACGGTCTTTTAAATGGATGTCAAAACTGCGTTTCTCAACGGACAACTGAAAGAAATGGTTTATGTCAGCCAACTCGAAGGATTCGTTGATTCAGAGTTCCCGAACCATGTCTACAAACTGAACAAAGCTCTTTATGGTCTCAAACAAGCCCCTCGGGCATGGTACGATAAGCTATCATCTTTCCTCATTGCTAATAATTTCACCAAAGGTTCGGTTGACCCAACTCTTTTTATACAATATCACGGGGCACATATCTTAATTGTTCAAATTTACGTGGATGACATCATTTTTGGGTCTACACATAAAAAGTTTTCAATCGCTTTTGCAAAACTAATGAAGAAAAATTTTGAAATGTCCATGATGGGTGAACTTACGTTCTTTCTAGGATTACAAGTTCATCAATCACCCCGTGGTATTTTCTTGAGTCAGTTCAAATATGCCCTTGAATTGTTAAACAAATTTGGAATGAAAACCTGTGATACTTATGCCACACCAATGACTCATACCAAGAAGCTAGACGCTGATTTACATGGGAAAATAGTTGACCCTACCAAATACCGAAGTATTATTGGGTCTCTCATGTATCTAACAGCTAGCAGACCTGATATTGTCTTTGCCGTTTATCTATGCTCCCGTTATCAGTCGCGACCAACTGAAACTCACCTCTCTAAGGCTAAAAGAATCCTCCGATACATCAAGGGAACCATTAAATTGGGGATCTGGTATCCAAGGATTCTGGTTTTGAACTAATCGCTTTTTCAGACGCTGACCACGCAGGATGCTTAGATTCACGAAAAAGCACGTGATAAACTGGTGTCTTGGCAATCAAAGAAGCAGGATTGTACATCGCTGTCATCAACCGAAGCAGAATATGTAGCCATGTCCGCGTGTTGTGCTCAAGTCATACGGATGAGAACACAACTCAAAGACTATGGTTACGTATTTGACAGAATCCTGATGTACTGCGACAATCGGAGTGCCATTACGATCTCGTGCAACTCAGTTCAGCACTCGAAATCAAAGCACATCAATCTACGCTATCATTTCATCAAGGACCACGTGGAACAGGGTACAGTTGAATTATACTTCGTGGGTACAGAATACCAATTAGCAGATCTTCTCACCAAAGCCTTGCCTCCCGCTAGGTTTAATGAGTTGGTCCACCGGATTGGTATGAGGTGTTTGACTCAAGAGGAATTGGATGACCTCTTAAAACAGTCTTAAAAACCTGTCAAACACCAAAAATATCTTTTGTAAATAATTTTTCAAAAACAAAATACAAAAATATAAAACCTGATAAAACAACAAAAATATTCTTCTAATCTAATTTTCTTTCAACATGGCAAGTACATTTCTTCCATCAACACTATAATCTTTCAAAATTCAGTATTTTTCCAATCAAGTGTTGAGGGGGAGAAAATAAATCACTTAACTGTTTCAAAACATCTGTGTACTTGCATGTTATCATATCCAGGTTGTTTCTTTTATCAATGGTGGTAATTTTCTCTGGTTAAATGACACTCCTCGAACTAAAACTTATAACCTTTCATTATTTTCTTAATTCGAGGGTGAGTGTCGTCAAAGTTTATTTCTTAAAATCTTTGTTTGATAACCATAATGGAAGTTAAATGGCGTTGTATGAAAAGGAAAAGGTGGAGGGACCAAAACTGTCAAAATGTTAAAGTCATTTTAATAAAAACACTCTCCACCTAATTATTCCATCACATTTATTACTTACACCAAAAGGATCCTACGCCTAAGAATCGTTGGACAAATCCGTCTAACAGATCATCAATTTGTAAGTGATTTCGTGTTTATGACAAGTTTTTAAGCAATGGTTTTGAATTTTTCAAAAATCCAACGGTTCAATCTTGAGATATCATCAGTTTTGTGTCTTACGCGTAAGCGGAAGAACACCAAATCATGAAAGGGTGTTTATGGTTAAAAGGGTTGTGTCAAAATGTTCTTAAAACATCAATGATACCTTTTTAATCATCTAAACTCATCCAGAAACACGAATTGAATGTATTTGAAAACATGCGCGGATTTGGGTTTTTCCAAACGAGAATGTTTATGGTGAAAAAGATTGTTGTATAAGGTTACTATCAAGTTGAATTGATTATATGCAGGCCCAGATTACACCCAGAAACATTAATTAATCATAAAATGAAAATTAGGGTTTTGTGTTCATACGGTTTGGGTACTCTTGATTCTTGACACTTTTGATGTTAAAACTTGACCAAAACAACTTTATATGCTTCTTAGAACTCCCTGAAACACTATGGTGCAATTCCTATGGCTAGAAATCTTACGCGTATTTCATAAACTTTAGGGATTTTGACTTACGCATATGTGTTTCTACGCGTAAACTGTGTATTATGTTTCATGCCATAATCTGTTTTAATATGACTATACATGTTAAGATTGATGATATGATGATTTTATTTCAGGATTGCTACTCATAAAATTCAGAATCAAGGTCTTTGTTAAACTACGCATAAGGATCACCTTGCGCGTAGAAAGTTATGCGTAAGAGAAGTTTTACACGTAACTGTTACGCGTAAGGTTCTACAATGGGACTATGCGTATCCTGTGAAGGATATGCGTAAACAGTGACCTCTACGCATAAGGTCTACTCTTACGAGTAAGCCTTACGCGTAAGGTTTTTATACGCCTACGCGTAAGTTCTACGCATAAGGTCCCCTTTTCCTACACGTAACATTTCTTACGCGTAAGTAAGGATCCTACGCATAAGCTTACGTCTACGCGTATACTTTTCCTGTTTACGCATAAGCTACTATTCCTACGCATAAGCCTTGATCAAACCTTCGTTATGAATTGTTACGCGTGCAAACTTGTAAATAAATGAATCATAACGTCACGAAACCAATAATGTCACCAATAAACTTAATCGTTTAATATGTTGTGTTAAATAAGTGATAACATAAACTTTAAAACTTAAAGTTAACTAACTCACGAAACTTATCACGACGACATTGGACTATTGAACAAACAAGTGACTTTGGACTCGTAACAATCTTTGACACTGTATATTCAATAATTAGACAATAAAAACCTTCTGTTGACTAACATTATGTCTTTCGATATGTTGGTTCTTTTGGCTAATGTTATTTCAGATCATGACATGGCTGCTCAAATGAATGTGGATGCACCTGAAATTCTCACAATTGCTGACATCTTCCCTAATGGCTATCCTAGAAAGATTGGAAAGAACAACCTTAGGGTTGACTTTGAAACCCTCACATGCTCAGAATCTTCCTGCTTGATTGCTGTGGATGTTCTAAAGAATCATCCCTACCAGAACATGCTCTCTCACTCTGCTACAGTACCGGAGATCTACATGCAACAATTCTGGAATTCAATGCAAAGGATCAAGGGTCAAAGTGCAGTGACTGTGACTCTCAATCACAAACAAGTCACCATCACTCATTCAGACTTACGTGCTGTTCTTCTCATTCCTAAAATTGAGCCAACCGACTTCTTTGCCACACCTACTGAGGAGACAGTTCTTCAATTCCTGATAGATATTGGCTATGATGAAGCTTCAGGAATTGCTACTAAGCACTCTCATGTGGAGCTTAAGAACATTCCTCAACCGTGGAGAACCCTCTACATCATCATCACCAAATCAGTCTCTGGTCGTGATAGTGGCTATGAGCATCCCAAGCTCATGGAACTACAAATCTTCTGGTCATTAATCAACAAAAAGGACATCGAAATCGAAGCACTGTTATTGGAAGATATGCTGTCATTTCACAAGAAACTTGGCTCAAAGATTCCCTATGTCAGATACACAAAATTGTTGATCCAGAGAGCACTTGGACTTAATCCCGATATTCCACAGAGGCTCAATGACCCAGACAATCACGACATGTTGACTGAGCCTACCCTATCAGTCAGAATCAAGGAATCGTCAACAAAGAAACAGGGTGATGTGTTACCTGATCACCTACTGACTAACGAAATCAATAAGCTTGAAACGTACAAAAGGTATCGGGTAGCAGTAAGAGAAGGCAAAGTTGGTCATCTCGATGAAAAACCTTCTGGAACACCTACTCGGAGAACCAGAAGAGGAAGTGCTGGAAGTGATGCAAGTACTGTAAGTCAAAGGAAGTTTCCCAAGAGGATTCCTCCTCGTAAAAGGATTGTTCCTTCTAAGGAAGTTGTTCCCATTCCCGTACCTAAAACTGAACCGCAAAGAAAGCTAATTGACGAGGACTCGGAAGGTACTGAATCAGAAAAAGAGACTTTCTACTCTGAAACTACTGAAGATGAAACCACAACGGTAGCAAAACCTCCTAGTCCTCCAGCTGACCTAGGAAAAGGAAAGACTCCTGTACTTGTGCCATATGAAGAAAGCTCAGAAAGTGATGAAGAGCAACTGGATAAATCCTACAGGAAGAAGTTTAAAATCGTTAGACACCTTCAAAAGGCTAAAGAGTTTGAACAAGAACAAATGGGTGGCCCCGGAGGGTCGAGTGGTGGTGTCCACTCTTCACCAGGTCCTGATGCGGTTAATCAACCCGATAAGGGAGCTGGTGCCACCAATCTTGTGCAACAACAAACGCTTGTGGAGGAGTCTACTGATTATAACATTGAGGAATCAGAAAAGGATAAGACTGAGAAAGAAAAGACTGATGAAGAACCTAAGACTCAGACGGAAGAAAAGGCTAAATCTGGACAAGATAACGAAGAGAATTATGATGATTATCTTCTCAACAGTCCAACTCGTTCCAAGGAGGATACTTCTGCACCTCCAAAGGACCCTGAGCCTCCTCATGTCTCCTCATCATCAGATTCATCATCTCACTCCTCACCACCACCATCTAAAAGATCAACCAAATCAACATCCAAATCAGTGAAGAAGCCAACTCGATCTTGGATATCTCATGCTCATAAACGAATTGGGAATGCTGTCAAACAAGTCAGAAAGAAAGACATCCTCCAAAGGAAGATGAATTTCTATGCTGATCAGATACAGTATATTCATGATGATCTCAACAAGATGCAAGATGAAAGGGCGTATGTCCAGAAGCTCATGAAAGATGATCTTCAAGGGAAAATGGACGAAATGATCAAAGGATACTCTCACCAGTTCCTTATGGAGGTCGTTCTGAAACTGACAAAGGAGATGTATAACAGACAACTGTATCCAAATCTATTGCATCTAGCCAAACAAGCCATGAAATCAACTCCAATGAATTCAAGCATCAATCCAGTTGAATCTACAATCTTCTCAGATGATGAATTGGTGAACCGGCTAGTTGAGCAAACGTCGACACGCTCTGCAACGTTTGCCTCACACGAAGCTAAACTGTTTGAAGCTCTACTGGAATACCAAATCAGGTCCTCATTCCGAGAAGAAGCTGTTAGGCCCAAATGTTCAAGAGATGATGAAGACAAAGATCAGGATAAGGATAAAGAGCCCAAACGCACAAAGAAGTCTGATGTATCATCCTCTATTCAGTACTCGATGCAACCTCCACCACAACGGACTCCTACTCAACAAAGATCTTCTCCTCCATCTTTTACTGATAAACCTCAGGATTCTTCTGAATTACCACCCGAGACTCAGAAAACTGGTGATCACTTTGAGTATACGGGTGGTGACGATGAGGAAGTCCGTGAGCCCCTACAACAACCCACCTCTCCCAAACAAGTTAAGAAACCAGAATCCTCATCTAGGCCAAAACAAAAGAAGAAGAAGGCGCCCATGGCTGACGTCGTATCATGGCTAGATGAAGATACAACACAGGAATTTGAATGGTTCTCTACACTTGTCAATTCCACTCCCTACCCTGAAGAAGGTCAAGATCTGGTAGACGGTAATACATTGGAGCATGCTAAGATTCTGCAAGAAAAGTTCCATGTGAAGAAGATGACGAAATCCGAGTTGAGGCGAATCAAGAATGACGCTTTTCAACTGTGGAAAGATAGCTCCGAAAGTGCCATCGAGGTCGAATATCACCTTGAGAACATTGCTCGAGCTATGTCTAACAACATGGATTGGCTCAACCCAGAAGCAAACATCGACTTCACCAAACGGGACAACCCTCCATATTACACTGACTGGTCAAAACCACTACCGACAATTGGCCAACCATATGAACCTAGGATTCCATTCAGATATTTCTTCAACAAAGACTTGGATTTTCTTTTACACGGTGGAGATGGATCAAGGAAATACGCTACATCTTTGACATTTCCATTCCCATCAGCCATATACTCAAACTGCATAGCCATCGAGGAAAGAGCTTCTCACTTGTTCTCCAACAAAGTGGAAGCATACGACCGAGATGCAATGTACGGGATTCATCATTGGCCGGAACGCCGAAGAATCTACTACAGAAGCTGCCAGGTTCAGAAGTCTCAACATGCAGTGTTCAGTACTAAGGATATCGTTGCCATCAAACACGTTGATCTGTCGACCAAATGGGACTACACTTTTCTCAAGAAGATAGTGGTCAAAAGGCAAGATGAACGGGATTATGCATTCTCTGAAGCTGACTTTGAGAATTTGTCTATCAACGACATTGAAGACATGTACCTTGCCAAAGTACAGGGTCGCATGAGACAATTTTCAACCGAAGTACAACGTGAATTCATCAAGTCATTGCTCATCTTCATCAGACACATAGTCATCAAAGAACGTGTAGAAGATCTCTAACTTGCTGTTGAATCTTATCAGACGCGTGTCAACTTCACTCCACCTCAGCTTGATCTTCCCGACATCAACCAGCTCTCACAATATACACTCATTAGCAAACCATTCGGCGTCGTTTACCGCAGTGAACTTCAACAAAATTGCTTAATGGCGTGTAATGATCTTCACAAGTTTGGGGATCACACTTTGAAGATGGTTAGGGACGGATTGGCTTATAGGTTGAAGGACATACGTCAAAAGATTGGGTCTCCTAAGCGATGGAATTCTTAGGATCGAAGGGATGTGAGGAGGATCATCAGAATGATTGATGAAAGGTTGTTTCGAAGGGATTAGTTCAGAACTTTGGAAAGCTTTGTTGGTGGTCGACCCAGGATTAACATCACCGGCTATCAACGCCCTGTTCGCACTCCTGGCGACATCACTGGACTTCCTGGTACCCCTTGAACTGCTTCTTTCATTATAAATTTGGATGTGTGATTTTATATGTCAATGGCTTGTGCACACATAACAGTGTACAACCCGTTCTTGTCAAGAAAGGACCCTGTGGTACGCTTCAGTGCCACAATCCTTATAAAAGGAGCGAAAGCTTCTTACTTTTGAGTAAAACCCATCAAACCTTTCATTTTTCAAGGTTTTGCTCAAAAGGACAAGTACTTCCCCGTATGATTTTCAAAACCTCAACCGTTTATATCACTTGTTGAGGGGGGGTATTTTAATTTAAACTTTGTTCACAAATTGTTCATAGTGGTCATCTTCCCGCAACACTCGAAATGGTCATATTTATTCTCAACTTTTCAAAAATAACATTTTATATGCCATTTTTGAGGGGGAGAAAATTATGTGATAAGAAATATGTTGTGTAAAAGCAAATGAATCTTTGTGTAATAGACTTAACCAACGAATTGACGGTACTTAACTGTTAGTAACTCGAAAAGACTTGTCCGGGACGGGTAATAATTTCAAGCTAGTTCGCTAGTAATGTAAACGTGTCTCGCAAAGGACTTGTCTAAGTAGAAAGTACCATTCGAGAAACTCTTGGTAGACATGAACTTTGACGGGTATGACAACCTTTCGAGGTTGGTCTACACCTTCAAGGTAGTTATTAGAGCTAGTTGTCACCTAAAAGCTGACAATGTAACTCTTTAACTATGCAACGTAACCGTGTCTCGCGGGGGATTGTCTATCTTGAGTTGATCAATTCAAAAGTGCGCGCTCTTCCCACACAGTGCAGATTTCCGTCAAAACTCTAAAGCACATGTGGAGGGGGAGTATTTCTGCTAAAAGATAAAACTCTCACAGTGGTTCAAACATGTTTTTCATTTACAAACCCTTTGAGAGATTTTCTTGAAAATTGGTTTTATGGCAAAATAGGTTAGTCATGGAGTGATAAGGTGACTAAGGTTAGGAATAACCGTCCTATGATCCGCCAGAACCGGAGGGATCTACCCAAGGACATCACAAATAGTTAGTACTTAGAAGTCCTTAGGTACGATGATAAAAAGGAGAATTTGAGAATCGGAGAAAGAAGGAGTTGAAGAATTAAAAAGAAATGCAAAGAAAAGGGTGAAAAGAAATAGCCCTCCAAATTATTCAACTTAGGGCAGACACCGGGTTCA
The DNA here is from genome assembly GCA_019973895.1 of Chrysanthemum seticuspe. Classification (NCBI taxonomy): domain Eukaryota; kingdom Viridiplantae; phylum Streptophyta; class Magnoliopsida; order Asterales; family Asteraceae; genus Chrysanthemum; species Chrysanthemum seticuspe. The sequence goes on from BPTQ01000003.1 coordinate 30,318,921, forward strand.
ATTCATATGCTACTGGTTGTCACTTAGTGATGCCGGTACTGAAGATTAAAAGTCTTCATGGACCCAGTGACGCATGCACTAAACCTTCTTAGCCACTGAAGTTTCTCTCTACAGAAGCTTGTTTCATTCTCACTGGGAACCCTACGTAAACTATTGGCTTTCTCTTAGAGATCGCTGGTATTGAAGAAGGAGACCCTCTCCCTAGTCTCCGCTCAGGAAAAACCAAAACACACTATTGAGTCTAGAGCCACGAGATTCATCAAAAGATCTCTTAGGTACACTTGACATTTCATCACTTGACGTTCAACAATAAGAATTTCAGTGGTACGTTATCGAGTCCTTCACAGATCTTAGCAATCTGTCGAGAACATTTATGAGAGGTTCATATCTGTGATCCTCAGTGATTGAATTGAAACTCCTGCCAAGGTCAACATCAAACAGCCCTGACAGCAGGTCACTTCGGTAACTCCCCGTAGATTACGCTTAGTGTGTCTCAAACGGTCTACAGTCGTGAGGTGATGCTTCGGTGTACCTCAGCGACTCATCTGAACTGTAGATGTACTTCGGTACATTGTGTTATCTCACTTATGGGACTCCAGTTCCGGAACGGCCTTTGTGAGAATTAGAGCTGTGTTTTCACACTATGCTGTCAACACTCTCGAAGTTCAAACTTGTAAGTGCCGGAATCCGCTTATTACTAACCGTTTTAAATGTTTTCTTCTTATGGAAGCTGCGGAGCGGGATGATCGTGCAGATTCTTCTCATGCTCACGCCAACATCATCACTAATGGAAGTTCTATCCAAAAGCAACACAACAGTCAGAATGATTCTTCGTCAATTAAAGAATCTACAAAGTTAAAGACTTAAAGAACTTCATCAGTACTGAATTCCAACGTCAAAGAGCGTGTGAGCATGTTGAAGAATGACGAGGAGACACTGTAGCAGCGAAGCAGACCTGAGGCAGACTTGATGCAGACAACAACATACTATCACTTTCATCACAAAGAACAATGATCAAAGAACAAAGTTAAAGATGACGTCAAAGCATAACTGTTAAAAAAAAACTATCTCTCTACACTGGGGAGATTGTTCGAATCAAGGCAATTCTTCTCACAAGAAAGAAGAATGTCAGAAGACGTCAAAGCTACTATTACATCAACGCCTTCACCGTTTTTCATCACCAACACTTGAGGGGGAGATTGTTGGAATCACTCCTAAACCTTAATTCAAGTGTTAGTTACTCATATGTAATAGGTAGTTTATTATGGCCTTTATGTTTGTTTAAGGTCAAGCTTATGTAGAAGGCCCATAAGCTTAGGCCCATGTCCAATAAAGAAAATGGAAGGAGTGGGAGTGATGCCCAAGCTCCTTGCCTATAAATACTCTTGTAAACCTTCATTTGAAGGTTGGTTGTTCAAGTTATTTCTTTCACTACATACTCTACGCATAACCGTGTTTATCATATCGTGTGTGTGTGTGATTCTTGTTCAATCGCCTTAATCTCTTTCTTGTAAGCTTGTGTTGTAAAACTAGTGACCTAACAAAAGAACCTTAAGATCACAAGCCCAAAATCAAAGTAATCATTTTTGTTTTGTATCTACCATTGAACCGAAAAACATAAATGAAGCAATAAAAGATGAATCTTGGGTAATTGCTATGCAAGAAGAGTTAAACCAATTCGTTAGAAATGATGTTTGGAAGTTAGTTCCAAAACCTAAAGATCAAAATATAATTGGAACGAAATGGATTTTTCGAAATAAAATGGATGAAAATGGTGTAGTGTCTAGAAACAAAGCTAGGCTTGTCGCACAAGGTTATAATCAACAAGAGGGAATTGATTATGATGAAACTTATGCACCGGTAGCTAGGCCCGAGTCTATTAGAATCTTACTTGCATATGCATGTGCTTATGATTTTAAGTTATTTCAAATGAATGTTAAGAGTGTATTTCTTAATGGGTTTATTAACGAAGAAGTATATGTTTCTCAACCTCCCGGTTTTATCGACTTTGAGAAACCACATCATGACTTCAAACTCAAGAAAGCATTATACGGTCTTAAGCAAGCACCAAAAGCATGGTACGATAGACTTAAGACTTTTCTTGTTGAAAATAAATACACCATGGGATTAGTAGATAATAATCTTTTTACCAAGAAAAAGGAATCACATATTATCATTGTTCAAATATACGTTGATGACATCATATTCGGATCAACTTGTCAAGAGCTATGTGATGATTTCTCTAAAATCATGCACGATGAGTTTGAGATGAGTATGATGGGTGAATTAAACTTCTTTCTAGGACTTCAAATTAAACAACTAGAAGATGGCATATTCTTTAACCAATCTAAATATATAAAAGATATGCTTAAGAAATTTGGTCTTGAAGACTCAAAACCAACTAAGACACCCATGTCCTCGGATACTAAACTCATAAAGGATGAGGAAGGTGAATCGGTAGATAACACTAAATATAGAGGAATGATTGGTAGCTTATTCTATCTCACGGCTAGTAGACCCGACATTATGTTTAGTGTTTGTCTATGTGCTCGCTTTCAAGAAAATCCAAAGGTATCACACTTAGAAGCCTTGAAAAGGATAATTAGATACATTAAGGGAAAGACATGTTTAGGATTATGGTATCCCAAAGGAACGGGTGTAGAAACGGTAGTGTATGCCGATTCGGATCATGCCGGTGACTATGTCGATAGAAAAAGTACAAGTGGTATTTGCACTTTTGTCGGACATTGTCTCACCTCATGGTTTGCAAAGAAGCAAATGGCTTTAGCTATCTCAACTACTGAAGCTGAGTACGTCTCAGCCGGAAAAGCATGTCAACAAGCTCTTTGGATGAAGCAAGCTCTCGTGGATTACGGAATTCATCTCAACGATATCGTTATATTTTGCGACAACAAATGAGCTATTGATCTCAGCAAAAATCCCGTCCAACATGCTCGTACAAAGCATATTGAAATCCGTCATCACTTTCTTCGCGACAATGTTCAAAAAGGAAACATCTCAATTGAGAAAGTATCCTCCGAAGACAACATTGCCGACATTCTAACCAAGCCTCTCAAACGAGAACTGTTTAATCTTCTTAGACTTGGTTTGGGGTTAATGGAACCAAACATGTAGGTAAAACATAGTCTAAATCTTAGAACAAACAAAACAAAACAAATTTGTTTGAAACTGCTACTGTTCCCATGGCACCAAACGACAACAAAGGCGGAACCAATTTTTTGGTGCCGCCTGGTCCGTGGTGACTACAGTTGCAAAAATGCTACCTACAAAACATCTTCTTCCTCACAACCTACTTTACCAAAACGTGTAAACATTAGACCTAACTCATTATTGACATTTTCTCATCCACTAATCACTGGAGATAACATAATTGTAAGTATCCTAACTACATTTTATCTCTTAATTCTGAGTGTTGGATTCTAATTTGTGCACAAAATCATTACATGGGGATTATGTATATTCTTGTACAAAACATGGATTCAATTGGCAAATTGCATAACTAGTCATTGAAATTAGATACTATATTGTCACATTGCATAAAAAAATCATGTTTCCCACTAATCAAAAGATAATGACTATAAAGTTTTATTCAAATAACCAAACACCCCATGTCAATTTTTTTTGAAAAGCTTCTCACTTGTAGGAAAACAATTTTTCATTGTTAATACAAATAGAAACATTAAATTTTCATCACTTGCATGCTCTTGAATACTAAAGGTATTGCATAACTAATATGCATTCCCGGGTATATTCAAATGAAGCCACATTGAATTAGAAGCGTTTGGGTTATCTCATGCCGTTTGCCAAACACCCCCACTAAAAACCAATTTATGCATAAAATGAGTCGAGATAACCGCAACTCCAAATCATTTTCATATAGGCACACACTAGAACCAAAAACATTAAGTTTATTCTCATTTTTAATATGTAAATTCTTGCTCATAGGAATAACCATGGTAGCCGCAAGATTTTATGATCACAAGGATACCCTTAACTACATTCCCAAACATCACAAAACCAAGGGACTCTCCAAGGAACAAGTCGAAATCTTTAAGAGTCTAGAAACAAGGTACTTCAATGAGGGTAGAACCATTCACTCCTGTTTTGTTGACAATACCAATCTCCGTCAAGAACTAGCCGCTATTCAATTCGATTATCTCCTTGACATCGATGAACCTATTTGTCCTAGGTTTGTGTTAGAGTTCTATGCTAGTGTCACTGGTTTCATTGATGAGGAAGATGAGTTTAGCCTTAGCTTTAGGATTAATCAAAACAACTACACCATCTCCTTAACCCAATTTGCTCAAGTGCTAGGAATTCCCAACCGAGGGACATGTGTCTACTGGATAAGTGGTCACTCACTATCCTTGATACAATTAATGACCGCTCTCTTCCCTACCAAACTCCTTTAGCGGATAAGGATGTCATCCGTGAGCGCCTCTTTAACCCAAGAGTCGCTCCAACCTGGGTCACCCGAAAGGGAAAGGAGGTGAACTGAGATCCATATGGAATGGAGCTCAATGAACTTAAGCCCGAATTTAAGAAATGGGAGGAACTACTTAGAGCCAACGTCATTAGCACCATAGGGAATAGGGACCATATCAATGCTTGCCTTTGTCACATGCTCTATAACTTGTCCACCCATCAACCATTCAATTTAGCCTACTACATTGCTAGGAGAATGATTGACATTCCAACTCAAGGATCGGTTGCTCTTCCTTACGGGATGCTTCTCACCCGTGTCTATAGAGCCTTTGCACCAATTCCACCAAGCCCAAAAGGGTTGCAGCTTGACTATGAGCTCATCCCTAAAATCTTTATGCCCTTGAGTGACGAGCGAGTGGCTAAGACTAAAGGCAAAAGAGCAAAACCTCCAACTCCATCATCATCATCATCAAATAGCTCCGAGGATGGTCTTCCAAATTCTCGCCTTCCACCTCATGAGTACTATGCGTCTCTCCCCGAGATTGAGAATGAATCAGCAAAGTTCAAGAAAACCAAGGGGATGTTCAAGTGCCTTGGTAGGAGGATGAACAAGATCTACAAGAAGTTGGATAAGTGAGGTTCATTTTAAGGAGTGTTTGGAACAAGACAATAACTTTGATGTATGATACAATTTGATTGTGTTAGGAATTGGAAATTCGATTGTAAAGCATCGATCACCCCAATTATAATCTAGCTTAAGTTAGCTCGTAGACATATCTCTTATTACGTTATTTGTTAGTTAGTTATTAGCATAGTTTATTCTAGTGCAACACCGTGGAGGAAGGACGGGTCTTTACCCATTGTATGCCTGATCCACAGCCCGTAGGAGGGCGTGCTTCTTTGTATAAATAGCCCTCTCCCCACAAGGGAGAGGGTTGGATGTTCATTTGGAATCTAACCTTCCATGAGTTTCTCTTACTAGAATATCCCACTTTTTCTCTCTAAAACTATATATACGCCCATACTTGTGATTGTTTGTGTGTTTGTGAAATCCAATATGTTACAATTGGTATCAAGAGCCATGGTTTGATCATCTCTCTTACATATCCTTGGATTTCTAGTGGTTTTATATGGTTTTTGGGTTTGAAAAAGTTTAGTGGTTTTTGCATCATTTGGATCATTTCTTGTGTTAAAGTTTGAATCTTGAGTGTACTTTTGTGTTTAGAATCATTGTATGTGCTTGGGTTTTGATTTGGAAAGCTTGAATCACTGTGGTAGAGCTTGTTTTGGATTGAAAAGGGTTGTGTTTAAGGTTTTCTTTCTAGCGACTTGTCTGCTTAGCGATTTGGTGCTTTAGCGACTTGTGTTCAGCGACTTGTGTCTTAGCGACTTGATTCACAACGACTTGAGGTTTTAGCGAGTTGCTACTTAGCGACTTGGTGTCTTAGCGACTTGTTCCTAAGGTTTATTGGAACTTAAGTACCTAGCGACTTGGGTAAGTAGCGACTTGTCTGCAAGATAGTTAGCGATTTGGTGAATTAATGCAAGCAACTTATGCCTAATATACATCAACACAATGTCTTACATCACTGAACCTGTAATCTCCAAAGTGCTTGAACTCTATGATACCTCACAGAACAAAGTAACAGTTTGCTACTCAAAATGTTTAACCATGATTGATTGAACAGATTATGATAAAAACACTTCACATTTTGAGTCGGATATCAAAGAATCACACCTGTTTATGATACATGATGCAAAGCAAATGGAATACAACATTAAGCCTTATGAATTACTTCATCTGCACCTCATACAACTGTTATTCACAACTGGGGATTGAACATTCAATGCTCTCTTCCGCCAGGACTTACCTACATTTACAAGAACCTTGTTGCTGAACTTAGAACAACTAAAGCTTCAAATTACCAAAAGGAAGGTATTCATGGATTATTCCAATGCTGCACTTCAGGTTATCTACAACCAATTTCAGCCATTTATCAATGGGGAATATTCCGCAGACTTCGATCAACACGTTACTGGAATTCCCTTCAAGAAACATACTGGAATGGAAATTCATGAGTTCATTAACACATTTATTCAACTTATGGATAATGTGGAAAAGTATATTAAGGAAGCTGCTCAAGAGAATGAAAATTTGAATGCTTTGAATGGGTGTCATGATAAATTAAGTGAAAGTTGTGATATGTCGGTTAATGGACCAGTTGAATGGACGGATGATGCTGAATGCAGAATATCAGATGCAACAAAGGACGATGAAACAGGCTGTACTGAATACAGAGGCTCATAGTCAGATATGCTAGAAATAGCCTGCATTTCAGTAACTCCTGTTATGCATGATTTGAATGCAGATGTCACACCAACAAATGAACAGGGGTCATGTGATGAGGTACCCTTAATTGATCAACATAATGCTTCTGCTAATGTACCTGATCAATATGATCCTATTTATGAACATGACATTGATAAATGTTTCTTGGTTGAGCCTAAATCTGAAATCTTTAAAATAATTGAAATGGTTGAAAAAAGGGTTTTCGATGAACTTTCAAATAAATATTCAACTCTTGAAAAACATTGTATTTCCTTAGAAATTGCAGTACAACAAAGAGAAGAAAGTTTTCTTGCTACAAAGCCTTGCATAAATCCGGATTTCCCAGATTTTCGAGAATTTTTCGAAATTAACTAGTTAAAAACCCAGATTCAGGACAAGGATTCAACCATTTGTAATCTGAAATTGCAACTCTCAAATCTACATAAGAGTTGTAATTTAGGGATGAACAAGTCTAACTATGAGGTGAATAATCCGCTTAAATCTAGTAATGATGAATTGGCTCTATGTGTGACCAACCTTTTAAGGGAAAATGAGTCTTTGAGAAAGAACTTATTAGAGAACAATTCAAAGCTGATTGAGCAAACTAACTCCTTGTTGGCAGACATTGATGCCCTCAAAGCCCAAATTTAGGATAAGAGATTCACCATAGTTGCCTTAAAAATTGAGCTTAGGAAATCTATTGGGAATAGGGTGAACACTAAGTTTGCAAAACCATCGACCTTGGGAAAGCCAATTGTACTGAACAACTCAGAACGTGTTGTAGTTAGGCAGCCCAATGCTGTTAAAACAGAAAGATTTAAACCATCAAAATCTAAGCTTGCCTCCCAAGTTGATGAGAATATAGTTTTGACAAAACCAGTCACTTCACTAATTTAGTCCGATCTGATGAATAACAATCCCCAGCTTAATGTTTGAAGCCCTCAGATCAGGAATATTAGGAGTTCATCTAGTTCTTATAAGAAGCATCAAATGGCTGATCAATCCCCTAAGAAACAAACTAATTACAAAAGGACCAATATTCAAAACAGGGAAGTGTCTTCATCCAAATCTACTAGCAGTTGTTTCAAATGGATTCCCACTGGTAGATTATTTAATTTTTTAGGATCCAAACAGACGTACACACCTAGATCTTGCCTTAAGTGGATGCCCACAGGAAAAATCTTCAAGAATATTGAACCTAAAGGGATTTCTATTAATGACACTCCTAGATCAAACTGTGCTACATCCAATAGTGCGGTTACTCATGTCACTAACTCATCTATTTGCAATACTACATGTGCTTCTAGTGCAAAGTGTCCTCAGTCTTTTTCAGGTACAATGCTCAATTCAATCATGAACATCATTACCTGGTTTCCATCAGAACTGAAGAGTGCTCACTCAAGAATTGTAGCTTGTCAGAATTGATGAACCTCGTACTTTGACTCCTGTTCGACTTGAACCAGGACTCATTTTCATGAATCCGTGTACTAATTTACTTTCACGTGTATTTAAAAAAAAATTAGAAATCAATTTTTTAATCAATTTTTATTTTATTTAAATCAATTTTCTATTATTTTAATCTTTTTACAAAATACTGATAAAAGATGTATCTCTTGTTATCAATAACATCTACGGTCCTAGAAATGTCATTCAATAATGATACGGGTCCATAGATGAAGTTCGAACAAAAGATATATTCTATTTTTTACGGGAGGTCGAAATTCAATCAATGTTCACTCTTAATTGGTGACATTGATTGAGGGGGAGAATCTTTCAATACATTTCTGCATCATTGTCTGATATATGTGATGTGCCTACTTGTTTGCTGCTACATGTTATCCATGTTATGTCATATTTGGTACTTGTCATATTTTTCTAAACTGTAGCGACTTGGTTTAATCTTGGGTAGCGACTTGGTTCTAGTAAGAGGGTAGCGACTTGTTTCTTATGCCAACCTTAAGATAGCGAGTTGTCTCATTAAGCACAAGGACTGAATATGTCAATATGCTTAACTTGTAAACAGTACTTAACCCCTTAGCGACTTGTCACAACTCACATATTTTTCAAAATCCCATAAGTGTTTATCTCTTTCTCTCGTGACAATTTTTTCTAGCGACTTGTTTGTGGTAAGTTTATCTCAACTTTTTGTTTCAAATCATGTATATCTCATACCTCCCCTAACACATCTCATTTTAACACATTCCACCGAGTTTTTATCTTCGACAATTGATTCCTCGCTTAGGTTTTTTAATAGATATGTTTACTGGGAACTCTTGATATTAAATTGGTTGTTGTTTGGGCTCACTAGGATAGATTTGATGGTACAAGTGTTTGTTTAAAAGATTGTCCTTGCGCGTATAGTTGTAACTTTTGTATGAGTTTGTTGCGTTGTGATGTTCTGATCATGTTAGTGCTTGTGGCTTGTTTGTATTAGCTCATTGAAGCAATTTGGTTGTGTCATTGTAATGTTTATATCTGTTGATTGGTCTGTTGTGTTATGTGTATGTCTAGTTATGTTCTTGGTAGCGACTTACCAGATAGCATATTGTTCTTGGTAGCGAGTTGGTTCACATATTCCTCGTGGCGAGTTGTGATATCATAATACATTCTTCCTAGCGACTTGCTTTGTAACTGGGTGATACGAATTGTTGCGACTTGGCCTTGTAACTTTTGATAGCGACTTGTTTTGACAAGTTAGCGACTTGCTTAAACGTTTTCATAAAGGCGACTTGATAAGTATTTTCCTTATAGCGACTTGTTTTGACAAGTTAGCGACTTGGTATATCATTTTCACAATGGCGACTTGTCACTATTTTTTTTGTAGCAACTTGATTTGTCAAAATTGTTTAAAGCGACTTGCTGTAATAATTTCATGATAGCCACTTGGTTCAGGTTTTTCCTGTAGCGACTTGTCTTGACAAATCACTCATAGCGACTTGCTATAACAATTTTTGTTTAAAGCAATTTGTATCTGGTTTCTCTTGTAGCGACTTGAATTGACAACTTGTTTTAACAACTTGATATAACACTTCCACTATAGCATCTTGTCTCATGAAAAACTATTATGGTAATTTTGTTTTTAACAATTTTGGCTCAAAACAAATTGTCTCTTGAAAACTTTGTCAAAATGATTTGTCACTTTGAAAATTACTAAAGCATCTTAATCTATTTTCTAAGCATTTCAATCTGATTATTTATAACAAGTCATGTTTGCTACTCGTTGTGCATGTTGCATGTGGTTGCATTAAAATTTGTTCAGCTAACCATGTCTAATCTAACATGCTCTCGAATACTGTTGTTGTCTGTATGTTTCTATAGAATTTCAAATGGCTAACACAACTTCATCCGAGAACCTTGCTACCTCTACTCCATCCATAGTTCTTACAGACAATAAAATTCTTCCAGAAGACAAATGGGTAGAGATTGGGAAAAGTAACTGTTATGTGGACATGAAAAGATTGCAACAAAATCCAATCTTCAAAGTGGCAATTGATATTCTTAAAAACACTAACTTCTTCAATGCCATGACCAAGCAATGCACGATCCCTTCCATTTACCTCCAACAATTTTGGAACACCATCACATGGGACAAGATCACTGCCACTTATTCCTGCAAGCTTGATGATAAGGAATTTGAAATCACATCTGACATTCTCAGTAAGGCCCTAGGAATCACACCATGTGACCCTACCAAACAATCTGTCCCTCCACCTAGTGCGAAAGAGCTAATAGTCTTTCTAATTGGTTTAGGTTATAAAGTTGGCATAACAAGGGCTTCAGATATCATCACCGGACACATGTATCAACCTTGGAGAGCCATGACAACTATTCTCAACTTATGCTTATCTGGCAAAACCTCAGGGTTCGATAAAGTAAGGATACCTATTCTGCAAATCCTATGAGGTCTCATCAATGGGGTGAACATTAATGTCTCGGAACGTATTTGGGAAGAATTCTCGTTGTCTATGCACACTTTCATCACTGACAAAACCAATCTTCAGAATCAAGCCCAAGGAAGGAAGAAAGTACAAAAACTTGTGATTCCTAGCATAAGATTCTCAAAGCTTGTCATTCAGTTCTTGCAACAGACTCATAACTTTAATCCTAGGAGTGAATCAGTCCTCCATAATGCTAGGGATGAATTTGTACTCGGTAACCTCAAGTATGTTGCCAGAGGGGTTAATAAAGAGATCTTTGGAATGCCAATTCCTGATGCACTTCTTACAGATGATATTAAAAAGACTGACTACTTTAGATTATACAAGAAAAGGGTATCCAGATCCAATGTTGATGACTCTCCCAATCCCTCACAGCCCAAGTCTACAAAGACTACTTCCAGCACTAAATCATCCTCTAAAACCTCATATGCCGCCCTTCCCAAGAAGAGACGTGATATATCTCAATCTACCGACACCTCATCACAGAAGCAGAAAAAGAGGAAGAAGGATGTTGAAAAGGAGAATGTTGGAGGAACCGAGGCTCCAAAGGGTGACAGACGATTGATTGATGAAGACGAGGATGCTTTGCAAGAAGGAATTAAATAAAGCGTGGAAAGCCTGAACATGAGACCACCAGTGGGAGGAGTTGTGTTTCGAGAACCTGAGCCAGCACCACAACAACCAACTTCAACCACACAAGATAAAGGCAAAGGGATTAATAGAGCAGATGTAGAACAAGCTGCTCAAATGCTATTGACCATCTCTTCTCCACCTCCTAAAACAACTACTCAATTCATACTCAAGAAAAGAGATGTTGAAGCATCCTTAGCTCCAACTCAATCTGAAGTAGAAAAAGATGTAACAGTTACACCTGTTGAAACCCCTGCCTCCAGTGAGACCCTATCAGAAAGCCAGGAGTCAGCACATTTCTCTGAAGAGGTTCCAGTGCTTGAAACAGGTAATGAAGAAAATGAACCGCTGAAAGAACCAGAGGATATTCTTGAGCCAATATCTGAAGAGCACGGGCACCTCGATGAAACAAACATGTCTACGGGTTCTCTATCCTCTCTTAAGAATCTGGATGCCGATTTCACATTCGCTGAACAGTTTTTGAATGGCAAACCGTCAACACTGAGACTCATAAGCAAAGTGATGAGAAAGAGGAAGTTGAGTCTATGTACACGGTCAGCATCCAACAAGACACATCAACCATTCCTTCGATGTCTGCACCTGCTCTAACAGCCGCACTTCCACCGCCAGAACCTGCTAAAGATCTATCCCTTGAACCAACTGTTACAATTAATCACACGGAGACTCCACCGGCCTCACCACCTCTAATCTTAACATCTGATCAGTTGATCGACAAGGCTGTGAAATGAATTGAAGCTCTAGAGAGGCAACTGCCTAAGCCCATCAACTCTCTCGATTGTCGAGTCTACAAGCTAGAGAACATAAACTTCGATGAAGGTGTTGCAGATGCCGTTGAAGGGGAAGTTAAAGATGTTGTAGAATGGGCAATGCAAGATCTATTGCTTTAACGGTTTAAAGACCTAACCATTTCAGATATGAGAGCTGTCCTTTCAGACAAAATGTATGAAGCTAACGAGCACAAGGATGAGGTCCATAAGAAGTTATTCGAGGCTCTTGAAGAATCGATAAAGCACGACAATCATTTGCAGTTTCTGGAGGACATTCAAGAAAGTAAGGCTAAGAAGAAAAGGAGGACTTTAGTGTTGGAGACTTTGCGTAAAGGGCCGAAATCTCCACCTCCTCCTCCTCCTCCAACAGGTGGAGCTGGAACATCCGGTGCTGGTGGATCTTCTGGCACAACCACTACACCTACACCACAACCACCATCATCACCACCAAAACCTTCCAATCAATCTAGTTCATCCAGTGATCAGGGAACTCAAAAGAAGTCTGCTGCTTGGACCATGGTTGATTTAAGGTTTACACCCACATTCTCCACTATTCCAGAAGACCAGGTGCTACATGAAGAGTCTTATGTCATGGCAGAGTCAGAATCCGATGAAAATGATGCATCCACAAAACATATCCCCAAGCCATCTGAAGATGATTGGTTTGATGCATATGTTTCGAGTGAATGCTCTAAAACCACTAGAGTTGCACCTTCTAAAGGCATAACTCAAAGCTGGCTCGCCGAAGAGAGACCTGAAACTCCAGAACCTTCATGGTCCATCCCAGAGTCTGACACGATGATCCCTGACAACAACTGGGCTTCAACAATCACTTCCAACTATGAAGCCCCAGCTGAAGACTCTCTTATTCACATCACAAGAGATATGGGCAGCTTTATGAAGTGGCTTTGTGAAAAGAAGGGAATCTCATCCATCACTCCAAAGGATCTTGAAGGACCAGCATTTGAAATCGTCAAAGTCTTTCACTCAAACGCAAATCAGCTTCAATACCAGATGGAAGAATGTCATATGATGCTGAGTGATCAAGTCAGTGAGCAGATCAGCCGTTTCAATGTGAACAAGCCTCTTCGTCTCGGTGGTGAACCTGGACAAATGACCATTCAGTCTGAGTTCTTCTTAAACCATGACTGAAAGAAGACCAGCTTTATCGATTTCGAAGATGAAAGCTGCTATCTACAATGATCAGGGTCTTGAACAGATGGTTCCAAATCAATTCTGGGCAGACAAAGAACAAGAGTATGACATTGTTGCCTCATATGGCATTTCTCATTGGTGGTTCAAGAAGAAGAAATTCTACATTGATAGACATAGTGCTAACAGGAGTCGCAGAGCTGTTCGATCCAAGCTGCGTTGTAACACCCTAGGCAAATCCCACATTGGCTGTGGCCTGGAGAGATGCTGGGCTCATAAGATACATTCGCCTTACAATGACACAACGCGTTTTGTGGTCTACTGCGGGTGGAGTTCTTAGGAACTGGCAGTTAAGCGTGCTCATGTGAGAGTAGTATTAGCTTGGGTGACCTGCCGGGAAGTCTTCAAATGAGACCACAAAAACAAAGCCGTGAGCCTGCGGGCAAAGCGGACAATATTGTGGTCTGATAAGGCGAAGTGTTACATGTGGTATCAGAGCCACTCCTGAGCCGTTCGGAATGGTGGGGCAAACCTCATCGAGGACGATGAGTCCTTAAGGGGGGTGGTTGTAACACCCTAGGCAAATCCCACATTGGCTGTGGCCTGGAGAGATGCTGGGCTCATAAGATAACATTCGCCTTACAATGACACAACGCGTTTTGTGGTCTACTGCGGGTGGAGTTCTTAGGAACTGGCAGTTAAGCGTGCTCATGTGAGAGTAGTATTGGCTTGGGTGACCTGCCGGGAAGTCTTCAAATGAGACCACAAAAACAAAGCCGTGAGCCTGCAGGCAAAGCGGACAATATTGTGGTCTGATAAGGCGGGGTGTTACATGCGTATTCTAAGTGTTATCAGTGTAGAGATCTTCTCAATCTTTGGCTATGAGTACCTGAAGAAGATTGTTCTTGTAGGATATTGGATTTCACATACACATCAAACCATAACACAAAGTGGGCGTATAAAGGTGAGTTCTAGAGAGAGAAAGTTAGAGGTTTAGGGAACTTAGTGAGAGAAAGAAACGATCTTATTATGAGCTCCAACTCCTTACCTCGGAAGGTAGAGAGTATTTATAGTCTTACAATAAAACGCCACACAACGGGCTGTGGATCAGGCATACAGTGGGTAAAGACCCGTCCGTCCTCCACGGTGTTACTAAACTAAATACTATTTAACACAAATGAACTACGTCTACGAGCTTTCTAACGATTACATATACTTGAGGTGACCGACTCTTTAATACCTGGAATTTCTAATTCCTAAGAATCTCCCCCTAAGGGAGGTCACCTCAAACATATACTAAAATTACATTGAATACAAACAGATATTACATTCACAATTGTTCTTGCATTCTTGATGTAGTACTTTGCTCCGAAGCACGTAGTCATTGATTCTTCTCATTGCATGTTTGGTTAATCCAAGTGGAGGTCTTTTACTGATCCACGTGATAATGAGTTTTGAGCCAGCTTTGAGATCGTCAGCAATCATAAATCTCTTAGACATCCATTGTGGTGTTGGTATTAATGTGATGTTGTGACTTTCGGACCGACATGCTCACATTCTGGATCATGATATCTTCTCATCAGAGTAGCGGAAGCTTTCGTTGATTCATGATATTGGCAGCAGCGTAGTAGAAGCATGGAGTGAAAATATCAGAATCATTGTTGCACTAATCATGATTTCTTTTGAGATGAATGTGTTAGGTGAGCATGCGGCTATGGATTGACCGCTTCATTCTGATTAGCTGCAAACGTAGGACGTACCTGCATTTATTAGCAATAAATCGCACGAAAGTATCTTTGATCACTTTCGTTGAATTGAGGTACACGGCCCACGGTTCCCCGTTTATCAGTACAAGTACTGCCTGTGATCAGGTATAATTCCGAAGAATTTCCTAGACAGGGTTTCGCAGCTGCTCTAGCTGTTCTCAAACCGGAACGTCTCAAAGAAGACAACACGAAGTGAGTGAACCAGTGAATAGAAATTCAATAATTGATGAAAAGATATTTGAAAAACAATAGTGTATTGCTCAATAGAAATTGTTTTTGCAATACAACGAAGGTTTTAATGAACATCAATTATCAATCATAAAACACCTTTTGATTTGAAATATCCGTACACGGTCGATTTGCTAAAGTAAAGAGTTTTTAAGCACAACGACCGGTTTTTCAAAGGTATCCGTCAATCCATAACCTGAACCAGGATTGATTCAAAAGATTGAATCGCCCCATTGTTTCTGTTCAGTTGTCACATGGTTGATCTATTTGATAGATCTCACATGCCACCCACCAGGAGCTTGTTTGATGTTGGCTCCAGAAGGCTTTCAATCTTCATTGTGAATATGTTTATACATCACTCAGATGTTCTGGCAATACCACAAGGATAATGCGTAGGACTCAAGATATAATCTCTCTTTCCACATTGTGTGAAACAGAGAGTCTTCATGGAAAGTGTCCTAAGGAGATTTATTGATGATCTCGTGGCTCTAGACTCAATTTTGTGCATATTTGGATCCTGTATCGGAGACTAGGGAGAGGGTATCCTTCTTCAATATCAACAATCTCTAAGAGAAAGTCGATAGATAATGTAGGTTCCCCGTGAGAATGAAACAAGCCCTTTTAAGAGGAACTTGAGTGGTTTGGGAAGATTGAAGTGCAGTGCGTCACTGGGTCCATGACGTCTTGTCTTCAATACTGGTGTTACCTTGGTAACCGCCAGTAGCAAATGAATTGAACCCGGTTTCTGCCCTAAGGTTGAATTAATGGAGGGCTATTTGTTTTCACCCTTTTCTCATTCAATTCTTTTTAATTCTTCAACCCCTTCAGTGCTTACCGAGACTTCATAGCTAGAACCTTGTTGGGTTTATTCCAGTACTAGCTCTGTCTCAGTCCGCACTCTTCCCATATCTCAATTTTCTCCCTTTATCATCATACCTAAGGACTTCTACACTAACTAGTGGATTGTCCCTGGGTAGATCCCTCCGGTTCTGGCGGATCATGGGAACAAATACCTAACCTTATCATCCTTATATCACCGTACATAAAGTAAAGTTGGTCGGTCTATTTGGTATTGTTCATCTGCCATTTGGAACTGTTAGGTCACTAGTTTTACAAACACAAGTTATAAAAAAGAGATGAAGGCGGATGGACAAGATACAATCACACATACACGATAGTAATAATACGGTTTAGGCGTGAGGCATGAGTGAAAGAATAACTTGAACAACCAACCCTCAAATGAGGGTTTACAAGAGTATTTATAGGAGGGAAGCTAGGGCAACACTCCTAGTACCCATCCTTTCTTATATGGGCTTGGGCCTAAGCTTATGGGCCTTCTACATAAGCTAGACCTTAAACAAACATAAAGGCCATAATAAGCTACCTATTACATATGAAATATAAATACTTGAAATACAGTTTAGGAGTGATTCCAACAATCTCCCCCTCGAGTATATATGAATGTAAACGGTGAAAGCGTTGATGTAATAGTAGCTCTAACGTCTTCTGACATTCTTCTTTCATGTGAGAGGAATTGCCTTGATTCGAACAATCTCCCCAGTGTAGAGAGATAGTTATCTTTGAACAGTTATGCTTCGACGTCATCTTTAACTTTGTTCTTTGATCATTGTTCTTTGTGGTGAAAGTGATAGTATGTTGTTGTTTGCATCAGTCTGCCTCAGGTCTGCTTCGCTGCTCCAGTGTCTCCACGTCATTCTTCAACATGCTCACACTCTCTTTGACGTTGGAATTCAATACTGATGAATTTCTTTAAGTTTTTAACTTTGTAGATTCTTTGGTTTGACGAAGAATCATTTTGACTGTTGTGTTGCATTTGAATAGAACTTCCATTTGTGATGATGTTGGCGTGAGCATGAGAAGAATCAGCACGATCATTCCGCTCCGGAGCTTCCATAAGAAGAAAACATTTCAAACGGTTAGTCATAAGCGGTTTCCGGCACTTACAAGTTTGAACTTCGAGAGTGTTAACAGCATAGTGTGAAAACACAACTCTAATTCTTACAAAGGCCGTTCCTGAACTGGAGTCCCACAAGTGAGATAACGCGATGTACCGAAGTACATCTACAGTTCAGATGAGTCGCTGAGGTACACCGAAGCATCACCTCACGACTGTAGACCGTTTGAGACACACTCCACGTAATCCACGGGGAGTTACCGAAGTGACCTGCTGTCAGGGCTGTTTGATGTTGACCCTGGCAGGAGTTTCCATTCAATCACTGAGGATCACAGATGTGAACCTCTCATAAATGTTCTCGACAGATTGCTAAGATCTGTGAAGGACTCGATATGAACCACTGATAATCTTATTTGTTGATCATCAAGTGATTAAATGTCAAGTGTTCCTAAGAGATCTTTTGACGAATCTCGTGGCTCTAGACTCAATAGTGCGTTTTGGTTTTCCTGAGCGGAGACTAGGGAGAGGGTCTCCTTCTTCAATACCAGCGATCTCTAAGAGAAAGCCAACAGTTTACGTAGGGTTCCCTGTGAGAATGAAACAAGCTTCTGTTGAGAGAAACTTGAGTGGCTAAGAAGGTTTAGTGCATGCGTCACTGGGTCCATGACGACTTTTAATCTTCAATACCGGTGTCACTAAGTGACAACCAGTAGCATATGAATTGAACCCGGTGTCTGCCCTAAGTTGAATAATCTGGAGGGCTATTTCTTTTCACCCTTTACTTTACATTTCTTTTTGATTCTTCAACTCCTTCTTTCTCCGATTCTCATTTTCTCCTTTTTACAATCATTCCTAAGGACTTCTAGCACTAACTAATGGTAGTGTCCTTGGGTAGATCCCTCCGGCTCTGGCGGATCATAGGACGGTTATTCCTAACCCTAGTCACCTTATAACTCCATGACTAACCTATGTTGCCATTAAAACCACAGTTTGTGAAAAAATCTCTCAAATGGTTTGTAAATGAAAAACATGTTTGAACAACTGTGAGAGATAAGGTTTTGCATAAATACTCCCCCTCCACATGTGCTCAATAATTTTAATGGTTAAATGCACAGTGAGGAAAGAGCGCACACTTTTTGAATTGATCCACTGAAGATAGACAATCCCCTGCGAGACACGGTTACGTTGCATAGTTAAAGAGTTACATTGTCAGCTTTTAGGTGACAACTAGCTCTAATAACTACCTTGAAGGTGTAGACAAACCTCGAAAGGTTGTCATACTCGTCAGAGTTCATGTCTATCAATAGTTTCTCGAATGGTACTTTCTACTTGGACAAGTCCTTTGCGAGACACGTTTACATTACTAGCGAACTAGCTTGAAATTATTACCCGTCCAGGACAAGTCTTTTCGAGTTACATACAGTTTAGTATCGTCAATTCGTTGCTTAAGTCTGAGGTACACAGATTCATTTGCATTTTGCACAACATATTTCTTATCACACAAATTTTCTCCCCCTCAAAAATGGCATAAAAATGTTATTTTTGAACGGTTGACAATAAATATGACCATTTCGAGTGTTGCGGGAAGATGACCACTATGAACAATTTGTGAACAAAGTTTTAATTCAAATACTCCCCCTCAACAAGTGATATAAACGGTTGAGGTTTTGAAAAATCACATGGGGAAGTACTTGTGTTTTTGAGCAAAACCTTGAAAAATGAAAGGTTTGATAGGTTTTACTCAAAAATAAGAAGCTTTCGCTCCTTTTATAAGGATTGTGGCACTGAAGCGTACCACAGGGTCCTTTCTTGACAATTACGGGTTGTACACTGTTATTTGTGCACAAGCCATTGTATATATAATCAATCATCCAAAATTATATGAAAGAACCAAATCAAGGAGTACCAGTAATTGCAGTGATGTTCCCAGGAGTATGAACAGGGCGTTGATAGCCGGTGATGTTGATCCTGGGTCGACCACTAACAAAACTTTCTGAAGTTCTGAACTGATCCCTTCTGAACAACCGTTCATCAATCATGGTGATGATCCTTCTCACATCCCTCCTTTCCTGAGAATTCTAGCGCTTAGAAGACCCAATTTTCAGATGTATATCCTTCAACCTGTACGCCAATCCATCCCTAACCAGCTTCAAGGTATGATCCCCGAATTTCTGAAGTTCGCTACACGCCATTAAGCAGTTTCTTTGAAGTTCACTGCGGTAAACAACTCCGAATGGTTTGCTGATGAGCGTATATTGAGTTAGCTGACTGATGTCGGGAAGATCAAGCGTTGGAGGAGTGAGGTTGACACGTTTCTGATATGATTCAACGGCAAGCTGAAGATCTTCAACACGTTCTTTGATGACTATGCGTCTGATGAAGATGAGCAGTGACTTGATGAATTCACGTTGTACTTCAGTTGGAAATTGTCTCATGCGACCTTGAACTTTGGCAAGGTACATGTCTTCAATATCGTTAATGTTCAAATTCTCAAAGTCAGCTTCAGAGAATGCATAGTCCCTTTCGTCTTGTCTTTTAACCACGATTTTCTTGAGAAAAGTGTAGTCCCATTTAGACGATAGACCAACATGTTGGATGGCCACGATACTTTTAGTACTGAACACTGCATGTTGAGACTTCTGGACCAAGCAGCTTCTGTAGTAGATTCTTCGGCGTTCCGGCCAATGGTGAATCCTATACATTGCATCTTGGTCATATGCTACCACTTTGTCGGAGAACATGTGGGTAGCACGTTCCTCGATGGCTATACAATCAGAGTATATTGCAGCAGGGAATGGAAGTGTCAGAGATGTAGCGTATTTCCTTGAACCATCGCCACCGTGTTGAAGAAAATCTAAGTCTTTGTTGAAAAAATGTCTGAAAGGAATCCTAGGCTGATCAGGTTGGCCAATGGTAGGTAGAGGTCGAGACCAGTCGGTGTAGTATGGAGGATTGTCCCGTTTGGTGAAGTCGATGTTTGCTTCTGGGTTGAGCCAATCCATGTTGTTAGACATGGCTCGAGCAATGTTGTCAAGGTGATATTCAACCTCGATTGCACTTTCCGAGCTGTTTTTCAAGAGTAGGAATGCGTCATTCTTGATGCGCTTCAACTCAGATTTCGTCATCTTCTTCACACGGAACCTTTCTTGCAAAATCTTTGCATGCTCCAAGGTACTACCGTCTACCAATTCTTGACCTTCTTCAGGATAGGGAGTGTTGTTAACAAGTGTAGCAAACCATTCAAATTCTTCAGTTTTATCGTCATCTAGCCATGATACGACGTCAGTATGAAGCGTCTTCTTCTTCTTTTTCGAAGGCTTGGATGATGATGCTGGTTTCTGTCCTTGTTTGGGAGAGGTGGGTTGTTGTTGGGGCTGAAGGACCTCTTTATCGTCACCACCCGTATACTCAAAGTAATCACCTGTTTTTTGAGTCAGGGGTGGTAACTCGGAATCGTCCCGAGGTATATCAGTAGAAGACCGAGGTGGAGGAGACTTTTGTTGAGAAGAAGTCCGTTGTAGAGGAGGTGGCATCTTAGAAGATTCACCAGATTGCTTCTGACGTTTGGGTGCAGAGTCCTTGTCCTTATCATCGTCATCTCTTGGCCGTTTGGGTTGATCGGCTGATTCCTTGCATGATGATCTGAGTTGAAAAGCAAGTAGATCTTCGAAAAATTTAGCTTCATCTGAAGTAAACGTTCCAGATCTCTTTGACATTTGCATCACTAGTTTAGCGATTAACTCAGATTCAGAGAGATCAACTTCTTTGGCCATTGTATGTTTAACCAATGCGACGATGTTAGGTGTGAGTTGTCTGGAAAATACTTCTCTAGTCACACCGGGGACAGTGTCGAGAAGAAACTTGTGGGTATGATCTCTTGCTGTCTTCTCCAGTTCCTTTTGGACTTTAGGAACGATATCCTGAAGGTACTTGTTAGTGTATCCTTCGATCATTTCGTTCAGTTCCTCTTTACGATGATTCTTCATAAACTTCTGAACAAACTCCCTTTCTTTCTGCATCTTGTCTTTCTCATCATTTAAGTACTGTATTTGGTCAGCAAACCAATTCAGTTTTCTGTAAAGTATGTCCTTCTTTCTGACTTGTTGGACAACTTTCACAATTCTTTCATGAGTCTGAGAAATCCAAGATTTAGGTGGTTTCTTCACGGATTTGGATGATGATTTGGTTGACTTCTTAGATGGTGGTTGTGATGAATGAGACGAAGAATCCGATGATGATGAGATGTGAGGAGATTCCGGGTCCTTTGGTGGTTCAGAAGTTTCCTTCTGTGAGCGTGTAGGACTATCCAGAAGAAACTTCGTATAATCATCATCGTCATCTCTGGACTTTTCTTTCTCAAACTTCTTGGTTTTCGGTTCCTCAAAGTCATATCTGATAGTATCCTCCACAAGCTGTTGTTGTTGCAGAAGAGTGGTGGTACCAGATCCCTTATCGGGTCGATTAACCGCATCAGGATCTGGAGAAGAGTGGGCAGCACCACTTGATCCTCCGGGGCCACCCATTTGATCTTTAGCAAATTCTTCAGCTTTTTGAAGGTGTCTGACGATTGTAAACTTCTTTCTGTATGATTTGTCCAGTTGCTCTTCTTCTTCTTCAGAGCTCTCATCATAGGGTACAATTGCTGGAGTCTTCCCTTTTTCTTGGACAGCTGGAGGACTTGGAGGTTTTGCTACTGAGGCAGGTGTTTCGGTTGCAGTTGCAGAGTAATGAAACTCTTCATCTGTATCAGTATCTTCAGAGCTCTCGTCCCTAAGTTTTCTTTGTGGTTCAAGTGTGGGAATAGGTTCGGCTTCCTTTACGGGAACAATCCTTTTAGAAGGAGGTTTCCTTTTAGGAACCTTCCTTTGACTCACAGTACTTGTTGCGCTTCCTGCACTTCCTCTTCTGGTTCTTCTTACAGGTGTTCCAGAAGATTTTTCGTCGAGATGACCAACTTTGCCTTGTCCAACTGCTTCCAGATACCTTTTGTACGTTTCGAGCTTTCTGACATCTTCAGTTAGAAGGAAATCTGGCAACACAGCACCTTGTTTCTTTGTAGACGATTCCTTGATTCTGACAGATAGAATAGGTTCCGTCAACATATCGTGATTGTCGGGGTCATTGAGCCTTTTGGGAATATCAGGATGAAGTCCAAGTGCTCTCTGGATCAACAGTTTAGTACATCTGATGTAGGGAATCTTTGAGCCAAGCTTGTTGAGAAATGACATCATGTCATCCCAAATCAGAGCTTCGATAGCGATGTGTTTCTTGTTGACCAATGCCCAAAATATTTGCAGTTCCATGAGCTTAGGATGCTCATAGCCACTGTCACGACCAGAAACAGACTTGGTGATGATTATGTAGAGAGTTCTCCATGGTTGAGGAATACTCTTAAGCTCTACGTGAGAATGCTTGGTGATTACTCCTGTAGCCTCGTCATAACCGATATCGATTAAGAATTGGAGAGTGAGCTCTTCAGCAGGTGTGGCATATAGTTTGGTTGGATCGACTTCAGGAATTAGGAGAACAGCCCTTAAGTCTGCAGGTGTAATGGTGACTTGTTTGTGATTCAGAGTCACCGTCACAGCAGTCCGTCCTTTGACCCTTTCCATAGTGTTCCAGAACTGTTGGATATAGATCTCAGGGACAGTTGCAGAGTGAGTGAGCATATTCTGATACGGATGAGTCCTCAGAATATCAATAGCAATTAGACACGAAGATTCTGAGCAAGTGAGGGTGTCAAAGTCAACACGGAGATTATTCTTTCCTATCTTCATTGGATAGCCATAAGGATAGATGTCAGCAATGGAGAGAATTTCTGATGCATCCACATTCATTTGTTCAGCCATGTCGTGATCTGAAATAACATTAGCCAAAAGAACCAACATATCGAAAGACATAATGTTAGTCAACAGAAGGTCTTAATGTCTAGTTATTGAATGTATAGTGTCAATGATTGTTACGAGTCCTAAGTCACTTATATGTCCGATAATCTAATGACGTCGTGAAATGTTTCGTGAGTTAGTTAACTTTAAGTTTTAAAGTTTATGTTATCACTTATTGTTCACAACATATTAGACGATTAAGTTTATTAGTGACATTATTAGATTCGTGACGTTATGATTAGTTTATTTACAAGTTTTTACATGTAACAATTCATCATGAAGGTCAATCCAGGGTTAAGCGTAGTTTTAGCAAAGTTAAGCGTAAACAGTATTGACATATGCGTAGATGAAAGCTTACGCGTAGGATCCTAACTTACGCGTAAGAAATGTTACGCGTAGGAAAAGAGGGACCTTATGCGTAGAGCTTACGCGTAGGCGTATATATACCTTACGCGTAAGGTTTACTCGTAAGAGTAGACCTTATGCGTAGAGGTCACTGTTTACGCATATCCTTCACAGGATACGCGTAGTCCATTGTAGAACCTTACGCGTAACTGTTATGCGTAGGATTATTCTTACGCGTAACATGACTACGCGTAGGGTAATCCTTATGCGTAGAGTTGCAAATGACCTTGATTCTGAGTTTCACGAGTAACAAGCCTGAAATAGAACCATCATATCATCAATATTAACACATAAATTCATTTTTAACAACAAATCATGGCAAGAACACATGTTACACAGTTATGCGTAGAACTACATATGCGTAGTCTAAACCCTAAATCTACGAGTATGAGATCTAGCCATGGAATATGCACCAAACTTTTTCTGGTAGTATAAGAGTGTTGAGGAAGTCTATATACCAAGTTATAACACCCTATTCATGGTGAATCAAAAATACCCAAACTTAAGAACTTTAAACCCTAGTTCCAAATTGTTGATGATTTAGAGTTTCTGGGTGGTTATAAGGCAAGGAAATCATCAATTCAACATCATAAGATCATAACCCAACAATCTTTTTGACCAAAATACTTCACATTCGAAAAACACCCAATTCGACACAAGAACCCTAATTTTCAAAAATCATTGATACATGTTTCTGGGTGGATTTTGATGGTTAAACTGATACCATTGATGTATTTGAAACGTTTTGACATAATCCATTTAACCACAAACGTCCATACAATGATTGTGTGTTCATACGCTTATGCATAGAACACATAATCACTCGTAACATGAATTTTAACCGTTGGATTTGAATAAAATTCAAGACCTTATCTTAAAAACATGTTTAGATCACAAAAACACTTACACAATGATGATCAAATCAACAGATATCTTGAACGATTGTAAGGCGTAGGATGTGTTAGGTTTTGTGTTCATAAATGTGAAGAAGAAAAGTAGGTAGGAGGGTGTTTTATTAAAAGTGAGTTTAACCTTTTGACAGTTTTAGTCCCTCCGCCTTTTCCTTTTAGAAACAAAGCCATTTAACTTCCATTTTGGTTACCAAACAAAGTTTTTAGGAAAGAAACTTGACGACACTCCCACTCGACTTGAGAAAATAGTGAAAGGTTATTAATTTAAGTCCGAGGAGTGTTTTTGAACCAGAAAATGTACCACCATTTGTAAAAGATTCAACCGAGATATGATAACATGCAAGTACACAGATGTTTTGAAGCAGTTAAGAGATTATTTTCTCCCCCTCAACACTTGATCGGAAAAAATACTGAATTTTGAAAGATTAAAGTGTTGACGGAAGAACTGTACTTGCCATGTTGATAGAAAGATAGATTAGGAGATAAGAAGATTATTTTTGTTGTTTTATAAGATTTTATATTTTTGTATTTTGTTTTTGAAAAATTTATTTACAAAAGATGTTTTGGTGTTTGACAGGTTTTTAAGACTGTTTTAAGAGGTCATCCAATTCCTATTGAGTCAAACACCGCATACCAATTCGGTGGACCAACTCATTAAACCTAGCGGGTGGCAAGGCTTTGGTGAGAAGATCTGCCAATTGGTATTCTGTACCCACAAAGTATAATTCAACGGTACCCTTTTCCACGTGGTCCTTGATGAAATGATAGCGTAGATCGATGTGCTTTGATTTCGAGTGCTGAACTGAGTTGCATGAGATTGGAATGGCACTCCGATTGTCCCAGTACATCGGGATTCTGTCAAATACGTAACCATAGTCTTTGAGTTGTGTTCTCATCCAAATGACTTGAGCACAACACGCGTACATGGCTACATATTCTGCTTCGGTTGATGACAGCGATGTACAATCCTGCTTCTTTAATTGCCAAGACACCAGTTTATCACCGAGAAATTGTAGAGCTCCTGAGGTACTTTTCCTTGAGTCTAAGCATCCTGCGTGGTCAGCGTCTGAAAAAGCGATTAGTTCAAAAACAGAATCCTTCGGATACCAGATCCCCAAGTTAATGGTTCCCTTGATGTATCGGAGGATTCGTTTAGCCTCAGAGAGGTGGGTTTCAGTTGGTCGCGACTGATAGCGGGAGCATAGATAAACGGCAAAGACAATATCAGGTCTGCTAGCTGTTAGATACATGAGGGACCCAATAATACTTCGGTATTTGGTAGGGTCAACTAATTTCCCATGTAAATCAGCATCTAGCTTCTTGGTATGAGCCATTGGTGTGGCATAAGTGTCACAGGTTGTCATTCCAAATTTGTTTAACAATTCAAGGTCATATTTGGATTGACTCAAGAAAATACCACGGGGTGATTGATGAACTTGCAGTCCTAGAAAGAACGTAAGTTCACCCATCATGGACATTTCAAAATTTTTCTTCATTAGTTTTGCAAAAGCGATTGAAAACTTTTTATGTGTAGACCCAAAAATGATGTCATCCACGTAAATTTGAACAATTAAGATGTGTGCCCCGTGATATTGTATAAAAAAAGTTGGGTTAACCGAGCCTTTGGTGAAATTATTGGCAATGAGGAAAGATGATAGCTTATCGTACCATGCCCGAGGGGCTTGTTTGAGACCATAAAGAGCTTTGTTCAGTTTGTAGACATGGTTCGAGAACTCAGGATCAACGAATCCATCTGGTTGGCTGACGTAGACTGTTTCTTTAAGTTGTCCATTGAGAAACGCCGTTTTGACATCCATCTGATAGACCGTCATATTCATATGAGCTGCGAACGCAAGAAATATCCGAACAGCCTCAAGACGAGCAACCGGAGCAAACGATTCTTCAAAGTCTATTCCCTCTTCCTGACGATAACCCTTAGCAACTAGACGTGACTTGTTTCGGACGACGTTCCCTTCAGCATCCAATTTGTTTTTCCAAATCCATTTTAGACCAATGACGTAGACCCCTGTTGGTCTTTCAACCAGTTCCCATACTTCAAGACGTTTGAATTGGTTGAGTTCTTCCTGCATGGATTCAATCCAGTTGTCTTTTGTCATTGCATCTTTAATGTTTTTAGGCTCAGATTGGCAGACAGTGAGTGCATAAATGCAATGTTCACCGTCTGTGTGAAGTCGTTGTCTCGTAACGACTGGTTGATTCGGGTTGCCAATAATGTTAGCCAGAGGATGGTCTTTTGTCCATCGGTGTGTAGAGGGTTGATGTTGGTATACATTGTGCAGATTCTGAGGATTCAAATGGTTTGTTGAAGATTCCGCGACATCTGGTGCAGCAGTCTCATTAGCAAACGGGTTGAAGAACGCATTTGGATCAAAATCTGCAGGTGGGGGTACTTCATTCAGAATATCATCAGCTGGTTCATCATTGTTGGAAGCGGTGTGTTCAACTGTTGTGTTGGAGTCAACTGGTGTAGGTGCATCTTCAACAGTAGTTGTTGTAGCAGGTGTATCAGGTATAAGAGTATTATCAGGTTGTGCAGCGGAAACAGCGGATACACCTGGAGCACGTTCATCAATATCGTCACAGAACAGAGGAGCAAATAACCTTTCCATTTGTTGACGAGTTAGCTGGGGGCTTTGTTCAGCTGATGATGGGGGTTGAGGGAAGTTTAAACGGTTGTGACCGGGTTCTAAGCTGTTATACTCAGAAGCCATTTCTGTGAGTTCATCGAAATGAGCATGAATCGTTTCCATTACCTCCTTTGTTCGATGATTCCAGATTCGGAAACCTTTAGAATTGTCACAGTATCCAATAAAGACTCCAATATCAGCTTTGGCTTTGAGCTTTCCAAAATCATCACGATCATTATTTGGATAGCAAAGGGATACAAATACATGAAAGTGTTTGAGGTTCGGTTTGTAGTTGTGGACAAGCTCGAAAGGTGTTTTGTTGTGGCGTTTTGTGATCATAGAACGGTTTTGAGTATAGCATGCAGTAGATACAGCTTCTGCCCATAAGTAATCTGGAAGTTTAGCATTGATTAACATTGTTCTTGCAGCTTCCACTAACGTTCGGTTTCGTCTTTCAACAACTCCGTTTTGTTCAGGTGTACGTGCAATAGATGTTTGATGCTGAATTCCCACTTTCTCATAGAATTCACGAAGGGTTTTGTTAACAAATTCAGTTCCTTTGTCTGTTCTGATTATCCTGACGGTGTTGCGTAGCTGAACCTGTATTTTTGTGAGAAAGGTGATGATCATTTGTGGAGCTTGGTCTTTGCTTCGAAGAAAGTAGACCCAAGTCCATCGTGAGTAGTCATCAACAATTACTAAGATGTAGCGTTTGCCATTGATCGTTTGCACGCGCATCGGGCCACACAAATCCATGTGAAGAAGATGTAGTACATGCTGAGAGTTGTGTTCCACCTTTGAAGGAAAATGAGCACGAGTGCTTTTCCCTTGTTCACAGGCTGAGCAAAGGTGATCTTTTGAATACCGGAATCGTGGGAGTCCTTCAACTAGTTTGTGTCGAGCAAGGTTGGTGATGGTTTGAAAGTTTAGATGTGAAAGACGACAGTGCCATAGCCATGATTTTGTAGATGTTGCCTTTGAAAGTAAGCAAATGGGAGAGGAAGCAACCATGTCTTGCATAGAGATAGTGTAGAGACTAGAATTACGCGAGCCAGACATAAGGTCATTTCCTTGTTGATCACGAATGAAACAAGTTTTCTCCCTGAAAGCAACTTCCAAATCTCCATCACAAAATTGACCTACTGAAAACAGATTGTGACCGAGGCCTTCCACATAGTAAACCCTGCTGATTTCGATGTTCCCATTGACATAATCTCCGTAGCCCATGATGGCTGCGAAGTGATCGTTCCCGAATCTGACAGTGCCAATGAACTTTGCAATAAAGTTTGATAACAGTTTAAGGTTGCTTGTCATGTGTCGGGAACATCCGCTATCAACAATCCAGAGAATGATCTGTATCACCTGCATTACACACAGACGACACAGATGGAATAGAAGTAGATGTGGAACCCGAAATGTTAGAGGGTTCCGAAGCAGGTATGTTAGACATACACACATTGATAATTTTATGCATCCATTTAAATCCTAGTGTGTTATATATCCATTTCTGCCATCTATA
Organism: Chrysanthemum seticuspe; assembly: GCA_019973895.1. Lineage (NCBI taxonomy): Eukaryota > Viridiplantae > Streptophyta > Magnoliopsida > Asterales > Asteraceae > Chrysanthemum > Chrysanthemum seticuspe. Next base: position 30,347,481 of record BPTQ01000003.1, read on the forward strand.
ACTACTCTTTGCTTTAGTCTTAGTGAAAACACTAGGTGGTACTACATTCTTAGGAGGTGAAGCGGGAGCTACTGTGATAGCAATGGTTGCCTTAGAATCTAAAGAAGGCGGTCTACCAAGCACAGACTTAGAATGATTAGTGGGCCTAGAGATATTCCGATTCTTAGGATTTCGTAATCGAGAGATTATAGCTTTAGCAACACATTTGTCATGACAATCAGAATTCATACTCTTTCGACAAATAACACAAGGTGCGTCAGACTGAATATCAAAAGTACTTAACGGTTTAGCATTCGTTACATCACTATTTCTATTACATTTGCCAGACGTAACATCTATAGTGGAAGCAACATGATTTTTATTCAGAGTCCTAGGGTGTTCTTCTACTTTAGCATTCCTTGTTGATCTTTTCTTAGGTCGCAACTTCCTAATCTTCGATTGAGTGTTCCTAGGCTGTGAAGTGCGGACGTTTGGAAAAGACGCAACTATTCCTGTTTCAGTAGAGGGAAACACATTAGCAACTTGTGATTTGGCAGTAGGGATTCTAGGTTCACGATTACTAAGTGTGACTGGTGCTAATCTCTTAATCACAGTAGGCGGAAGTTGTTCATACTTTCCTAACATTTCCCGTAACTTAGAGATAGTGTGTATCAGATCTTGATTTTCAGAACGAATGTTTCCAGCAAAATTCATGACATCTCTAGTGTGAGCAAGATAGTGATCAAGTTCGTTTGATGCTTCAAGTCGAGTCTTTTTGAGTAAATCAAATATGACACCATATTCCTGTTTAACTTTGAAAAGTTCTTGTTCATATTTAGAGATTTGACTTTTCAAAGACACGTTTTGATCATCCAGTTGCTCAATTTTAGGATCAGAAGATTTTGCACTCAACTGAGCGATTTTCTTTTGAAAACTAAGTTGATGATTGTGAATATCTTTTTCACACCAATGAAGACGACGTTTTGCATTGTAAATTTCATTGAGTAATCGTTTATTTTCAGCTTTTAAAGACTCGATCTGAAGCACAATATCGGTGTTCTCAACAGTTACAACATTTTCAACAATATCAGCAGAGATGTAATCAGATGCAAATGGCAACGCATGAAGTAATACAACATTATGGATATCAGCACAGATAACATCTTCCAAGAGTCGATCAACATCTTTTCTCAACATTTTCTTTTTGCGTTTAGTGTTAGAAATAGATGTTTCTGTTTTCTCGAAAACGTTTTTCATTACCCCAAGTTCCTTATGAAAATCCTTTTCCCAGGCAATTGCACAACTTTTCAAGTTTTTAACATTAGGTAAAAGATTTTTCTGAAAAATGTCTCTTTGTTCTCGCGCCAGAGGCGATTGAAAATGTTCAACTTTGATTTCAGAGCGATATTCTATCTCATGTTGTAAAATTTTGAGGTCAGCCATGAAAATGTCAAAATATCGAAGAATTTTTTGATTTTTCAGGTTTTGAGTTTACTTCACTAATGGAAGGTAAAGGACCATAAGTTTGTGCAAATTCTGTTTTGGGATTAACATTAGAAGACTCAGGTGTTTTGATGATAACCCTTGGTGTGTTAGAAGAATCCGTTGGTGTGACGAAAGTGACCGCGTTTTTATAATTAAAAGGTTTGTTGTAAACAACGTTTTTTAATTTTGATCGACTCTCGTCTTCTGCATCTAATTCCTCTTGACGATGATATTCAACAACACTCATGACAGTATTATCAATTTTGTATTCTGCACTGGAAACTTCAGGAGTTGGTTTGAATGTATTTAGTGAAAGCTTTGGTTTGTAATCAGCTAGATTTTTTCCATATCCTTTTGGATTGGGTTTTAAGGTAAACTTTTCAATAGCTGTTACTGATTCACCATGTTTGTAAACAACAGTTTTAAACTCTTTAAGTTTGTTTTGCAAGCCGAGAATTTCTTCAAGAAGGTCATCTACCCGATTCGTTGAATGCTTTTTGTATGCGGAGAACTGTTTTTGACAATTTAACAACTCAGCCTTAGTTTTTTGATTTTCCAAGGAGAGAGCGTTAATTTGCTTTTTATGTTCATGTTTTAGTTGTTCTAATTCAGACAACAAAGCATTCTTCGAGGCGGCTAGATCACGCATCTGTCTCTCTAAATATTTTTCGTTTTGATGAGATTTTGCAAAAGCGGCTTCAAAACCTTTTTCACGGTTTTCTTGAGTTTTGAAAAAGTTGAGTTGCATTTGTAAGCATTCAGAATCCTTGGTTAACAGTGCATTTTTACTTTTTAAGGACTGAATTAATGCAACACATTCAGCAATTTGGGATTGTTGGTCTTTAAGTAACAGAACAAGATCTGGATGAGGCAAAGGTTCATCGTGAGTCACAACATGATCATTGTTTAGATCCTCAAGTATAACCACGGAGTCAATTTGATTATCAAGGGAGACCATAAGGTCATCTGGATCGTCAAATGTAACTACGGGGTTTATTTAAAAATCGTCAGAATGAGATGTAGATGACTCATTTTGAACATTCTGAGCCGTGCCGGATTCAGATATTGATGGAGATCTTAGTTCAGATATGATAATGGTTTGTTCGGGTACCTGAGACAAGCCATCAGTGTCATACACTGGGCCTGTTTCACTCATGTGTAACTCTTGCATATTAGCCATCAACATAACAGCTGCATTGGCCTGCAAGTCCTCCATATCATCATCCGAGTCTGCATCTGCCATAAAGCTCTGTTCTTTGTCTGTGAGAGATCCACCAGCTTCATCCTTAAGAGCCAAAAGTAAGGCCTCTTTGAAATAAGCACTGCCCCTAGTCCTTGGCTTTGGGCATGCATTAGCCAGGTGTCCCTTCTCATTGCAGTTGTAGCATCTAAGACCATTTAACCGATTCTGAGCATTTCCCTGTTCCACCACTTGAGCTTTGTTGTTATTCCTACCCACAGCATTAAACCCTTGACCACCGCCCATCTGACGACCATAATCACGATTCTGAACTTCAACACGTCCATTGTTCACAACAGCTTGAGTCCGTGTGTTAGATGAGGAACGAATACGATTGTTGGATTTGTTGGTGTAACGGCCAAAAGCATTAGCAATCATCACAAATCCTTGTTGCAATGCTTCAAATGGATCGATTTCCTCAGTCGCTTCACTGACATAAGCTTGAGCATTGTTGCTGTATGGAACCAATTGATTTTGTTGAGGTTGTTGCTGTGAAGGTGTGTTTGAAGCAGTTGGTTGAGTTGCTGGTTGAGAGGGATAATTCTGTTGAGCATACAAGGCAAGTTGTTGATTATCCGGTTGTGACTGTTTAGCAAGTTGAGCACGAAGAATCCTTTCCCGATCAACTTCCTTTTCATGAGGCTTCAAGTAATCGTACAACAATCCATAAGTAGAATGATGCATATTCTTCGCTTGACGGAGAAAAATGACATACTTCTCCCATTCTGGACCAAGACTACTCAGGAACTTAGTATTCACTGCAATTCTTGGCATGATGATGTTGTGTTTATCCAAATCATTGATGATATCTGAAAATCGATGATGATAGGACTCTAGTGTCTCTCCAGGTTCAATCATGAAGTGTTCATAAGCCAAGTAAATTTTGGATTCTAAATCCTCCTGATTGAGTACAGATCCTTCCATAAGAAGACGAATATGATCCCACATCTTTTGTGCAGTCTTTTGAGCATCAACACTACGAAGAATTGGGTTTGGTAATCCTAAGAGGATGTATTCCATTGCAAGTTCATCAGCTTCATAGTGTAGAAGTTCTGTAGCATTAAGATCTGCAATCGTAGCAATGTTGGTTTGTTCATCTCTTGGTGGAACAACAGTTGGATCTCCGGGTACAATGACAGTAGGCATCTCAAATGGACCTTCCAAGATAACCTTCTTTAAGAACTTTCCATGTGGCTTCTTCAGATCACAAAACCTAAAGAACCTTATCACCCATTGATCGTAGTTTCCTGGAGTGAGCATTGGAGGTCTATCAAGTGATCCAGCTTCATGAATTGATTGTTGGCTGCTTAAAGCTTCACACATCTTTGCAAACCAAGTGGGTTCCTTCATAGTGTTCCTTGATGGATGTTGATTGAAATCATTTGTGTAGGTTTGAACTTGAAGGCTTGGTGGTGGTTGAACCATTTGTGGTTATGGAATTGCACCAAGTTGTGGAGTATGTTGCTGATTAAATTGTTGTTGATAAATAGCTTGTTGTTGATTCCATTGTTGATGTTGTGGAGTTAATTGTTGTTGTAGTTGATGATTATAAGTGTGAGGGAAATAGTTAGTGTATGGTGGTTGAGACATGATGTTAAACTTGTGTGGTAAAAATGGATCTTTGTAGTCGAATGAACCTTTGTTGATGAAGTGTCCTTAGGCGTAGAAAAGACAAGAACCAAGTAGCACTTATGCGTAAAAACACCAAAAGTTACGCGTAACAATGAGGAGTTACGCGTAGGTTTTAGCTTACGCGTAAGTAGGAAAAACACTAAAGTTATGCGTAGACAAAAGTTAGGCGCAGAAACGTAGGCGTAGGATTACCTTATGCGTAGACCTTAGTTTACGCGTAAAGTGAATCTTATGCGTAGGATTTCTACGCGTAAGCTTATGCTTATGCGTAAGTTTAGGGTTTTTGCCCAAATGATCTTTTACACTATCACAGTGCAAAAGATATCCAAAGTCGACGTATTTTCAGACTTATCCAAGTAAGAAAACACGGAATAAACCAGGAAAATGAAGATCAAACCAAGGAAAATCTTACGCGTAATTCTAGGGTTTTGATACGCGTAGGATTGCTCGTAAACCAAAGATGTTTCTAAACCAGTTTTTGTGTGATGAAATAGCTTCAATAACACCAAAATAACACAAAAGTGTGAAACTTGATGATCCAAAGCACTCAAAACAATTATGCGTAGAAATACACACACGAATAAAAACTAGTTCAAAAACAATGATCCACGCATAAAGTTTGAAACTTTTTGCCAAAAACAAGTATTTTAACACCTTAAAACGTTGAAAGTACAAGAATCTTGGATTAAAAAGTGCAAAAAACAAGTTTTTAAAAGAGCTAAAGAATGCGTTAACCTTACGCGTAAGACCCAAAACCAAAAAAAACTTCAAAAACAAACGAGTACACCCAACTATTTGGCGATTGATACCACTGTTAGGTCACTAGTTTTACAAACACAAGTTATAAGAAAAGAGATGAAGGCGGATGAACAAGATACAATCACACATACACGATAGTAATAATACGGTTTAGGCGTGAGGCATGAGTGAAAGAATAACTTGAACAACCAACCCTCAAATGAGGGTTTACAAGAGTATTTATAGGAGGGAAGCTAGGGCAACACTCCTAGTTCCCATCCTTTCTTATATGGGCTTGGGCCTAAGCTTATGGGCCTTCTACATAAGCTAGACCTTAAACAAACATAAAGGCCATAATAAGCTACCTATTACATATGAAATATAAATACTTGAAATACAGTTTAGGAGTGATTCCAACAGGAACCAATTGAAAACCATTTGAAAATCAATCCAGATACTTGTGATATATTATCAAAGCATTTTGTACCTGAATTGTTTTTGATATTTTTTAGAACAGGTGCTCCTCCTCAACATGTGCATCAAATGTTTGAAATCGTTTTGCACACGGAGGCAAGAGGAAGAATTAACTTCTTTGATTACCATTTTATAAAAGATATCAACATCACTTCCCATATCAAATCAAGTAGATAAAGCATTTTGGGGAAGGATGAGGTTTTCATAATTGTGCTCCCCCTCAATATGTGCATCAAGGTTTGAAAAGATTTTTGCACATACTAGAGGGAACATGCACATTGATATCGTTTAGGATCTTTGTGGTTTAAGATAAATGCTCCCCCTCAACATGTGCATGGAAAATTTGAAAATTTGAAATCGGTTCTCACATGTGGTTTGAAATTGTTTGTCACATGTGGGAAGGAGAGCTTGTACATCCTTATTAAACCATTTACCGAACAATCAATTTAAATCCAATTTAAATCACAAATTCTCCCCCGATCACAATAATCAAATCATTTGAGATTTGTGATCTCTTGTAGATTTAAATTGATTTTGAAAGCTATTTAAGGAGAATTGTGACTTGATTATGAAAAACGTTTTAGCTGAAACGAATCGGATATTAAGACTTTAAACTCCATTGATTAAACATGCATGAATATCTTTAGAAAACAATTGAATGACAAATAAATAACTTTTTAATTTAATTGAAATCATTCTCCCCCTCAATCAATGACAAAGGTTGTTGATTGAGAGATAGATATTTTGACAAATAAGTCGATATGATTATCAAAAATTGAGTCCAAGTTATTTATAAAAAACAATTAGTTTTTTTTTTTTTTTTTTTGCAGATAAATGTTTAAAGAATCAGAGCATGGAATTTTGAAAACATGATAAAGTATGACTCTGTTCTTTCATTGAAAAGCGGGTTACTGCCTGAAATAACAATAAACCATTGTTTCTCTTTCTCCCAAAAATATTTTTTGATTTTTTTTTTTTTTTTTTTTTTTTTTTTTTTTTTTTTTTTTTTTTTTTTTGTTTAAGAAAATTCGAACAACATCTAAAGTCCCGTGTCATTCTTTGAATGACAGCATCAAGACCGTAGATATTTATCGAATCGAGAAAAACATGACAAAATGACAATATTTTTTTGGAATTTTTCAAGATTTTTCAAATTTTTATGGATTTTTGAAAGTTTTATAATTTTCTATTTGCTTTTTGAAGGTTTTGTAATTTTGTATTTTGTATTTCGAATAAATATTTACAAGGGATAAATTAGTTTAAGAGGATGATGAAATGAGTACCGAGATAAAGATATCGTTCAGCACGTTGTAGAAGAAAGGAATCAACATTTCTTAAACTTTCGCCACCAAAGCATTCGAGGCTTCTAAGAAAATCGTCTGAACATGAGCCTTCTCAATTTGAATCTTTGGTAGTTTCCCCCTAAACCGACAAACATCGAATAAAGACCATTTCCCTAAGAAGTAGAGTTGAATATAAAGCGGTCTCATTGAATGAAGCTCAGCACCCCGAAGAACACGAGAACACCGAAGTAACAAGTTGAAACATTGATCGTCTCAGTGGTTATCAAATCCGGATTAACTGATTACGACCGATCACATGAACCTGTTGTGCATCCCCGATGTACACCTTACTCTTCGAGATTGACCAGTTGTCTATTTAGGGGAACAATACATCAACATCATCATTTTACCAAGAGCATTCCAGTTATCTCCCATATAACCAATCAGCCCATAATGTACACACGTACCCAACCAGAGTAGAGACAACAACATCACAGTAACTGGTTGAATCACTGATCTCCTCTACGGATGTCAACTCCGGAATAACTGATTAAGCTCGATCATGTGAATATGTTGTGCGACCTTGATGTAGACATATCTCTCCTCTGATGGTTGCGATCTCATTGGAATCATCATTACATTGTGTACATGAAGCACTAACCGGAAGCACTTTATCATAAATCATATTGAAGATGTCGATAAGCAATATCATCTCACGCTCCAAATATTCTTCTCATATTTCTTCCTACTGAAGGCTGAGTTAACACATACCAAAAGTATCCAGAGACCACTTCCTCCCAAATAGTTGGAATAACACACCACAGGCTATGAGTAAACACTGAGTTTCTCTACGGTTATGACATTTGTCTTTCCCGGGATTACTTCAATAGAGATGAAGTATTAGGTTAATCACGTGTACTCATTGTGTGTTTAGATGTATGTCTCTTTCCCCCTTGCTGGTTTTGATACCTCAGAATCAGCAAAACATAATACACTCATATACTTGAAATAGAGAAGAACACAATTAGCTCAAATATATCTCGTGAGAATCAACTCCTACAGAAACTCTCTCTGACTACCTTTATGAACCCATAATCAACCCATATGAAGACAATTTGTAGTGACCACTGTTGAAGAAAACCCGATATACCAAACTTGAAACTGAAGTCGAATTCCCCGCATTTGTGTCTTAAGCTTGCACTTAAAGATGGAAGAATGGTGTCGAGAATCTATGCTTCAAGCAAATCTCTAAGTACTCACTACTCAAACAAAGTATGAGACATTAACACCTCTTGATATTATCCACATCGTCATCTGCATGTGACACTGAGTAAAACAACGTAACTCCTAATAGTGATAGTTAACCAGGTCTTCAACCATCCACCCCGACTGCTGGTAACTAGATAAACCAAGCCTTCAACTCAAATTCTTAAGCCCGAGCAAGTTATCAAATAAGAACACGCCTTTGTGAAGGTCAACTTCAATCTCAAATAAGTGATAAATGATTAACTCTGAAGTAATCAACTTGTGTCAAATGTCTAACACGTGAATAAACATACAATCGGATGTACATTGACCCACTGAATGAACCGGAGCAAATGATTCCTCAACATCAATGCATTCTTCCTTAAGGTATACATGTAGAAACTGATCTGGAAGATTCACCAATAATGTTTTTAAGCGGATGAGGAAGTCATTTTCCTTAATGTTCATGTGGTTGATTTACAGAGTGCACATTTAGAAAAGAACAATGAAATAATGATCCATGAAGATTTGGCAACGGGATACCAAAGAGCAGATCACTATTCATGAGTGCAACTGCAAAGATTATGATAGTCATTATCCACGCCTTGTGAAGTAACTGGAGATGAGGTTTCTTGAGAATTCCGAGAAGTACTTCTTATATGGTGAACCAGTTGAGTCAGTAGGAACCGGAGCATGAGCTTCAGAAACTGGATGATCAACATTCATTGGAGATTGGAAGTACTCATCAAACAACTCTTGAAAAACAATGAATCCCAAATAGTATATCCCAGTTATCCTTAGTGAGTGAAGACAATAGGCGTTGGAGAGTCGTATGACCATAACTCAAGCATCCATCACCATGTAGAATATTCCCTCTTCTCCCCCTCAAAAATTGCAAATGAAGTTTGCCATTTTTGATTGATCAAGTGAATAAGAATGTATACCAATGAATGGAGATCTACTTGAGGATTGAATGGGCATGGAAAAACATGAAGCTTGTTGATGAAGAATGTCGATGAGAATGGTCATAAAAATGAAGATTTCTCTTCTTCTGAAGATAGAGCGCACTAAAGCGTACACATTTCTTTTCTTTGAGGAACGGGGCCTGAAGTGTTATCTGCAGACGCCATAATGATGAAGTACGAGGCCTAAACTGATGTGAACAGACGTCATTGCCGAGTGAATATCAAGATTGAGTTACTTGAACCCGTGAGTTATGAGATATCAATCCATTTGTAATCCATACTTTAAGCCAGTCCATGTAGTGAAGGATCGAAGTATCTGCAACTGAGTAAGGACTACCTGCACTAATATTACAAACTTGATTGCATATATTTTGGTTAGTGACATTAGTATCCAAACCCTTTGGCGTTTCACAGTCAACCTTGATTTTGTCATCGGTAAACAGCTTTCCGGTAGGCATCCACCTAAGACCAACATCCTTAAACATTTTACCAGATGGAATCCACTTATGGCTAGGTCTAGGATTGGTGACATTCTTATGCACAGTGGAAGACATATCATTATTCCTAGACACCAAAGATTTAGCAGTTTGGATCCATCTAGACGAAGTTTTAGGTTTGTTTTGCATCATAACATGTTGAACCTTAGCCATGTAGGTAGTCTTAGTGGATTGTACCTTGGCATGTGAATTAGGAAAATGTTTCTTATGTGGAAAAGACTCAGAATTTCTAGTTTTGTTTTCTACATGCTTATCATTCTTATGCACATAACTACTTTTAGATGCACGCCAATCCCTAGTCTTTTGAGTGTTCCTAGGTAGTGGTTTATAACTACTAGCAGTGCCTTGAAATCTCGTAGAATTCCTCACCCTAGGTCTTGCCCTAAAATTCCATCTTTTCGAATCTTTGCCTTTTTCCTGGCTTTTTCTAGATAATAGTTCTTCCACAAGTCATTCATATCATATGAATTATGGGTTTTAATGCTTGGTTTTGACACTATTTTCGAACTAATCCTAGAGGTGCTGGGAGTAGAAGTGGCTACGTGTTGAGAGAAAATGGAGCTAGAAGTCTTATTCTTAGGTAATTCTGGTGAAGTGACTGGTTTGGACAAAACTTGTTTTTCATCAACTTGGGAGGCAAACCATGTTTTTGAAACTTTTGGTCTTTCGGATATAAACGCAGTAGGCTGCCTAACAATGGACCGGTTTCTAATGGGATGAGAAACTGGTTTCCCCAAGGTTGATGGTTTTGTAAACTTAGTGTTCACACTTTTCCCTACAGTTTTCCTAAGCTCATTCTTTAAGGCAACAATAGCGAAACTTTTATCCTGAAGTTGAGCTTTGAGTTCATCAATTTTTTCTATCAAAGAGTTTGTTTATTCCAATGACTTAGTTCTAGCTTCTTTGACAGATTCACTTAGTTCTATGTGATGCTTTCTCAAAGACTCATTTTCCTTTAGTAATTTAGCCACATAAATTGACAGTTCATTATTTCTAGTTATAATAGCATCAATGTCTTGTGTATTCTTGACTAAATTACTTTTCTCATTCAAGACAGAAATATGTTTCTTCAGATTGTAAATGGTTGACTCTTTGTCTTGAAGCTGAGCTTTCAAAGTGTTAATTTCAAAAAGTTCATGGAATTCAGGAAGTTCCGGTTTTTTACATGGTTTGTTAAGTTGAAAACTTTCTTCTTTACTCTGTATCGCGATTTCAAGTGAAATGCAATGTTTTTCAAGATTTGAGAATTTGTTTGAAAGTTCATCAAAAGCCTTCTTATCAACCATATCTTTTGTTTTGAGACACTTAATCTCAGACTCAGCCTCAATAACAGAACATTTATGAAATTCATGTTCAGCATCATGATCAGGTTGATTAAGTACTTTAGCAGATGCACTATGTTGAACAGTAAAGGGTACCTCATTACATGACACCTGCTCAATTTCTGGTCTGATATCTGCATCCACATCATGTGTAACAAGAGTCACTGGACCGCTGAATGTGTCAAGCTTATCAATCTCTGAGCCTCTGTATTCAGTGCCAACTGATCCATCATCTGGTGCTTTACCCGACTCATCATTATATGTTGACTCTGACATTCTGCATTCAGCAACACCTGATTCTTCAACAGATACATTACCCAACTTATCACAACTATCTCTCAACTGCACCTGACACTCATTCACGTTTTCATCTTTATGTGTAGCTTCCTCAATGTACTTTTACACATTATCCATGAGTTGTATGAATGTCTCAATGAACACGCTAATTTCCATTCCAGTGTGTCTCTTGAAAGACATTTCAGTCATGTCTTGATCATAATCAGATGTAAATTCCCCACTGATGAATGACTGAAATTGGTTGTGGATCACTTGAAGTGCAGCACTGGAACTAACCTTTTGAACCTTCTCTTTATCAAGTTGTTGTTCCAATTGTTCTAAGTTCAATAGTACTGTTCCCGTTAATGTGGATAAGTCTTGACGGAAGAGGGCAATGCATGTTCGTTCCATTCCAATCGGTGTGAGTAACATAAGGTGTGAGTGAAGTTGTTGATAAGATTCAATGCTGCTTTCCTTTTGCATGGCATTCTGTAGTCCAAGCAGGTGCAATTCTTTTTCATTGGACTCATAGCATGAAGAACTCAAATCATCATTGATTGAATCCATCATCTGTATTCGATCAGTATAGCTAATATTCTCATGGTTGTCTACAGCATCATACAATTTAAGTACTTCTGAAATCACTGGGTCAGTAGAGTAAGACATGATGTGGTAGAATGCACGGGATTTTACAAGTCTTTGATTTAAACCGAGAAATAAAATCTTTCGCGGGATTTTACTAAAATCAAGACCAAACCGTTAAGCAATGACCAATGGAATGTGTTAATATGACTGATGGATCGATACAATGAAAGAAGATTGTGTGATAGGACTTTAGATTGTTCGTAGGAAAATCTGAAATGTTGATTGGATGAGATTTGGATTGGTTGATGCACGTTTTTACGGAGAATTTTTAGGTCTAAAAACTTAAAACCTCAATAACTTTCTTTCGGAGGGTATTTGGGCCTCGAAAAATTCGTTTCACGACTTTGTTGTGAAACCTCACAATATTCAGTATGTTCCGGTTGTTTTGACAGGTATTTCGCTGAGAACGGAGTTACGGATCAAAAGTTATGGCCGTTTGAAGTTTTGACGTAAAAAGTCAACTTTGGTCAAACCTCTTCTTCGTAAAAATTAACCAAGTCGCTATAACCCTTGAACCAAGTCGCTAAGTCACCAAGTCGCTAAGTAGCAACTCGCTAAACCTCAAGTCGCTGTGAATCAAGTCGCTAAGCACCAAGTCGCTAAGAACCAAGTCGCTGGACACAAGTCGCTAAAGCACCAAGTCGCTACACAGTCAAGTCGCTAAAGAGCAACTCGCTAAGGTCCAAGTCGCTAGTAACAAGTCGCTAACAATTTGAACTACAACTCGCTAACACTTTCTGAAGCAAGTCGCTAACCTCACTAAGTCGCTAGCCGTAGTGGAGAATCCACTAACTTGTACTATTTTTCGGCTTGTCTCAATAGACAAGTCGCTAAGCACCAAGTCGCTACCAAAACACACTACAACTCGCTACCGTTTTACAAACCAAGTCGCTACCAAGAAAAGAAGTTCGTAGCTCAAGTCGCTAGCTAGAAAATACTTTAAAAACACACTTTTCAATCCAAAAACAACCCAACCACGATGATTCAAGCCTTCCAAATCAAAACCTAAACACTTGTGATGATCATAAACACAAAAGTACAATCAAAATCTAAACTTTAACACTATAAATCCACCAAATGATGCAAAAACCACTAAACTTTCTCAAACTCAAAAACCACCTAAAAACCACTAGAAATCCAAAGATATGTAAGAGATGATCTAACCTTGGCTCTTGATACCATTTGTAGGATATTGGATTTCACATACACATCAAACCATAACACAAAGTGGGCGTATAAAGGTGAGTTCTAGAGAGAGAAAGTTAGAGGTTTAGGGAACTTAGTGAGAGAAAGAAACGATCTTATTATGAGCTCCAACTCCCTACCTTAGAAGGTAGAGAGTATTTATAGTCTAACAATAAAACGCCACACAACGGGCTGTGGATCAGGCATACAGTGGGTAAAGACCCGTCCGTCCTCCACGGTGTTACTAAACTAAATACTACTTAACACAAATGAACTACGTCTACGAGCTTTCTAACGATTACATATACTTGAGGTGACTGACTCTTTAATACCTGGAATTTCTAATTCCTAACAGTTCTTCGAAGAGCAGACCTGAAAGAGCATATTATAGAAGAAAACGACTTCAAACATTTGATGCCAAATGACTTTGAAGATCTCTATCTTCTGAACCTCCAAGGATACCTTGACCATCTACCTGTTCATGAAAAGAAGGCTCTCTCGGCTGCTGTCAATCTCTCGATCAGAGGCTTGGTCATTCGACAAAGAGTTGGGGATTTTCAGCTTGGAATGGAAAGCTACCAGACTCGGGTCAACCTAACAAGACCGCAATGGGAAGCCTCAGGACTTGAATATCATCACGAATATAAAGTGATTGACACCCCTAGAGCCATCATCTTTATCGACAGATACGGGTCAGTATGCTAATGAGACTGTGCGAGCTTTTCAAATTGAGTGATGGAACTCTTAAGATGGTCGAAGAAGAACTAAACTCAAGAGTGAATGAAATCAAAATTGACCTGAAGCCGTGGAACAAAACCAGATTCTGGTCGGAACAGGATTTGAAGATGTGTGAAGAGTTTGTGGCTGAAATTGGTAGAAGACTTAAGACAATAATGATCTTTCGCAGCCTTGAGATTTTTGTGGGTGGTAGACTTCGTGAATGTCATTACAAGCTGCTTCAAAGAACTGAATGAAGACATCTTCTGGGAGCAGTTTCTTTTGTATGATGTGGTGTATGTACTATGAACAACTATAACTATAATATATGTAGTAGTGATAGGTTATGTATTGTGGTTTCCCTTTTTATCTAAAAGGGAACTTCAGTGTAATCCACTTCACATCATATAAAACCGGACACATTTTTCTCCAACAACGTTTTGTTTCATACATATTTAAATCACTTGAGATCTAAAATCTCAAAGGATTTGAAATTTTTGATCGGGGGAGTGTTGGAATCACTCCTAAACATTATTTCAAGTATTTATATTTCATATGTAATAGGTAGCTTTATTATGGCCTTTATGTTTGTTTAAGGTCAAGCTTATGTAGAAGGCCCATAAGCTTAGGCCCAAGCCCACATAAGAAAGGATGGGAACTAGGAGTGTTGCCATAGGTTCCCTCCTATAAATACTCTTGTAAACCCTCATTTGAGGGTTGGTTGTTCAAGTTATTCTCTTTCACATTCACCTACGCATAACCGCCTCTTATTATTGTTTGTGTGTGTGTTAGATCTTGTTCAATCGCCTTATCTCTTTCTTTATAACTTTTGTTTGTAAAACTAGTGACCTAATAGTGGTATCAATCGCCAAATAGTTGGGTGTACACTTTGTTTTTGAAGTTTGTGGTTTTGGGTCTTACGCGTAAAGATAACGCAATCTTTGATTCTCTTAAAAACTCGTTTTTTACACTTTTTAATCCAAGATTCTTGTACTTTTAATGTTTTGAGGTGTTAAAATACTGGTTTTTGGCAAAAAGTTTCAAACTTTACGCGTGGATCTACGTTTTTAAGCTTGTTTTTGTTCGTGGGTGTCGTTCTACGCGTAACCCGTTTAGAAGTTTTGGTACATCAAATTTCACATTTTTGTGTTCTTTTGGTACTATTGAAGCTATTCCATAACAAAAAACTGGTTTAGAAACACATTTGGGCAAAATCAAAGTTACGAGTAATCCTACGCGTATCAAAACCCTAAAATTACGCGTAAGATTTTTCCTTGGTTTGATCTTCATTTTCCTGGTTTATTCCGTGTTTTCTTACTTGTAAAATCCCAAAAACGGGTTTACTAGAAAATGTGAAGTGTCACGTTTTCTATAGGTTTCAGCTGCATAAAAGTCTGAATAGGTTCATTCTTTTGTGCCTTATTTGGTCCTTTTACTTCTAGTTTGGTTCCTTTTTAGAATGCGCATTAAAATCCCAAAACTATGCGCATCCTAATGAGCATTGAAACTAAAACGGGTTTACACAAAGATTTGGTCAAAAAACAATACCTTATCGAAGTTATCATGGTTTTCTTGTGTTTTTACACTTTAAACTACATGGTTTTGAAGATTTGCCCAATGCGCATCTTGCTGTGGGTGCTTGTTTTTGTTCGAATTTTTGCATCTAGGTGCGCATTTCAAACTTTGAAAAACGGTTTTTGGTCATAAAATTGTGGAGTTTTGTAATTTTCATGTTCTTAGAACCTAATTTTTCACATTTTTTGCTCAAAAATTCTCTTAGTTTCTAACGCAATAGAAATGCGCATTCTGGGT
Source organism: Chrysanthemum seticuspe (assembly GCA_019973895.1). Lineage (NCBI taxonomy): Eukaryota > Viridiplantae > Streptophyta > Magnoliopsida > Asterales > Asteraceae > Chrysanthemum > Chrysanthemum seticuspe. The sequence continues at coordinate 30,362,976 of BPTQ01000003.1, forward strand.
TTTGGTGTTTGAAGTTTTTGTTTCACATGTGGGTTGATAAACCGCTAACTATGGTGATAATCCAGTGATCAAAATGTTTGTTTTCAATATTTCTTTCTCTATTCCGCTAACTTG
>BPTQ01000003.1:30364929-30438160 GCA_019973895.1 Chrysanthemum seticuspe
CAAAACTCAAGAAAACCGTGAAAAAGGTTTTGAAGCCGCTTTTGCAAAATCTCATCAAAACGAAAAATATTTAGAGAGACAGATGCGTGATCTAGCCGCCTCGAAGAATGCTTTGTTGTCTGAATTAGAACAACTGAAACACGAATATAAAAAGCAAATTAACGCTCTCACCTTGGAAAATCAAAATGCTAAGGCTGAGTTGTTAAATTGTCAAAAACAGTTCTCTGCATACAAAAAGCATTCAACGAATCGGGTAGATGACCTTCTTGACGAAATTCTCGGCTTGCAAAACAAACTTAAAGAGTTTAAAACTGTTGTTTACAAACATGGTGAATCCGTAACAGCTATTGAAAAGTTTTCCTTAAAACCCAATCCAAAAGGATATGGAAAAAATCTTGCTAATTACAAACCAAAGCTTTCACTAAAAACATTCAAACCAACTCCTGAAGTTTCCAGTGCAGAATACAAAATTGATAATACTGTCATGAGTGTTGTTGAATATCATCGTCAAGAGGAATTAGATGCAGAAGACGAGAGTCGATCAAAATTAAAAAACGTTGTTTACAACAAACCTTTTAATTATAAAAACGCGGTCACTTTCGTCACACCAACGGATTCTTCTAACACACCAAGGGTTATCATCAAAACACCTGAGTCATCTACTGTTAATCCCAAAACAGAATTTGCACAAACTTATGGTCCTTTACCTTCCATTAGTGAAGTAAACTCAAAACCTGAAAATCGAAAAATTCTTCGATATTTTGACATTTTCATGGCTGACATCAAAATTTTACAACATGAGATAGAATATCGATCTGAAATCAAAGTTGAACATTTTCAATCGCCTTTGGCGCGAGAACAAAGAGACATTTTTCAGAAAAATCTTTTACCTAATGTTAAAAACTTGAAAAGTTGTGCAATTGCCTGGGAAAAGGATTTTCATAAGGAACTTGGGGTAATGAAAAACGTTTTCGAGAAAACAGAAACATCTATTTCTAACACAAAACGCAAAAAGAAACTGTTGAGAAAAGATGTTGATCGACTCTTGGAAGATGTTATCTGTGCTGATATCCATAATGTTGTGTTACTTCATGCCTTGCCATTTGCATCTGATTACATCTCTGCTGATATTGTTGAAACTGTTGTAACTGTTGAGAACACCGATAATGTGCTTCAGATCGAGTCTTTAAAAGCTGAAAATAAACGATTACTCACTGAAATTTACAATGCAAAATGTCGTCTTCATTGGTGTGAAAAAGATATTCACAATCATCAACTTAGTTTTCAAAAGAAAATCGCTCAGTTGAGTGCTAAATCTTCTGATCCTAAAATTGAACAACTGGATGATCAAAACGTGTCTTTGAAAAATCAAATCTCAAAATATGAACAAGAACTTTTAAAAGTTAAACAGGAATATGGTGTCATATTTGATTTACTCAAAAAGACTCGACTTGAAGCATCAAACGAACTTGATCACTATCTTGCTCACACTAGAGATGTCATGAATTTTGCGGGAAATATTCGTTCTGAAAATCAAGATCTGATTCACACTATCTCTAAGTTACGGGAAATGTTAGGAAAGTATGAACAACTTCCGCCTACTGTGATTAAGAGATTAGCACCAGTCACACTTAGTAATCGTGAACCTAGAATTCCCACTGCCAAATCACAAGTTGCTAATGTGTTTCCCTCTACTGAAACAGGAATAGTTGCATCTTTTCCAAACGTCCGCACTTCATAGCCTAGGAGCACTCAATCGAAGAATAGGAAGTTGCGACCTAAGAAAATATCAATAAGGAATGCTAAAGTAGAAGAACACCATAGGACTCTGAATAAAACTCATGTTGCTTTCACTATAGATGTTGCGTCTGGCAAATGTAATACAAATAGTGATGTAACAAATGCTAAACCGCTAAGTACTTTTGATATTCAGTCTGATGCACCTTGTGTTATTTGTCGAAAGAGTATGAATTCTGATTGTCATGACAAATGTGTTGCTAAAGCTATAATCTCTCGATTACGGAATCCTAAGAATCGGAATACCTCTAGGCCCACTAATCATTCTAAGTCTGTACTTGGTAAACCACCTTCTTTAGATTCTAAGGCAACCATTGCTATCACAGTAGCTCCCGCTTCACCTCCTAAGAATGAAGTACCACCTAGTGCTTTCACTAAGACTAAAGCAAAGAGTAGTTATAGATGGCAGAAATGGATATATAACACACTAGGATTTAAATGGATGCCTAAAATTATCAATGTGTGTATGTCTAACATACCTTTAGTTTTCAAAAGAAAATCGCTCAGTTGAGTGCTAAATCTTCTGATCCTAAAATTGAACAACTGGATGATCAAAACGTGTCTTTGAAAAATCAAATCTCAAAATATGAACAAGAACTTTTAAAAGTTAAACAGGAATATGGTGTCATATTTGATTTACTCAAAAAGACTCGACTTGAAGCATCAAACGAACTTGATCACTATCTTGCTCACACTAGAGATGTCATGAATTTTGCGGGAAATATTCGTTCTGAAAATCAAGATCTGATTCACACTATCTCTAAGTTACGGGAAATGTTAGGAAAGTATGAACAACTTCCGCCTACTGTGATTAAGAGATTAGCACCAGTCACACTTAGTAATCGTGAACCTAGAATTCCCACTGCCAAATCACAAGTTGCTAATGTGTTTCCCTCTACTGAAACAGGAATAGTTGCATCTTTTCCAAACGTCCGCACTTCATAGCCTAGGAGCACTCAATCGAAGAATAGGAAGTTGCGACCTAAGAAAATATCAATAAGGAATGCTAAAGTAGAAGAACACCATAGGACTCTGAATAAAACTCATGTTGCTTTCACTATAGATGTTGCGTCTGGCAAATGTAATACAAATAGTGATGTAACAAATGCTAAACCGCTAAGTACTTTTGATATTCAGTCTGATGCACCTTGTGTTATTTGTCGAAAGAGTATGAATTCTGATTGTCATGACAAATGTGTTGCTAAAGCTATAATCTCTCGATTACGGAATCCTAAGAATCGGAATACCTCTAGGCCCACTAATCATTCTAAGTCTGTACTTGGTAAACCACCTTCTTTAGATTCTAAGGCAACCATTGCTATCACAGTAGCTCCCGCTTCACCTCCTAAGAATGAAGTACCACCTAGTGCTTTCACTAAGACTAAAGCAAAGAGTAGTTATAGATGGCAGAAATGGATATATAACACACTAGGATTTAAATGGATGCCTAAAATTATCAATGTGTGTATGTCTAACATACCTGCTTCGGAACCCTCTAACATTTCGGGTTCCACATCTACTTCTATTCCATCTGTGTCGTCTGTGTGTAATGCAGGTGATACAGATCATTCTCTGGATTGTTGATAGCGGATGTTCCCGACACATGACAGGCAACCTTAAACTATTATCAAACTTTATTGCAAAGTTCATTGGCACTGTCAGATTCGGGAACGATCACTTCGCAGCCATCATGGGCTACGGAGATTATGTCAATGGGAACATCGAAATCAGCAGGGTTTACTATGTGGAAGGCCTCGGTCACAATCTGTTTTCAGTAGGTCAATTTTGTGATGGAGATTTGGAGGTTGCTTTCAGGGAGAAAACTTGTTTCATTCGTGATCTACAAGGAAATGACCTTATGTCTGGCTCGCGTAATTCTAGTCTCTACACTATCTCTATGCAAGATGTTGGGAATTAAGGTAAACTACTGATTCTGCCGAAGCATCTACCGAAGAGATTCTGCCGAAGAAGGATGGATTCTGCTGAAGTCACACTTCAGCAGAAGTGTTAAAGCAGATATCGTGTTGCTGCTGAAAGTGTGAATCCACGTAGGAGAGATAAGCTCAGTATAGAGTAAAAGTCAGCGCCGTATTAAAGATAGGTTGGCGCCGAATTATGTAGAGCTTACTCAGAATAAACAATATGCCTAACAAAACAATATGATTAGTTGCATGCTTGTCTAGATGCATGCTTGGTCTATGTTAGTATTAGGAGCGTACATTGTAAACGCTCATTAGGATTTCTTGCCTATATAAGAAACCATGATAGTATGTAATAGTTAAGCTTTTCTCAAGTCTTTCAAGTCTTGTAATAGATCCGAAACATAGAGTTTCTATAATCAAAAGATCCATAGAGGATCAAAGAGTTCTTAGTTATTATAACTTGTATTTATTTTCCGCTACAAAATACGAGTTGTAGAGATCTTCTATTAGTTTGCTTGTGATTACATAGGCAACACTAACGATCTCCGAGTGCTTAAGATCTATCAAGGTCTGTGTGTTTTTAACAAGTGGTATCAGAGCCTCGGGAAAGTCTCTACGATACTAAGAACCATTCTCACCCCCATACTATCAAACATTCATTCACCATGCCTGGATCCGATAATGAAAATGAAGTCACCAACACAAACAACACCAACACCACTTCCATGCAACAGCTTAGTCTTTCAAACAGCAATGGTAAATTTCCCTATTTAAAAAGGGAAGAGTATGATCTTTGGACTATGAAGATGGAAAACTGGATTTCCAATATTGATTGGAATCTGTGGGAGGTGGTAAAGAAAGGAAACAGCCTCAAGAAAATGATTCCATACAGGGATGGGAAGTTTATCATGGCTCCTCCCAAAACTGCTGAAGAGGTGCTGGCCATGCAGAGAGAGCATAAAGTAAAAACTATTCTGCTTCAAGCCATTCCTGAAGATCATCTGTGTGATTTTCACCATATGGATGATGCAAAAGACATATGGATGGCTCTCAAGGCTAGGTTCGGTGGAAATGAAGAATCAAAGAGAATGAGGAAGTCCATGCTGAGACAACAATTTCAGGACTTCAATATCTCCGAAGAAGAAGGTATCCACAAGGGATACGACAGATTCCATAGGATTTTGAGTCAGCTGAACCAGCTGAATGCTAAACCTGATAATGATGATTGCAACTCAAAGTTCTTGCGATCCTTGCCGCCATCATGGTTGCATGTAAGTATTGCCCTCAAGGCTAAAGGAGGGTTGGACATGCTTACCTTTGATGAGCTGTATAACAGACTCAGAACCCTTGAACCTGATGTCAGGACTCCCTACCGTACATCTTCTTCTGGCCATGCAGCTTTTGTTGGGACATCTCACTCTAACATGATGGTATCTGCTCCTGGTTCCAACTACTTTCCATCATCTCCCATTTCCAACTACTTTCCATCATCATGCACTCCCACTCCACCACATAACACTCGTCCCACTCCACCATGTTCTCAAACTAAGACTAGTAGTGTGATGGAGGATGTTCTTCATTCGTTTGTTGCTGATTATGATACTCAGCAGTATCTTGCATATGAAGACTTTGATCAGTTGGACCCTCTTGAAATGGAGGAGATGAAACTGAAAATGCAGGTGGCATTGCTGTCAGTAGACATCAAAAGGTTTGAAGAGAAGTCTGGGAGGAAGTTTGCTTTCAAGGGAAAGGAACCAGCTCGCTTTGATAGGAGAAAAGTCAAGTGTTTCACTTGCCACCAGATGGGGCATTTCTCAAGGGAATGCAAAGACAGGAAAAGTGGAGATGGAGCTAACTACCTTTCCTATCAGCAGAAACAGCAGGAAGCTGGAGCTTCAGCAACTCTCCTCACCATGGATGAACAGGTCAACTGGACTGCACATGAACCTGTTAATGAGGAAGCTCATGATACTGATAAGCTTGGATTGCTTGCAAGGTGTACTTCGGATGAAAGGCATGATCAGTTTGCCTTGATGGGACTATCTCAGGTACACAACTGTATATTTGGTTGTAGTCTAAGATACAATGAACTTAAAGAAGAATTTGATGCTATGAAACCTAAGTTTGATGAATGCTATGTTGATAATGAAGCTCATAAACTAGCATTAAAAATAGTAGAAAGACAAAAAGTATGGTTTCAAAAGAATCAAATAGCTTATGAAGAAAAGATAAAGGTGTTAGAGTTTGATCTAGAAGATGCTAATAATTACTTCAAACTGTCTGAGAAAGCAAAGGATGAAGCTGTGTCTGAGAACCTAGAGCTTAAAGAAAAGGTAGCTGAGGAAATAGCTAGGAATAAACAATGGTTAATTTCAGGTGATAATCTGGCTAGAGAACTCTATAACAGTCAATCAGTAACCTCTGGCTTAGGATTAGGTTTTCAAAAATATGTAGGAGTAGAAGCTAGGTATGATGGTCGTAAATCCACACCAGCAGGGTTAGCTAACTTTGTAAAAGAAGGTAATATGCATGTTGTCCCTGGTCCTATTAGAGGTGAATTTATGCCCACGGACCTATCCATCACTGTGGACTTTGATGGATCACATCATCTATATGGCAAAAAGTCAAAAGACTTGCCAGACCCTGATACCTCATCTAATGACTTTGTCTCTTGCTCTGACAGTGACAATTCATCGGATCAAGGGTCTACTTCCTATGAAAGTTGTGATTCAAATGAGAAGTCTGACCTTTCCAAGCCTGAGCCTACACCCAAGCCTGCACCCCAGTCTACTTACGAGCCTTCTAAGGAAGCTGCTGAGGAATCAATTTCCAAGACAGTTTCTTCTGAAGTCTTGTCTTTTAAATCTTTGAATAATCAGTCTGTTAAAAACAATTCCTTGAATGTTTCTATTTTAAGTACTTCTGCATGTAATCAAACATCTCCCTATTTGAATAAATCTTCCAAGAAGAAGACATGTTTTTTTATGTGGAAGTAAATGTCATTTAATTAAAGACTGTGATTTTTATGAGCAAAGATTGGGTGGATATGCTACTCACCAGAAACATAAATCTAAGTGGACCAATGTTGCTAATATTCCACCTTATGTCCCTCAAGCAGCTAAAACTGACTCTCATTAGAGAGGTTCAGTTACCAGACCTTATGTGCAACCAACTAGCCCATACTTTAAACATGGTTATTGGCCTACATATATTGACTCTATGTATGCTGGGATGGGATATGGGAGCACTGCTGTGAAGCCCTCAGCAGGTTGTTCTTGGACTAACAAGGGACCCAATCATCAATGGAGGACCAAGAACAATGGTGGATCCTCTAAATCTTCATGTCCTAAACCTGTGATCCACAAGGCAGGTTCAAGTCAGTAATGACTTGAACCTCCATCGAATTCTAACCGTTTGTATATATTTTATTGTTGTTTGTAGGATCATCCCCTTAAGCATAAGAATATTGGTATTGTTGATAGCGGTTGTTCCAGAAGCATTTCTGGGAACAGAGATATGATGCACCATTTTGTTCCTATAGAAGGAGGAGGCAATGTGACTTTTGGAGGAAGTGATGGAAGTATCACAGGGAAAGGCACCATAAAGACACCTCATCTAGATTTTGAAAATGTGTACTATGTTAAGGAACTTCAACATTTCAACCTGTTCTCTGTTTCACAAATCTGTGACACTAAGAACAAAGTTCTCTTCACAGAGAATGAATGTCTTGTGCTGTCTAAAGACTTCAAACTCCCAGAAGAAACTTCAATTCTGCTGAAAGTTCCTCGAACTCACAATTTATACACATTCAACCTTAATGAAGTTCAACCTGATAGTGATCTCACATGTTTGGTGGCTAAAGCATCACTTGATGAATCTACTAAATGGCATAGGAGGATGGCTCATGTGAATTTCAAGACCATTAACAAACTCTCTAAAATGGGTCTTGTTGAAGGTCTTCCCACCAAAGTATTCACAAATGATCATAATTGTGTCGCTTGCAACAAAGGAAAACAACACAGAGCATCTTACAAAGCTATCAATGCTATGAGCATCATTACTGAACCTCTTCAGTTGCTCCACATGGATCTGTTTGGTCCAACTCAAGTCAGAAGCATTGATCATAAGTTCTTCTGTTTGGTTATCACTGATGGCTATAGCAGATTTTGTTGGGTTTTCTTTCTGAGAACCAAAGATGAAACATCTCAAGTGCTGACTGAATTCATCACTCTCATTGAAAATCAGTTGAACAAAAAGGTCAAGGGTATTCGGTGTGACAATGGGACAGAGTTTAAAAATGCAATACTTATAGAACTCTGTGGGTCAAAAGGTATAAAATGGGACTATAGTAATCCAAGAACCCCACAACAAAATGGGGTGGCTGAAAGAAAGAATAGGACCTTAATAGAGGCTGCAAGATCAATGCTTGCAGACTCTAAACTACCCACTATGTTCTGGACTGAAGCTGTTGGCACAGCGTGCTATGTGCTAAACAGGGTCTCCATTACAAGACCACAACTCAAAACACCATATGAACTTCTCTTTGGGAAGGTTCCTGTCATTCACTACCTAAAACCTTTTGGTTGTCAAGTGACCATTCTGAACACCAGTGATCCGTTGGGAAAGTTTGATGAAAAGGCTGATGATGGTTATATTGTGGGTTATTCAGCTCATAGTAAGGCATACAGGGTGCACAACTTGCAAGCCAAGAAGGTAGAGGAGACGCTGAACCTGAGATTTTTGGAAGATAAGCATAATGTTCAAGGACAGGGTCATACGTGGTCTTTTGACCTTGACTACTTAACTGATTCCTTGGGTTACACTAGACACTTGGCTAACCAAAATGCAGGTCCTCAAGCTTCTCCCACTAACAATGCAGGTCCCTTAGATGATGACTCTGAAAATGAGTTTGAAGATGATGAGCAACCTATACTTGTGCCTTCTTTCTCCCCTAACAGTATTGCAGGTACCACCTCCAAGGAGATTGCTGATAAAAGTGATGAAGATGACTCTCATTATGCTGAGGACCTTGCTAGGCTTCAGACACAAGAATTTGTTGCCAAGCTTGAAGCAGAGAAACTAAATGGAGGGGTAGCTAATGAAGGAGTCAGCAGAAACCACGTGTCTACTGAAGTTGACTCTGTCACACCTATCATCCACAAATCTGCTGAAGGCTATGCTGTTCCTTCTCAAGTTTCCTCAGACTTTGGAGAACCTCATACACGCTTTCCAAAACCCTCCGATCTTGGAAATCATCAACCCAAAGCTGGCATTTTCACCTCACCCTCTTATGATGCTGCATTTGAACCAACAATCACCAATCTTGATTCATCCATTGAAGTCAGCCCCACTGCTACTCAGAGGATCAACATTGCTCATCCTCAATCCAACATCATAGGTGATCTTCTGGCACCTGCTAGAACTCGAAGGGCTATAACAAGTCCTCAATTTGGACAGATTGCTTTTCTCTCTTATGTCTCCAACCAGCAAAGAGACAATCACACAGACTTCAAACATTGTCTGTTTGCTTGTTTTCTTTCTCAAGTGGAACCAACAAGTGTTTCTCAAGCTCTTAACGATTCAAGCTGGCTAGAAGCAATGCAAGAAGAAATGCAACAATTTCACAATCAGCAGGTTTGGATTTTGGTTCCACTCCCTGATGGCAAATATGCCATTGGGACAAAGTGGATTCTGAAGAATAAGAGAGATGCTCGGGGTGTTGTGATCAAAAACAAAGCAAGATTAGTAGCTCAAGGCTTCAGACAAGAGGAAGGGATTGATTATGATGAAGTGTTTGCACCTGTGGCCAGAGTTGAAGCCATTCGCATTTTCTTGGCATATGCTTCTTACATGGGTTTCATGGTGTATCAGATGGATGTCAAAGGTGCTTTTTTGTATGGTGAGATTGAAGAGGAGGTTTATGTCACTCAACCAAAGGGATTTGAAGACCCTGATCACCCAAATCATGTTTACAAGGTTGTTAAAGCTCTTTATGGCTTACATCAGGCACCAAGAGCTTGGTATGCTAGGCTTTCATCATTCCTGCTGAAGCATGGCTATAGGAGAGGTGCTATTGATAAAACTCTATTCCTAAAGAAGAATTATTCAGACATCATTCTTGTGCAAGTTTATGTGGACGACATTATTTTTGGCTCCACAAACGAAGCTTGGTGCAGGGAATTTGAGGAACTAATGAAGGGTGAATTTCAAATGAGTGCTATGGGAGAGCTTACTTTCTTTTTGGGTCTCCAAGTTCAGCAGAAACAGGATGGCATCTTTATCTGTCAAGATAAATATGTGAGGGACATTTTGAAGAAGTTTGGTATGGAAGGTGTTAGGACTGCCACAACACCTTATGAAGCTCCAAAGACTAAAGCAAATAATGAACCAGATCTACCTGTGAATGTTCATCTGTACAGGTCCATGATTGGTTCATTGATGTATCTAACAGCTTCAAGGCCTGATATTACATTTGCTGTGAGTGTTTGTTCTCGACATCAAGTCACTCCACTTACTTCCCATCTAAATGTTGTCAAGAAGATCTTTAAGTACCTCAAAGGCCAACCTTTTTTAGGCCCTTGGTACCCAAAAGAGTCTCCTTTCAAGTTGGAAGCATATAGTGACAGTGATTATGCTGGTTTAAATCTGGATAGAAGATCCACAACTGGAGGCTGCCAATTTCTTGGCAAAAGGTTGATCTCTTGGCATTGCAAGAAACAAACCATTGTGGCTGCCTCAACTACTGAAGCAGAGTATGTTGCTGCTGCAAATTGCTGTGGACAGGTCCTTTGGATTCAAAACCAGTTGCTGGACTATGGGTACAACTTCATGAACACAACAATTCATATAGATAACCAAAGTACCATCTGCATAGTCAAAAATCCAGTATTTCACAGTCGAACTAAACACATTGAAATCAGGCACCACTTTATAAGAGATGCATATGAAAAACATTTGATAAAAGTGGCTAAAATTCATACTGATGATAATGTGGGAGACCTGTTAACAAAAGCGTTTGATGGACCAAGGTTTCAACACCTCGTGGTCAATATTGGAATGTTAAACCCTTGACTACATAGTTTAAGGGGAGGCATAGGCCTCAGGGGAGGCATATGCCTCAGGGGAGGATTTGTGCAAACTCTGCATATTTTGGTGTCATATCTTTCTATAAATAGTTTTCCTTGTTCAATAAATTTGAGTCTATCATTAGGTTTGTAAAAACATCATTTTGCCAATAGTGATAGCGTTTATTTAATACATTCTATCTTTTTAATTTTCTCTATTTTGCATTTACCTCTGTTATTTATAATTCTTTGCTAACACTAACAGTCTAATAATTCTTTAGTTGTTTGTCTTTGTGTTGTTCTTGTGTATTTTTGTGTCTGTTTTGCACTTATCTGAATTGCAGTTTGTCTATCCCATGAACAAGATCAAATTCATCAAGTGTGATACATTGGTATATGGTCAAAATAGCTAAAAGATGGTTGCTGGTTTCTTCTGAAAGCAAAAGTACTGAAGCATACAATTTGATTCCACTGAAGTTATAATACTGAAGAAAAGAAATTGAAGTCAAATTGTTCATTCATTCATTCAAGAAACAGTTTACAACTTACAGCTTACATAAAGTCAACCTACTACATATGCATCTACAAGATACGAGCTGTACAAAGCTAATCCTAATCGAGTGTATATTTTTCATTCCGAAATCTAAGTGAATGTTGGATATGCATTAGATGCTGGCTTTGCCTTTGTAGGTCTTGCATAACCACCCATTCAGTCTAACTGGCTGGTTGGATATGCATGACCAGCTCGACGAATATGCTTAGGACCAAAATGGAGGGATGGATTGATGAAAACGATTGACGATGACGATGACCACACAGGATGACGGAGAAAAATAACGTGTCCTGTGTGCTTCATCTATTCATTTCAACCAAAATGCAATCGATCCACCCTCCTTAAGCCCTTCTTCTATACGATGTGTGTTGATGCACCAAAAGATGGTGCAGTGAGACCAAGAACCACCTCTCTATATTTGGGGAGTGGCGGATTCCTGGCACGAGGCCTTTGTTGAGGCCGAGGTGCTGGAGGTTGGGAGTATGATGTTCCCTCCTTATAGGAGTCATCAGAATCATCAGCAGATTCACTTGGATTCACTACACCATCATCTTCTGAAGAAGAAAGAAAGGGTGATTTATTTGGTCGTGGGTAGGGTTGAGGAAAGTAACGTGACCATGGGTTTGATTCACCACTTGATGATGATGAAGAGGATGATGAAGATGATGTTGTGAGATCTATGATCTCAGGTTTGGTATTCATGGTGCAATTTGGTTAATTGGGGTTATTTTGCATCTAGGGTTTGTGGTAATTATTTGGGGATCTTGATGAAGAGATGAGTTACATTGGGATCATTTTATAGACGGGTTCGAGGTTCAATGAGTTTAATGCGAGTGGTTGGCACAGTAATTCTAGAAACTTACCGAAGCTATTCGTATCTTTGATGCATTCTGCTGAAGTTATAACTTCAGCAGATTGATCATGTGTTCCTGCTGAAGTGTTGTTTTGGGTTAGGTCAAAGATGCAATACACGTCAGCAATAGTCAACCAAACGGTCTATTTTTGTTTGACTATAATTTGGGCAAAAACTATCAATCCACCATCACTCTCTTCAAATCAATTCAATTCCCTCTCATACAACATCCACAAACACTCATCACTTCAAGAATCATAACCCTAAACACTCATTTCTCTCATGGCTCTTGAATTTAAACATGATCACAACAAAGTTGCATTTCTGGGAAATGGCAAGGGATATGAATTGTACGAACCAATGGTGGAATTCCTGAAAAGGTCCAAGATTTGTTATGCTCTAACTCATTCTCCAAATGAGATATATGAATCACTGATTACTCAATTTTGGGAATCTGCTGAGAAGAGGAGTGAGACAGAGATTAGGGCTGTGATTGATGAAACAGAGTACATAGTTACAGAGGACCTAATTAGGAGAAAGCTTCACTTGGATGATGCTGATGGAGTATTTTACTCTAATCAGGAAGATGTGCTTAATGGGCTAAGAGCTATTGGCTATCGAGGAACAAGAACTGACATGTGGCTGAAGAAGGAACTTTGCCCGAAGTGGAGGTGCCTAGTTCACACGCTGCTTCAATGCATGAGCAACAAGACTGGAGGATGGGACCAGTTCTCTACACAACTGGGCTATGGTATTGTGTGTCTTTCCCAAGGGGTATCTTTCAATTTTTCTAAGTATATTTTTGAAAACTTGGTTGAAAATATTCAAAAGAAAAAGGGTAAATTTTTAATGTACCCAAGGTTTCTGCAAATGATTTTAGACACCACTACCCAAGCCCAATCGTTTTATCCTATAGGTACTTTAACTGCTAAATTGTTTGCAACAATGAGAACCCACTTTCAGGGCGAACATCATCCCTTGCTAGCAGCCATGTTGCCACAAGGTAATGAGGCTGCTGATGAGGAGAATGTGTCTAATGATCCTCCTACTTCACCTGTTGCTACTGATGGTAATCCATTAGTTAACATAGATGAGGGACCTTCATCAACTGTTGAAGCAACTCATGTTACTCCAGTCCAGCCACCCTGTCCCAGTCCAACACCCACACTAGTGACTCAAGATGAGTCTGATCTTAATAGACTACCCACACCAAGTCCTGTTAGGGATCCTCTCAATGAAGATCTTCCTCACATTGAGCATGACCATATTACTGCTGAAAGGTCCAATGAAGCTCCTCTTACCACAGAGCAATCTGCTGGTGGAGCTGAGGACCCTATTACACTCTCATCTGTCTATGCTCTTGTAAACAGGTACGCTGCTGAGATCACTAGTCTGAAAAAGGAGCTTGCAGAGACCAAGTCTTCTCTTGGGAGTAAGATTGAAGAACTGCAGAATCAAGTCAAGGATTTAGAGGACAAACTCAAAGGGAGCTCCAAAAGGAAGCTTGTGGTTTCTTCTGATGAAGAACAAGAAGTACCTCATTTTGAGTCTCTGGATATGTTGGCTGATGTTTCTCTCAATGATCCTTCATCAGTAATTGCTGCCTCCTCTAAGAAGAAGGAACCTGTCCTTTACAAAAGAAGAAAGAGATCTTATTTTCATAAGGTATCTTCTGAAGCTTCAAAGGATCCTGATGTTGACAAGGCTGCATCTGCTGATGTACATATGGAGGATGCATCTTCAGATCATGGTCAATCTTCCTCTGTTCAAGAACCGTCAGGCTCTTCACCTTCAGCAGATCTTTCTGATGTTGTTGCCATGACCACTCCAGTTGATCATCTGCATCAACATGTTGACTTGGGTATTGCTACTGAGGTTCCTCTCGTTGATTTAACTGAAGATGAGTGTGCTATGAAGCTTGATGATAAAGGGAAAGATGTAATAACTGAAGATGAGCTTGGTCCAGACCTGGTAAGTGAGGAGGAAAGACTAGGTCAAGCAAGTAGATTGGCTGAGTTTGAGAAGTCAAAGGAAAGTGTAGCATTGGCTCATCAACTTGAAACAGAGGATTTTTCCTCTTTAACTCCTGAGAGAAGAAGAGAACTGGATGCAATGAGGGTTCAGATGCCTGCTGAACACTGGGATATTCTAACTCAGCAAGTCATTTCAAGACCTTCTCTTGCTCAAAGTATACTAGGTGGAGATTTCCTCAGTGACAATTATGTGGAGCGAATGATGGCTCAGGGAAGACAAAGGAAGCAAGAAGCTATTGTACAAAAGAGGGCCATCAAAGCTCAGAAGGACAAAGAGAAACCTCCGTCTAAAGCTGAAATAAGAATGGTGGTGAAAAATCAATGCTCGATGTACAACTCTGGCTTAACAATGAAACAAGTCAAGGCTTTTCCTGATCATGTCCTGTATCGCAAATATAATCAGATCATGAAGGACAAATCATCATCTTCAGCACATTCTACCCACTTGAGAAGGATAACAGAGAATGAAGCTTCTCCAGAAGCCAAAAGACTCAAGTCTGATGATGCTCCAGCCAAGGAATCGTCTCCAGTCATTCCTGCTGAAGCAACTTCTGAAGTTGCTTCCTCTACTGACAAGGATCCATCTGCTGAACCGCTTACCAATTCTCCTGAAGCACATGATGTATCAGCTCCCACTTCATCAGTGATACCCGTTTTCATTCTAGAAGATTCTAAAGTTAAGGAAGCTGATCTCACTGACATAAAAACAAAAAGGGCAATACAGATGCTCCACAGGATGAATGCACTTCGTTTTCCAACTAAATCCCCCTCTGCATCTTCAAGTCTTATCACAAGTGTTCAAGATAAAAATGCTCCCTCTGGGGAAATCTATAAACCTGGAAGGAGGACAAAGAGAATGGCCAAAAGATCTCCAGTAGATCTTGAAGCTGATAACTCAACTTTCATAATTGAGGGCTCTGCTGCTGATTTTCCTGATGGAAATTCAGATGAGGTGGTAGATTGGAAATTGAAGGATGATGAGATGAATGTCATTCATCGAAGGGACTCCACTTCAATGGAATTCACCTTTCTAAAGGAAATTCTACACTTGGTAGACAGGGCAGACTTACTTTCTCTGTTCACTCGTGTTACCACCTACTACTGCAACAAGGAACCACAAGGTTCTGGGATGTTCTTACCAGGAAATCTTCAAGTCCTGTTAAACTCTCACATTCCCAATAGCAAAGCACATTCCATTTGGGAAAACTCACATCGGTGGAAGCTTGCATCCTGGAGATTCTATCCTCTCCCTCGTGTGCATGTGCTTGAGACTAAGGGAGGAATCACTGTCTGCATGTTTTCTGAAAGAAAGTATCCTTTGCCCAAAAGACTTATGGAAAAGATGCTGAGTCAGAAATTGGAAATTCCTCCAGATCCTGTGGGCAATGAAAGACAGTCTGCTTTAACATTGGTGGGATTGATCAAGACTCAACTTCAACAACTGCAATAGGCCTCATCCTCATCCATATCAGGACACTTGGTACCCTCTGCATTACTTTGTTTTGTTCCTTTTTATTTGTGTTATGTATATACCTGTCTTTTCCTGTGTTAAATTTTTCAGTTCTTAGTTAAAAAAAAAAAAAAAAAAAAAAAAAAGAAAAAAAAAAAAAAAACTAACTTTTATGCAGTTTTGTTTGTTGTCCCATTATGATGGTTTTTTAACTCACCTGATGTACCTTGTGTATTTCAAAGAGTTGGCTAGTCCAAAGGGTACAGCTTTGGTAAAGACACAACAAATCTGTTGATAGCTGTAATGGTTTGCTCAAAATCATAGGGTCTGCAACCACCCATGCTTAACTACTGAGGGTTGTATGGTCATCAATTCACCATGGTCTATTCCTTTTTGGAATCCAAGAATTGACTAGCCCACATGTATATGGCATGTGGTAAAGGCAACTGAATCCATAGTTGGTTCTCAATTCACCAATTCTAAGAATTGACTAGTCCTAAGCAAACGGCTACAGGTAAAGACAAGACAAATCCGTTTATATGGTTGCTGGTTTGCCAATAAATCAGATGGTTATCAATGTACCATAGTTTTCGAACTCAAACATGTGGCTACTCCAGTAGTAATGGCTATTGGTAAAGAGACATCAAACCCATTAATTTCAATGATTCACCTCTCACAGGAGTTAACACACCTGGAAGTGATGAGAATAGTATGAAACTTATATGTCTTGATGTACATGATGTCATATGTTGCTGCAAAGATCTGGTGTATCACAGTTCAATCATCAATAGAGATGTTCTTCTTCTGAATCTTTGTTGCTGATCCTCAAGATACTGGCCATTCATAGCTCAGAAGTGTTTTAAGATATGGAGAGGATCTTGTTTGGAAATTTTTCGTAAAATGGTACAATCCTCAACAGCATTATCGATCTATCAAGGAAACTGGAACTTAACCTCGTCAAATTCCAGTTTAGGGGAGGATTGTTGGGAATTAAGGTAAACTACTGATTCTGCCGAAGCATCTACCGAAGAGATTCTGCCGAAGAAGGATGGATTCTGCTGAAGTCACACTTCAGCAGAAGTGTTAAAGCAGATATCGTGTTGCTGCTGAAAGTGTGAATCCACGTAGGAGAGATAAGCTCAGTATAGAGTAAAAGTCAGCGCCGTATTAAAGATAGGTTGGCGCCGAATTATGTAGAGCTTACTCAGAATAAACAATATGATTAACAAAACAATATGATTAGTTGCATGCTTGTCTAGATGCATGCTTGGTCTATGTTAGTATTAGGAGCGTACATTGTAAACGCTCATTAGGATTTCTTGCCTATATAAGAAACCATGATAGTATGTAATAGTTAAGCTTTTCTCAAGTCTTTCAAGTCTTGTAATAGATCCGAAACATAGAGTTTCTATAATCAAAAGATCCATAGAGGATCAAAGAGTTCTTAGTTATTATAACTTGTATTTATTTTCCGCTACAAAATACGAGTTGTAGAGATCTTCTATTAGTTTGCTTGTGATTACATAGGCAACACTAACGATCTCCGAGTGCTTAAGATCTATCAAGGTCTGTGTGTTTTTAACACAAGACATGGTTGCTTCCTCTCCCATCTGCTTACTTTCTAAGGCAACATCAACAAAATCCTGGCTATGGCACCGTCGTCTCTCACATCTAAACTTTCAAACCATCACCAACCTTTCTCGACACAAACTAGTTGAAGGACTCCCACGATTCCGGTATTCAAAAGATCACCTTCGCTCAGCCTGTGAACAAGGGAAAAGCACTCGTGCTCATTTTCCTTCAAAGGTGGAACACATCTCTCAGCATGTGCTACATCTTCTTCACATGGATTTGTGTGGCCTGATGCGCGTGCAAACGATCAATGGCAAACGCTACATCTTAGTAATTGTTGATGACTACTCACGATGGACTTGGGTCTACTTTCGTCGAAGCAAAGACCAAGCTCCATAAATGATCATCACCTTTCTACAAAAATACAGGTTTAGCTCAGCAACACCGTCAGGATAATCAGAACAGGCAAAGGAACTGAATTTGTCAACAAAACCCTTCGTGAATTTTATGAGAAAGTGGGAATTCAGCATCAAACATCTATTGCACGTACACCTGAACAAAACGGAGTTGTTGAAAGACGAAACCGAACGTTAGTGGAAGCTGCAAGAACAATGTTAATCAATGCTAAACTTCCAGATTACTTATGGGCAGAAGCTGTATCTACTGCATGCTATACTCAAAACCGTTCTATGATCACAAAACGCCACAACAAAACACCTTTCGAGCTTGTCCACAACTACAAACCGAATATCAAACACTTTCATCTATTTGGATCCCTTTGCTATCCGAATAATGATCGTGATGATTTTGGAAAGCTCAAAGCCAAAGCTGATATTGGAGTCTTTATTGGATACTGTGACAATTCTAAAGGTTTCCGAATCTGGAATCGTCGAACTAAGGAGGTAATGGAAACGATTCATGCTCATTTCGATGAACTCACGAAAATGGCTTCTGAGTATAACAGCTTAGAACCCGATCACAACCGCTTAAACTTCCCTCAACCCCCATCATCAGCTGAACAAAGCCCCCAGCTCACTCGTCAACAAATGGAAAGGTTATTTGCTCCTCTGTTCTGTGACGATATTGATGAACGTGCTCCAGGTGTATCCGATGTTTCCGCTGCACAACCTGATAATATTCCTATACCTGATACACCTGCTACAACAACTACTGTTGAAGATGCACCTACACCAGTTGACTCCAACACAACAGTTGAACACACCGCTTCCAACAATGATGAACCAGCTGATGATATTCTGAATGAAGTACCCCTACCTGCAGATTTTGATCCAAATGCGTTCTTCAACCCGTTTGCTAATGAGACTGCTGCACCAGATGTCGCGGAATCTTCAACAAACAATTTGAATCCACAGAATCTGCACAATGTATACCAACATCAACCCTCTACACATAGATGGACAAAATACCATCCTCTGGCTAACATTATTGGCAACCCGAATCAACCAGTCGTTACGAGACAACGTCTTCACACAGACGGTGAACATTGCATTTATGCACTCACTGTCTGCCAATCTGAGCCTAAAAACATTAAAGATGCAATGACAAAAGACAACTGGATTGAATCCATGCAGGAAGAACTCAACCAATTCAAACGTCTTGAAGTATGGGAACTGGTTGAAAGACCAACATGGGTCTACGTCATTGGTCTAAAATGGATTTGGAAAAACAAATTGGATGCTGAAGGGAATGTCATCCGAAACAAGTCGCGTCTAGTTGCTAAGGGCTATCGTCAGGAAGAAGGAATAGACTTTGAAGAATCTTTTGCTCCGGTTGCTCGTCTTGAGGCTGTTCGGATATTTCTCGCGTTCGCGGCTCATATGAATATGACGGTCTATCAGATGGATGTCAAAACAGCGTTTCTCAATGGACAACTAAAAGAAACGGTCTATGTCAGCCAACCAGATGGATTCGTTGATCCTGAGTTCCCGAACCATGTCTACAAACTGAACAAAGCTCTTTATGGTCTCAAACAAGCCCCTCGGGCATGGTACGATAAGCTATCATCTTTCCTCATTGCCAATAATTTCACCAAAGGCTCGGTTGACCCAACTCTTTTTATACAATATCACGGGGCACATATCTTAATTGTTCAAATTTACGTGGATAACATCATTTTTGGGTCAACACATAAAAAGTTTTCAACCGCTTTTGCAAAACTAATGAAGAAAAATTTTGAAATGTCCATGATGGGTGAACTTACGTTCTTTCTAGGACTGCAAGTTCATCAATCACCCCATGGTATTTTCTTGAGTCAGTCCAAATATGCCCTTGAATTGTTAAACAAATTTGGAATGACAACCTGTGACACTTATGCCACACCAATGGCTCATACCAAGAAATTAGATGCTGATTTACATGGGAAAATGGTTGACCCCACCAAATACCGAAGTATTATTGGGTCTCTCATGTATCTAACAGCTAGCAGACCTGATATTGTCTTTGCCGTTTATCTATGCTCCCGTTATCAGTCGCGTCCAACTGAAACCCACCTCTCTGAGGCTAAAAGAATCCTCCGATACATCAAGGGAACCATTAACTTGGGGATCTGGTATCCGAAGGATTCTGGTTTTGAACTAATCGCTTTTTCAGACGCCGATCACGCAGGATGCTTAGACTCAAGGAAAAGTACTTCAGGAGCACTACAATTTCTCGGTGATAAACTGGTGTCTTGGCAATCAAAGAAGCAGGATTGTACATCGCTGTCATCAACCGAAGCAGAATATGTAGCCATGTCCGCGTGTTGTGCTCAAGTCATCTGGATGAGAACACAACTCAAAGACTATGGTTACGTATTTGACAGAATCCCGATGTACTGCGACAATCGGAGTGCCATTGCCATCTTGTGCAACTCTGTTCAGCACTCGAAATCAAAGCACATCGATCTACGCTATCATTTCATCAAGGACCACGTGGAACAGGGTACCGTTGAATTATACTTTGTGGGTACTGAATACCAATTGGCAGATCTGCTCACCAAAGCCTTGCCCCCCGCTTGGTTTAATGAGTTGGTCCACCGGATTGGTATGAGCTGTTTGACTCAAGAGGAATTGGATGACCTCTTAAAACAGTCTTAAAAACCTGTCAAACACCAAAACATCTTTTGTAAATATATTTTCAAAAACAAAATACAAAAATATAAAATCCGATAAAACAACAAAAATATTCTCCTAATCTATCTTTCTTTCAACATGGCAAGTACATTTCTTCCGTCAACACTTTAATCTTTCAAAATTCAGTATTTTTCTGATCAAGTGTTGAGGGGGTGAAAATAAACTCTTAACTGTTTCAAAACATCTCTGTACTTGCATGTTATCACATCTCGGTTGATTCTTTTACAAATGGTGGTACATTTTCTGGTTCAAAGACACTCCTCGGACTTAAATTAATAACCTTTCATTATTTTCTCAAGTCGAGGGGGAGTGTTGTCATGTTTCTTTCCTAAAAAATTTGTTTGGTAACCAAAATGGAAGTTAAAAGGCTTTGTTTGAAAAAGGAAAAGGTGGAGGGACCAAAACTGTCAAAAGGTTAAACTCCCTTTTAATAAAACACCCTCCCACCTACTTTCACTTCTCATTTATTGCAAAAACCCTAAAACCATCCTACGCCTAAAATTCACTCAAGAAAACCGTGCTTTTGATCTTCATCTTGTAAGTGTTTTCGTGATTACAACATGTTTTTAAGATAAGGTCTTGAATTTCATGTAAATCCTACGGCTAAAACGGTTTCTACGCGTGATTAGGTGTTCTACGCATATGCGTAAGAACACACAATCAATATGTGTGTGTTTGTGGTGAAATGATTTGTGTCAAAACGTTCATAATACATCAATGATACCATTTTAACCATCAACATCCACCCAGAAACACGAATTGATGATTTTTGAAAATTAGGGTTTATGAGTCGAATTGGGTTTTTTCAAATGTGAAGTGTTTTGGTCAAAAAGATTGTTGTGTTATGCTTGTGTGATGATGAATTGATGATATCCATGCCTTATAACCACCCAGAAACCTTAATTGATTCAAAATTAGGAATTAGGGTTTAATGTTCTAAAAATTGGGTATTTTTTATTCACTGCAAACTAAGTGTTAAGATTTGGTCAATATGCTCTCAGAACATCTAAGATATACCAGAAAAAGTTTGGTGCATAATCCATGGCTAAAATTCATACGCGTAGATTTAGGGTTTTAAAACTACGCGTAAGAGTTTCTACGCGTAACTGAAAAAATGTCCAATTGTGTTTTGATCTGTCATAAACTGAATGCTATATGTTAATCATTGATGATGTGATGCTTTATTTCAGGCTTGCAACACATAATATTCAGAATCAAGGTTGTTGTTAATCTACGCATAAGGATCACCTTACGCGTAGCTTGTTATGCGTAAGATTAGTCTTACGCGTAGCGTCTACGCATAAGGTTCTACATATGCGACTACGCGTATCCTGTGAAGGATATGCGTAAACAGTGACCTCTACGCATAAGGTCAACTCTTACGAGTAGCCTTACGCGTAAGGTTAATATATGCCTACGCATAAGCTCTACGCATAAGGTACCCTTTTCCTACGCGTAACACTTCTTACGCGTAGGTTAGGATCCTACGCGTAAGTTTACGCCTACGCATATATCATTCCTGTCTACGCATAACTTTACCAATCCTACGCATAAGCCGAGATCATTCCTTCGTTATGAATTGTTACATGTACAAACTTGTAAATAAACTAATCATATCATCACGAATCCAAAAATGTCACTAATAAACTTAAATCGTTTGATATGTTGTGAACAATAAGTGATAAAATAAACTTTAAAACTTAAAGTTAACTAACTCACGAAACATTTCACGACATCATTGAACTATTGAACATACCAGTGACTTAGGACTCGTAACAATCACTGTACATTCAATAACTAGACAATAAGACCTTCTGTTGACTAACATTATGTCTTTCGATATGTTGGTTCTTTTGGCTAATGTTATTTCAGATCACGACATGGCTGAACAAATGAATGTGGATGCACCTGAAGTTCTCTCCATTGCTGATATCTATCCTCATGGCTATCCAATGAAGATAGGAAAGAATAATCTCCATGTTGACTTTGACACCCTCACTTGCTCAGAATCTTCGTGTCTAATTGCTAATGATATTCTGAGGACTCATCCGTATCAGAATATGCTCACTCATTCTGCATCTGTTCCTGAGATCTATATCCAACAGTTCTGGAACACTATGGAAAGGGTCAAAGGACGGACTGCTGTGACGGTGACTCTGAATCACAAACAAGTCACCATTACACCTGCAGACTTAAGGGCTGCTCTCCTAATTCCTGAAGTCAATCCAACCAAACTATATGCCACACTTGCTGAAGAGCTAACTCTCCAATTCTTAATCGATATCGGTTATGACGAGGCTACAGGAGTAATCACCAAGCATTCTCACGTAGAGCTTAAGAGTATTCCTCAACCCTGGAGAACTCTCTACATGATCATCACCAAGTCTGTTTCTGGTCGTGACAGTGGCTATGAGCATCCTAAGCTCATGGAACTGCAAATATTTTGGGCATTGGTCAACATGAAACACATCGCTATCGAAGCTCTGATTTGGGATGACATGATGTCATTTCTCAACAAACTTGGCTCAAAGATTCCCTACATCAGATATACTAAACTGTTGATCCAGAGAGCACTTGGACTTCATCCTGATATTCCCAAGCGGCTCAATGACCCCGACAATCACGATATGTTGACGGAACCTATTCTATCTGTCAGAATCAAGGAATCGTCTACAAAGAAACAAGGTGCTGTGTTGCCAGATTTCCTTCTAACTGAAGATGTCAGAAAGCTCGAAACGTACAAAAGGTATCTGGAAGCAGTTAGACAAGGCAAAGTTGGTCATCTCGACGAAAAATCTTCTGGAACACCTGTAAGAAGAACCAGAAGAGGAAGTGCAGGAAGCGCAACAAGTACTGTGAGTCAAAGGAAGGTTCCTAAAAGGAAACCTCCTTCTAAAAGGATTGTTCCCGTAAAGGAAGCCGAACCTATTCCCACACTTGAACCACAAAGACAACTTAGGGACGAGAGCTCTGAAGATACTGATACAGATGAAGAGTTTCATTACTCTGCAACTGCAACTGCAACCGAAACACCTGCCTCAGTAGCAAAACCTCCAAGTCCTCCAGCTGTCCAAGAAAAAGGGAAGACTCCAGCAATTGTACCCTATGATGAGAGCTCTGAAGAAGAAGAAGAAGAGCAACTGGATAAATCATACAGGAAGAAGTTCAAAATCGTCCGACATCGTCAAAAGGATGAAGAATTTGCTAAAGATCAAATGGGTGGCCCCGGAGGATCAAGTGGTGCTGCCCACTCCTCTCCAGATCCTGATGCGGTTAATCGACCCGATAAGGGATCTGGTGCCACCACTCTTCTGCAACAACAAAAGCTTGTGGAGGATACTATCGACTATGATTTTGAGAAACCAGAAACTGAGAAAGATAAAGATGATGATTATACGAAGTTTCTTCTGGACAGTCCTACACGCTCACAGAAGGAAACTTCTGAACCACCAAAGGACCCGGAATCTCCTCACATCTCATCATCATCGGATTCTTCGTCTCATTCATCACAACCACCATCTAAGAAGTCAACCAAATCATCATCCAAATCCGTGAAGAAACCACCTAAATCTTGGATTTCTCAGACTCATAAAAGAATTGTGAAAGCTGTCCAACAAGTCAGAAAGAAGGACATACTTTACAGAAAAATGAATTGGTTTGCTGACCAAATTCAGTACTTAAATGATGAGAAAGACAAGATGCAGAAAGAAAGGGAATTTGTTCAGAAGTTCATGAAGAGTCATCGTAAAGAGGAACTGAACGAAATGATCGAAGGTTACACTAACAAGTACCTTCAGGATATCGTTCCTAAAGTCCAAAAGGAACTGGAGAAGACAGCAAGAGATCATACCCACAAGTTTCTTCTCGACACTGTCCCCGGTGTAACTAGAGAAGTATTCTCCAGATAACTCACTCCAAACATCGTCGCATTGGTTAAACATACAATGGCCAAAGAAGCTGATCTCTCTGAATCTGAGTTAATCGCTAAACTAGTGATGCAAATGTCAAAGCGATCTGGAACGTTTACTTCGGATGAAGCTAAATTTTTCGAAAGTCTACTTGATTTTCAACTCAGATCATCATGCAAGGAGACAGCCGATCAACCCAAACGACCAAGAGATGACGAT
Organism: Chrysanthemum seticuspe; assembly: GCA_019973895.1. Taxonomy (NCBI): domain Eukaryota; kingdom Viridiplantae; phylum Streptophyta; class Magnoliopsida; order Asterales; family Asteraceae; genus Chrysanthemum; species Chrysanthemum seticuspe. The sequence goes on from BPTQ01000003.1 coordinate 30,389,432, forward strand.
GATAAGGACAAGGACTCTGCACCAAAACATCAGAATGATCGATGAAAGGTTGTTCAGAAGGGATCAGTTCAGACGATTGGAGAGCTTTGTTTGTGGTCGACCCAGGAGGAACATTACTGGTTTTCAACGCCCTGTTTGCACTCCTGGAAAAATCACTGGACTTCCCGGTACTCCTTGAATTGTTTCTATTCACTATATTTGGATGCATGATATAATATGTCAATGGCTTGTGCACTCATAACAGTGTACAACCCGTAATTGTCAAGAAAGGACCCTGTGGTATGCCTCAGTGCCACAATCCTTATAAAAGGAGCGAAAGCTTCTTATTTTTGAGTAAAACCTATCAAACCTTTCACTTTTCAAGGTTTTGCTAAAAAAGACAAGTACTTCCCCATATGAATTTTCAAAACCTCAACCGTTTATATCACTAGTTGAGGGGGAGTATTTGAATTAAAACTTTGTTCACAAATTGTTCATAGTGGTCATCTTCCCGCAACACTCGAAATGGTCATATTTATTCTCAAACGTTTCAAAAATAACATTTTCATATGCCATTTTTGAGGGGGAGAAAATTGTGTGATAAGAAATATGTTGTGCAAACATGCAAATGAATCTGTGTACCTCAGACTTAACCAACGAATTGACGATACTAAACTGTTTGTAACTCGAAAAGACTTGTCCTGGACGGGTAATAATTTCAAGCTAGTTCGCTAGTAATGTAAACGTGTCTCGCAAAGGACTTGTCCAAGTAGAAAGTACCATTCGAGAAACTTTTGATAGACATGAACTCTGATGGGTATGACAACCTTTCGAGGTTTGTCTATACCTTCAAGGTAGTTATTAGAGCTAGTTGTCACCTAAAAGCTGACAATGCAACTCTTTAACTATGCAACGTAACCGTGTCTCGCGGGGGATTGTCTATCTTCGGTGGATCAATTCAAAAAGTGCGCGCTCTTTCCTCACTGTGCATTTAACCATTAAAACTATTAAGCACACGTGGAGGGGGAGTATTTATGCAAAACATCACCTCTCACTGTGGTTCAAACATGTTTTTCATTAACAAACCCTTTGAGAGATATTTTAACATACAGTGGTTTTAATGGCAAACATAGGTTAGTCATGGAGTTATAAGATGACTAAGGTTAGGAATAACCGTCCTATGATCCGCCAGAGCCGGAGGGATCTACCCAAGGACACTACCATTAGTTAGTGTTAGAAGTCCTTAGGAATGATTCTAAAAAGGAGAAAATGAGAATCGGAGAAAGAAGGAGTTGAAGAATCAAAAAAGAAATGTAAAGTAAAGGGTGAAAAGAAATAGCCCTCCAGATTATTCAACTTAGGGCAGACACCGGGTTCAATTCATATGCTACTGGTTTTCACTTAGTGACACCGGTATTGAAGATTAAAAGTCGTCATGGACCCAGTGACGCATGCACTAAACCTTCTTAGCCACTCAAGTTTTTCTCAACAAAAGCTTGTTTCATTCTCACAGGGAACCCTATGTAAACTATTGGCTTTCTCTTAGAGATCGCTGGTATTGAAGAAGGAGACCCTCTCCCTAGTCTCCGCTCAGGAAAACCAAAACGCACTACTGAGTCTAGAGCCACGAGATTCATCAAAAGATCTCTTAGGAACACTTGACATTTAATCACTTGATGATCAACAAATAAGATTATCAGTGGTTCATATCGAGTCCTTCACAGATCTTAGCAATCTGTCGAGAACATTTATGAGAGGTTCACATCTGTGATCCTCAGTGATTGAATGGAAACTCCTGCCAGGGTCAACATCAAACAGCCCTGACAGGAGGTCACTTCGGTAACTCCCCATGGATTACGCGGAGTGTGTCTCAAACGGTCTACAGTCGTGAGGTGATGCTTCGGTGTACCTTAGCGACTCATCTGAACTGTAGATGTACTTCGGTACATCGCGTTATCTCACTTGTGGGACTCCGGTTCAGGAACGGCCTTTGTAAGAATTAGAGTTGTGTTTTCACACTATGCTGTTAACACTCTCTAAGTTCAAACTTGTAAGTGCCAGAAACCGCTTATTACTAACCGTTTGAAATGTTTTCTTCTTATGGAAGCTCCGGAGCGGGATGATCGTGCTGATTCTTCTCATGCTCACGCCAACATCATCACTAATGGAAGTTCTATTCAAAAGCAACACAACCGTTAGAATGATTCTTCGTCAAACCAAAGAATCTACAAAGTTAAAGACCTATAGAACTTCATCAGTATTGTATTCCAACGTCAAAGAGCGTGTGAGCATGTTGAAGAATGACGTGGAGACACTGGAGCAGCAAAGCAGACCTGAGGCAGACTGATGCAGACAACAACATACTATCACTTTCACCACAAAGAACAATGATCAAAGAACAAAGTTAAAGATGACGTCGAAGCATAACTGTTCAAAGATAACTATCTCTCTACACTGGGGAGATTGTTCGAATCAAGGCAATTCCTCTCACAAGAAAGAAGAATGTCAGAAGACGTCACAGCTACTATTACATCAACGCCTTCACCGTTTACATTCTTATATACTTGAGGGGGAGATTGTTGGAATCACTCCTAAACAGTATTTCAAGTATTTATATTTCATATGTAATAGGTAGCTTTATTATGGCCTTTATGTTTGTTTAAGGTCAAGCTTATGTAGAAGGCCCATAAGCTTAGGCCCAAGCCCATATAAGAAAGGATGGGAACTAGGAGTGTTGCCCTAGTTTCCCTCCTATAAATACTCTTGTAAACCCTCATTTGAGGGTTGGTTGTTCAAGTTATTCTCTTTCACATTCACCTACGCATAACCGCCTCTTATTATTGTTTGTGTGTGTGTTAGATCTTGTTCAATCGCCTTATCTCTTTCTTTATAACTTGTGTTTGTAAAACTAGTGACCTAACAGGGAGAAAATGTGATATAAATATGAAAGATGATAAAAGGTGACCATTTTTGTCTCAAAGTGCATACTGCTCTCTAATATGTGCTAAACTCTTTTCGAATCTCGAAGCATATATTAAGGGGGAGTACTTCTATACAATTATAAACCTTCAAGGTACAAAGATTTCTATGTTTTAACCTAATGTACCTTGATTGTGTGTTAAATGGTTTCTAAATATTTGGTAATCGTGGATGTATTTCAAAAGATCTCTTACCTCTATGTGATAAAATGATTTCATATATCCTATGCACATATTGAGGGGGAGAATTTACCAAGAAAATCAAATGGCTGTTTCTACAGAAATAGTGATCCAGAAATTATTTCAAAGATCTCTTGCCTCCACGTGCTATCGAATTTCAAAATCTTATGCACATGTTGAGGGGGAGCATTTCTAAATGATTAAAACAATTAAGGTACAAAATGCTTTGATATTATATCACAAGTACCTTGATTGATTTTCAAATGATTTTTCAATTGGTTTCACGAAAGAATGAACTGTACCAAAAGACCGACCATTTTACTTTATGTATGGAGTTATAAGGATGGTGAGGTTAGGTATTCGTTCCCACGATCCCGCCAGAGCTGGAGGGATCTACCCAGGGACAATCCACTAGATAGTGTAGAGTCCTTAGGTATGATGAAAAAAAGGAGAAAAGTGAGATATGGGAAGAGTGCGGACTGAGAAAGAGCTAGAACTGGAATAAACCCAACAAGGTTCTAGTTATGAAGTCTCGGTAAGCACTGAAGGGGTTTAAGAATGAAAAAGAATTAAATGAAAAAGGGTGAAAAGAAATAGCCCTCCAATAATTCAACCTTAGGGCATAAACCGGGTTCAATTCATATGCTACTGGTGGTTACTAAGGTAACACTGGTATTAAAGACAAGACATCATGGACCCAGTGATGCACTGCACTACAACTTCCCAAGCCACTCAAGTTCCTCTTAAAAGGACTTGTTTCATTCTCACGGGGAACCAACATAATCTATCGACTTTCTCTTAGAGATTGTTGATATTGAAGAAGGAGACCCTCACACTAGTCTCCGGCATAGGAACCAAATGTGCACAATTGAGTCTAGAGCCACGAGATCATCTAATAAATCTCTTTAGGACATTGTCAATGAATACTCTCTGTTTCACACAATGTGGAAAGAGAGATTAAATCCTAAGAGTCCTACGCATTATCCTTGTGGTATTCCCAGAACATCTGAGTGATATGCTAACATATTCACGATGAAGATGGAAAGACTTCTAGAGCCAACATCAAACAAGCTCTTGGTAGGTGGCATGTGAGATCTATCCAATGGATCAACCATGTGAAAACTGAACAGAAACAATGGGGCGATTCAAACTTATGAATCAATCATGGTTCAGGTTATGGATTGACGGATACCTTTGAAAAACCGGTCGTTGTGCTTAAAAAATCTTTTCTTTAGCACATCGACTGTGTATTAATATTTCAAATATAAAAGGTGTTTATGATTGATAATTGATGGTTCTTAAAACCTTCATTGTATTGCAAAAACAATTTATTAAGCAATACTCGATTGTTTTTTCAAATCTCTTTTCATCAATCAGTAAATCTCAAATTCGCTGGTTCACTCACTCCGTGTTGTCTTCTTTGAGACGTTCCGGTCTGAAAATAGCTTGAATAGCTGCGAAACCCTGTCAAGGAGATTCTTCAGAATTATACTTGATCACAGGCAGTACTTGTACTGATCAACGGGGAACCGTGGGCCGTGTACCTCAATTCAATGAAAGTGATCAAAGACACTTTCGTACGCTTTATTGCTAACTGTCGTATGCAGGTACGCCTGACGTGTGCAGCTGATCAGAATGAAGAGGTCAATCCATGGCCGCATGCTCACACAACACATTCATTTCTAATGAAATCATGATAAGTGCATCAACGACTCTGATATTTTCACTCTATGCTTCTGCTACGCTGCTGCAAATATCATGAATCAACTAAAGCTTCTGCTACTCTGATGAAAAGATTTCATGATCCAGAATGTGAGCATGTCGGTCCAAATGTCACAACATCATATGCGGGCAACACAACAATGGGTGATGCTGAGATTAATTGTGGCTGATGATCTCAAATAAAACTCAAAGGTCATCATAATGTGGTCAGCTCTATAACCTCCACTTAATGTACTTTATAGTTGGATTATGATAATATTACCATGAAAGCACAAAGATTGAAAATTTTGATGAAGTGAAGTCTACGTGCTCAAGACTGAAGATTAATTAGAATGCTAGGATGCTAAAATGTAAATCATGGGGTGACCCCCCTTAGGGGGAGATTGTTAGGAATTGGAAATTCTATTGTAAAGCATCGGTCACCCCAATTATAATCTAGCATAAGTTAGCTCGTAGACATATCTCTTATTACGTTATTTGTTAGTTAGTTATTAGCATATTTTAGTCTAGTGCAACATCGTGGAGGAAGGACGGGTCTTTACCCATTGTATGCCTGATCCACAGCCCGTAGGAGGGCGTGCTTCTTTGTATAAATAGCCCTCTCCCCACAAGGGAGAGGGTTGGATGTTCATTTGGAATCTAACCTTCCATGAGTTTCTCTTAATAGAATATCCCACTTTCTCTCTCGAAAACTATATATACGCCCATACTTGTGATTGTTTGTGTGTTTGTGAAATCCAATATGTTACAGATTGCTTTTAGTTTGTAGGATGATAATATAACTTATAACAATGATGTATGCTAACAATTTCATGCAGGGGATAACACAAGTGTGTTATCAAATTTTACCCATTTTCACTTTAATATGAAAATCATTAGCCCTTGGTCAAAGTCTATGCTCCACTATGTTTGTGTATGTGTTCTTTACTTTTCCTAACTAGAAGTAATTAATGTCACATGTTTTGGGCAAAATTTCAGGTTTCGGAAAAGTCCCCAACACATAAAAAGTTGTTCTGTGGTGATTTCTGGTGTCCACGAAACAGACGGCACAAAAAAATTGGTACCGTCTGTTATAAGAATTGGTACCGCCGTACCTGTACAGGCGGACCAGGCGGCACCCTTTTTTGGGTTCCGCCTGTGTATTTTTTGGTGCCGTGGATCCTACAGGTAATTTTCAGAATTTCGCTTATTTCAACATTCCAAATTACCATACATTGCTTCTAAGTTAATCTTAACTAGTTGTTACCCATATTAGAACTAGTATAACACACTTAGGCACATAGGATATCCATTTCCCACCAAAATTCAAAAATTTCAAAAATCCACCCAAGGAGCCCTTTTGCATAAAGAAAGGAACCAAAAATTTGGTTCCTTGCAATCCGTGGGTAATCTGATTGTTAGGATCTCATAATCATTAGAACACATTTATTGCAAATCTTTGTCTCTTCACTCCATCCTTCTTGTATGGATTGACTTGGATGATATGACTAGCATTAAACCCACTTCTAAATCATTAGGAACCTCATCTCATCTATGGTTTAACATCAAATCAAACACATTTCTCCAAAATTCTCCATTCCTATAAATTAAGAGCTTTTACCATGATCATCTTCACACCTTCTCAATTCTCACTATCTACTAGCGAAAGCTTAAGTCAAAATGACCAAATCTTCACCATCAACCAAGCCTTGCAAGAAAACCGCTAGAATAAGCGTAAGACCTTGTTGCTTTGTCAACATAATCTCTTCTAACAAGTCATCTCCACTAACCATCTCATCTCCCATAAGAGATGACATAACCCTCACTTTGGCTACTCCTAAACCACCTCCACAATCACCTATCACTATCAACACTCCACCACCAACAAAGACTCCTAGCTCACCACCACCGGCTCCCATCCAGACATCAAAATCACCATCACCTGCAAAATCTCCAACACTCATCCTATTGGAGTTATTTTCTACACCACTTACTTCTCCAAATCCATTTTTGGAAGACTTGGAAGACTTGCCTCCTAGGCCCAATCATCCACCACCACTACCATCCTTTGGTACAATTGAGCGAATAGCTCATGAGTCTTCACGACCATCATTTGACCCAAATGCCCCGTTAGGGCCTAGACCTCTTCTTTTCCATCCCATCCACAAGGAAATCCATGGTCCTTTGTATGGGGATCAACCACTTCCTACATCAATGTCTCCTCACATAGAGGACATTGAGGAATCCATGTGGGAAGATCACCCTACCAAAGAAGAGATTCAAGCCGAACTCCATCATCTCTACCAATTTTCAAATATGGTTGATTCTCACCTAAGTGATGCTATGCAAATGCAAAGTGCTTTGCTAGCCTCCATAATCACCACTCCAAACACCAACAGCAACATCAACACTGATGAGTGCGTATTCACTCATCATTTTAGGTCAAATCTGAGCTGCAAAACATTTAAAAACACTCCGAAATGCATCAAAATACTAAAAATATCTCAAAATTGTGTTTTATATGTTTCAGATGCAAAACAAATGAAAAACGAACAAAGTTTGCATAATTGGCAGTTTCAGTCCCCCAACTTTTAAAAATGGCAACTTTAGTCCCTGGAATTTCTAAGAATGGCAGAATTTACCCCTGGACATTTTAATTTGGAAAACAAACATTTTTAGTCCTTTGGTAATTCAAACTTGTCAAAATTGATCCTTTTGATAAATTTTGGAAAATTACAATTTTAGTCCTTGGAATTTCATAATTGGCAAAAATGGTCCTCAACCTATTTGAGATTCACAAGTATGGACCTTGGAAAAACATTTTCAGAAAATACTTGATTGGTCCATGGATTTTCAGTTTTGGCAATATTAGTCCCTAGAAAGTTAATTGGGTTTCAATACTTGTCCTAAAGTCCAATTGTTACTAACCACTTTGGGCCCAAAACACAAACAACCTCCCAATCCAGTCCAAATTCAACCCGGTCAACCCATATCTACACCCTGACCCGAATTAATAAACAACCCACCCTCATTTCTTCTTCCCCATTGTTTCCCGCCAAGATACCCTGCTCCCAACACCCAAGACCTCCCTTTTCTCTGCTTCCCAGGTATCCCACCTCCCCAAACACTCCATCTCCCACCTCTCTCTTTTACCCACATCTCACCTTTACCCAAACCCCCTTATTCCCTTTTAACCGGATACACCCAAATCCCAAACCCACCTACTGTTTCCCCCCTCATCACTCTTCAAAGGACGGCCAAGATTAAGTTCATCTGGTACCTACCTAATTGATGGTCGAGATTGAAGCACACAAGAGAAGGAGAAAAAGACCATCAAGACTTGAGGATAAATAGAGATTGTAGCCAATGTAAAAGGCAGTCAGTTTTGAAGTAGGTTTTAGTTTTCAAAAAATAGTTTTAGTTTTGTAATATTTAAATTCAGTCTTGTAAGTTTCTTTTAAAAGTTAATGAGAAGTTCCTTTTTTTTTATCTCAGTTTACTTTCTGCAAATTAAGCTCAAGTTAAGCACATAAGTGCTTAACCTTAAAACTGCTCATTTAAAGATTTCATAGTTCTTTTTATAAGCTAATATAAGTTATTAAGCTGTTTAGTTCAAAAAAATTTTCCAAGTTCAAGTTTTCAAAAAACAGCTTCTTTACTAAATACTCTCTTAAGGGGTGTTTGGTTTAGGCTAAAAAAACACTGGTCAAAACCTGTTTTGACCCACTTTGGTTTTCAAATTCAGTTTCATTAGTGTAATTTGAGTTAGTTTAGTAGGTATAGTTAGGTCTAACAAAGTTTTACAAGTTTGCTAAAGTAAAAAAAATATATATATATATTTTTGCAACAGCAGCTTGTGCTGCTGTTTCACAAGCTTTTCCTAGCTTATTTGTGGTCAAAACTTGATCCAAAGTGCTTTTATCACATCTCCACATACCCCTCTCAACATAGCATTAGCTTATTTGCCCTTAGTTTAGCTTTAGGTTAGTTAAAAATTGCTTCTAAGTCTGTCCAAAACTCACATCAGAACCTGTCTTACAGCATTCTGCAGCCCACTGTAGCTGCCTACTTGTCATTTGTTTTAGCTTATTTACATTTCCCATTAGCTTATTTCAGTTCCTTTAGTGCTTATTAGTTAAATTTAGACTAGGTTTGTCTTTAATCTTGCCTAACTTGGTGCCTATTATTGCTTATTTATTTCCCTTTTAGCTTATAAGTTCACCTAGTTTAGCTTTTATCCAACTGCTCATCCCATTGTTTCTCTAGCTTAATTCTTTTGTTCTTTGCTTATTTTTGTTTAACTTAGCTTGTTCTCTATTTATTTTGCCCATCAACTGCTTAGCTTGCTTATTTTTTTTGTGCTTCAAGAATCATAGGGGGTGTTTGGTTGGGGTCTGCCCACGACAGAAACACCACAGCAGCAGGTTTTCACCCTTTTTGAGCTTATTAGGAGTGTCAATTTTGCTTATTATTGATCTTGTAGGTTTCTTAGATTAGGAATTTTAAGTACTTAGTTTAGCTTATGATTTACCTTAGCTTTATACAAGTTTTTATTTAGCTTTTTGTCCCTTGGGTAGCCTAAAAAGAAAACGAACCAAACTGACCCATTCATTTTTTTGAGTTCTGTACATTGAAGCTGTTATAAATGATGTTGAATCTTTTCAAGTTAAGTTCTTTTTTTTATGATAAGTCTTATATTTCAGTCCTTAGTTAATTTGCAAAAGAAAATTTCAAAAAGAAATAATAATAGCAAAAAGGTGCAGGGGTGGGATTCGACCCCCTGACCTTCTGCTCACAGACCTTAGCACACAACACATCACCATCACGCCCTAGGGTCTTTTCGTTCATAAACTTGCACTTTCTTTTATTTAAGTACCAAAAACAGTTTTTAAGCTTGTTAGCTTATTTGCTTTTTATTAGCTTATGTCCTAAAGTAGTATACCTCTTTTTTACTTTTCTCAAAACCTGTTTTACTTAAAGTATTTTCTGAGAAATTTTCAGATTTTTATAAAATCATTTAGTATTTTTTATAATTAAATTAGATTAAATTAGTTTTTAATTCGTAATAAATAATTTAAAAATCAAAAAAATACCCGGCTTTTTCCTAAAATTATTTTTAGTCGTTTAGAATGTAGGAAAATTGATTTCACACCCGTAGCCCTTAAATTGCAAAAGTTTTACGTTTATGGCTCGGTGTGTTCCCGGTTTTTAGCGTTCTTGCATTTTAGCACCTTAGGATGTAATTTAGCGTTGTTTTATTGTTTCTTAGGCTTAGTCGTAGTTTATTTAGTGTTTTCTTTGTTTTACATGCTTTATTTTCATTTCCGTTCTTTAATTTGTAGTGTAATCAAAATCCAAAATTCGTTTAACCATTCAAGTCCTTATCACAAGACTCAACGATCCCGTCAATTTCACACCTCGTTGGGACACGACCCGGGGAAATCACTTCCCGGTATCACTTTTATCACACCCGTGAGGTTTGGCACGTTGACCTTTTTCCTAAAGGGTCGATTTGTCGAATTTTACGATTATTTTGATATACGTTGATATTTGTGTTTTCACACACTCACTTCACAACGAATCAAATTTTGGCGCCGCTGCCGGGGAGGTGTGTTGCGACAATATCGTGATTTTTGCGATTAGTGACTTGAAGATCCTTCCTCGTGAAGTTACCGTTTTTCATAAAATCCAAAAAACCAAAAATATTCATCTCATTCCTCTTATTCGTTGATTCTATTTCTCTTACCCTCTTTTACCGTTTGATTCTATTCTTCGTATCCTCTCAACCATTTGATTCTCTTCTTAACATTCTTTATGTTTAATTCTTATGTCGACAATCGTCAACATCATCGTCACAAATGTGTGTGAGCGGTGTGGAGGTCCTAGTTCAAGCGAATTTTGCAATTCGTGCGAATTATCCATCAAAAATTCTTTTCAAAGTTATTTCGACCACTCGCCACAACCTGAAATACATTCTAATCTTGAAAAACCAGTTCAAACGTCGGAGCTACCCCAAGCACCCACCGAGGATTACGAGGACACTTTCTTTGAAGGTAGAGTCTGTAATCTAATCGAACAAATTCAAGCCGATGAAAAAAGGTCGAGAATTAGAATTGATTACGATGAACCCATTCAAACACCGGTGACTAGCAAGAATGACTTGCCTAATCTTCACGTTTCTCAAGAACCAAAACCGGAGACCATAACGGAAGTGGTGGAAATTGCTAGCTCTCAGAGCACATCACTTGTCCCACCTCCTGATTTTTCTGAATGTTCTTCGAGACTTGATAGTCATCCGGATCACCATGTTGGTTTTGTTGATTCTTTGAATAAACCGATTCCTCTTCATAACTCTCAAATGCAATCGTTTATTCCTTGTGTCGGTTGTGGTGAGCCTCTCTTTGGTTCACCCTGTCGTTGGTGTACGTGTGTACAATGTGGTAATGATATTCATAACGGGAGTTGTTTGTTTTGTGGTTCGAGGAATTCATTTGATTATGATCCTAATCAGAACTCATTTAACGACCCCCCAAATTTTTTCAATTACCCACCACAGCCCGACTTATCATATAACCAACACTTCTGTTGTGAATTCTGTGGAGGTCCCCATTTCAGCTCTGATTGTCAAATAGGGAACCCATTTCCTTGCAACAATCATGACTCTTACTTGTCTGATAATTTCCTACCTCCACAGCACTATACGGTTCAAACTCCACCTGAGCCGTTATCTCAAGAAATCTCCCAAGATTTTGAAACCACATTGAAAACACTTGATGATATGATTAGTCACCTTAAGAATCAAGTGAGTGGTGAAAAAACCATAGGAGAATTGCTGGCCGAAGAACGAGAAGAACGAGAGGCTCGCAAATCTAGGGAAGAATTATTAATCCTAGAGCAAGCAGCTCTAAGGCGTTCCCAATTTCTCAAGGCAGCACTTTATGACGATGACGAGGAGAGTTTTTATCCTTTTACAGATAATACTTCTCAACTCCCTCAGTCAGTTGATATCCCTGCAGTTGAGATTCCATCTCAAACAACTGCTATCACACCCGAGATTCACACTCACTCTCTTATTATGGGGGACGAGCATCTCGACACTGTTCCTGAAAAGGAATCGGACGAATTCATAAAGTCTAGTGTTGAGGACCTTGTCCCAATCCCAAGAGAGTCACAGAGAATTCTTGATCATGTGTGTGATATCCCTCCTCCTCTTGTCTTCCAAACAGATCATGTTGAGATGTTCTCCGATTCTGATGATGATGATTCGTTATCTTGCGGAGACATCATTTATGTGGAAGATTCACCTTCTGAGCTTGTTAGCTTAGAAGAAGAGAATGAAGAAGTTACTGACACTGAAATCAAAGATGAAGCTCTTCGAGCAACATTATTGAATGTCAGTCTTCTCATTTCTAAAATCGAGGCTTTCAAAGAGAAACCTATTTCATCTCCTATCCCCATTAAGGATAGTGACATTCTTTCCGATGATTCTATTCCGGAAATGAAAGCCTCCTGTTTTGATAATATGGGAGAGAAGATTAGTGGCAGTACCACTTTTCATTCTCATAATTCTCTCCCCGATTATGAATCATTTACAGTGGAGGAGTTCGCCAGTGAACCCACTCATATCAATTCTGAATATGATTCATTCACCTTTGAGGAGTTCTCCGGTGAACTCACTCATATCATATCTCCGCCGGAGTATGATAACTTCTACTTTGATCTAGACACACCCGAGATATGTCTAGACCAATTGAGCTTAACTGATGAGATTCATGAGACTATGAATTCTCCTTCTGATGATGATGAGTTAATCATGATGTTTATCATGATTTTCTATCTCTTCTTCACCTATCCCGTGGCTTCTCCTGTTCTTCACTCCTTCGGGAATGAAGACATTATCTTTGACCCCGGCATTTTCACTTATCATTTTTGAGCCGGTTCTATGTATATCTCATCGGTGTGGAACTTTCACGTGCTTCAAATGTTTGTCCAAACATCTTGAATGAAAGTCCGATGGAGATTGTTTCTTCCACTTTACTTCCCCATGAACCAATGAATTCGGGGTCGAGTCAAGCTAGCGACTCGGAAATCAAAAACAGTAGCACACACCATATGGGTTTTCACCCATATTTCTGACTTCTTACCCCTTTCTACCACCTAAGTGTGGGGGTAATGCCCCACAAGTAAAAAAAAAAAAAAAAAAAAAAATCCTTTTAAATAATGGCCGTAGTATTTCCCTTTTACGTTCTTTGTTTCGGCATAACCGCCGGTACTTTGAATATTGAGGGCAATATTCATTTCTAAGTGTGGGGGGGAATTCTCACGAATTTTATCATATAATTATATTAATTCCCCCGTTTTGGCCAAAAATTTTTTTTTTTGGGAGTAGTGTTTTACACTTACTCATTTGGTTATCAGTCCGCCATGTCTGTAAGACAAAAGGATTGGCTAATCCAGGAGCAAACGGCTCTTGGTAAAGATTTCTCAAATCCGTTTATATGGCTTGCAATTTGCCCAAAATTGTATGGTTCTCAACTCACCATATCCTAAAAAGTGAAGAGTTGGCTAGCCCGCAAGGTTATGGCTTGTGGTAAAGGCAGTGGAAAATCCATAATTGGTAATCGGCTCACCAAAGATAATATTGATAATTTATCTAAGAGTTGGCTAGTCCAGAAGGGTACGGCTTCTGGTAAAGACAAATCAAATCCGTTGAAAGCTGGTGGTTTGCTCAAAATCACATGGTTATCGGTGTACCATGGTTCTTCCTTGAACTAAAACATTTGGCTACTCCAGAAGTAATGGCTTTTGGTAAAGAGACTCAAATCCATTATGTTTTCTCAAAAGATTGCTAGGGACTAGCAATGTTTTAGTGTGGGGGATTTGATGAGTGCGTATTCACTCATCATTTTAGGTCAAATCTGAGCTGCAAAACATTTAAAAACACTCCGAAATGCATCAAAATACTAAAAATATCTCAAAATTGTGTTTTATATGTTTCAGATGCAAAACAAATGAAAAACGAACAAAGTTTGCATAATTGGCAGTTTCAGTCCCCCAACTTTTAAAAATGGCAACTTTAGTCCCTGGAATTTCTAAGAATGGCAGAATTTACCCCTGGACATTTTAATTTGGAAAACAAACATTTTTAGTCCTTTGGTAATTCAAACTTGTCAAAATTGATCCTTTTGATAAATTTTGGAAAATTACAATTTTAGTCCTTGGAATTTCATAATTGGCAAAAATGGTCCTCAACCTATTTGAGATTCACAAGTATGGACCTTGGAAAAACATTTTCAGAAAATACTTGATTGGTCCATGGATTTTCAGTTTTGGCAATATTAGTCCCTAGAAAGTTAATTGGGTTTCAATACTTGTCCTAAAGTCCAATTGTTACTAACCACTTTGGGCCCAAAACACAAACAACCTCCCAATCCAGTCCAAATTCAACCCGGTCAACCCATATCTACACCCTGACCCGAATTAATAAACAACCCACCCTCATTTCTTCTTCCCCATTGTTTCCCGCCAAGATACCCTGCTCCCAACACCCAAGACCTCCCTTTTCTCTGCTTCCCAGGTATCCCACCTCCCCAAACACTCCATCTCCCACCTCTCTCTTTTACCCACATCTCACCTTTACCCAAACCCCCTTATTCCCTTTTAACCGGATACACCCAAATCCCAAACCCACCTACTGTTTCCCCCCTCATCACTCTTCAAAGGACGGCCAAGATTAAGTTCATCTGGTACCTACCTAATTGATGGTCGAGATTGAAGCACACAAGAGAAGGAGAAAAAGACCATCAAGACTTGAGGATAAATAGAGATTGTAGCCAATGTAAAAGGCAGTCAGTTTTGAAGTAGGTTTTAGTTTTCAAAAAATAGTTTTAGTTTTGTAATATTTAAATTCAGTCTTGTAAGTTTCTTTTAAAAGTTAATGAGAAGTTCCTTTTTTTTTATCTCAGTTTACTTTCTGCAAATTAAGCTCAAGTTAAGCACATAAGTGCTTAACCTTAAAACTGCTCATTTAAAGATTTCATAGTTCTTTTTATAAGCTAATATAAGTTATTAAGCTGTTTAGTTCAAAAAAATTTTCCAAGTTCAAGTTTTCAAAAAACAGCTTCTTTACTAAATACTCTCTTAAGGGGTGTTTGGTTTAGGCTAAAAAAACACTGGTCAAAACCTGTTTTGACCCACTTTGGTTTTCAAATTCAGTTTCATTAGTGTAATTTGAGTTAGTTTAGTAGGTATAGTTAGGTCTAACAAAGTTTTACAAGTTTGCTAAAGTAAAAAAAATATATATATATATTTTTGCAACAGCAGCTTGTGCTGCTGTTTCACAAGCTTTTCCTAGCTTATTTGTGGTCAAAACTTGATCCAAAGTGCTTTTATCACATCTCCACATACCCCTCTCAACATAGCATTAGCTTATTTGCCCTTAGTTTAGCTTTAGGTTAGTTAAAAATTGCTTCTAAGTCTGTCCAAAACTCACATCAGAACCTGTCTTACAGCATTCTGCAGCCCACTGTAGCTGCCTACTTGTCATTTGTTTTAGCTTATTTACATTTCCCATTAGCTTATTTCAGTTCCTTTAGTGCTTATTAGTTAAATTTAGACTAGGTTTGTCTTTAATCTTGCCTAACTTGGTGCCTATTATTGCTTATTTATTTCCCTTTTAGCTTATAAGTTCACCTAGTTTAGCTTTTATCCAACTGCTCATCCCATTGTTTCTCTAGCTTAATTCTTTTGTTCTTTGCTTATTTTTGTTTAACTTAGCTTGTTCTCTATTTATTTTGCCCATCAACTGCTTAGCTTGCTTATTTTTTTTGTGCTTCAAGAATCATAGGGGGTGTTTGGTTGGGGTCTGCCCACGACAGAAACACCACAGCAGCAGGTTTTCACCCTTTTTGAGCTTATTAGGAGTGTCAATTTTGCTTATTATTGATCTTGTAGGTTTCTTAGATTAGGAATTTTAAGTACTTAGTTTAGCTTATGATTTACCTTAGCTTTATACAAGTTTTTATTTAGCTTTTTGTCCCTTGGGTAGCCTAAAAAGAAAACGAACCAAACTGACCCATTCATTTTTTTGAGTTCTGTACATTGAAGCTGTTATAAATGATGTTGAATCTTTTCAAGTTAAGTTCTTTTTTTTATGATAAGTCTTATATTTCAGTCCTTAGTTAATTTGCAAAAGAAAATTTCAAAAAGAAATAATAATAGCAAAAAGGTGCAGGGGTGGGATTCGACCCCCTGACCTTCTGCTCACAGACCTTAGCACACAACACATCACCATCACGCCCTAGGGTCTTTTCGTTCATAAACTTGCACTTTCTTTTATTTAAGTACCAAAAACAGTTTTTAAGCTTGTTAGCTTATTTGCTTTTTATTAGCTTATGTCCTAAAGTAGTATACCTCTTTTTTACTTTTCTCAAAACCTGTTTTACTTAAAGTATTTTCTGAGAAATTTTCAGATTTTTATAAAATCATTTAGTATTTTTTATAATTAAATTAGATTAAATTAGTTTTTAATTCGTAATAAATAATTTAAAAATCAAAAAAATACCCGGCTTTTTCCTAAAATTATTTTTAGTCGTTTAGAATGTAGGAAAATTGATTTCACACCCGTAGCCCTTAAATTGCAAAAGTTTTACGTTTATGGCTCGGTGTGTTCCCGGTTTTTAGCGTTCTTGCATTTTAGCACCTTAGGATGTAATTTAGCGTTGTTTTATTGTTTCTTAGGCTTAGTCGTAGTTTATTTAGTGTTTTCTTTGTTTTACATGCTTTATTTTCATTTCCGTTCTTTAATTTGTAGTGTAATCAAAATCCAAAATTCGTTTAACCATTCAAGTCCTTATCACAAGACTCAACGATCCCGTCAATTTCACACCTCGTTGGGACACGACCCGGGGAAATCACTTCCCGGTATCACTTTTATCACACCCGTGAGGTTTGGCACGTTGACCTTTTTCCTAAAGGGTCGATTTGTCGAATTTTACGATTATTTTGATATACGTTGATATTTGTGTTTTCACACACTCACTTCACAACGAATCAAACACCTCCACCATTCCACCACAACAAAACCGTGAACCATACTACCCTCCGAGGCATGGTTGCTCCAATTGTGAGCAAACCGCCCAAATAAACGAAAGGACCCAGGTGATAGTCCACGAGCTTCAAGAGGAAATGAGGTTCATCCTCAACCACATCCTAGAGCGCCTCAATGCTCTTGCTCATCCACCACCTCAATAAGAGGGTCCTAGCTTACTTTCCTTAAGCTTTTCTTATTTTTCTAGGATTTTTTTTTTTTTTTTTTTTTTTTTTTTTTTTTTTTTTTTTGTAATTTTTTATTTTCTAGGATAATTTCTTTTTTAGGATTTTATCATTGTACTAAACACTTCATTGTGTTCCCTTTTCATGATTCTTAAATCATGAATAAATTTAACAAATGAATGGTGTTTCTTATATATTGTTGTTGCTTGTTACATGGTGTTTGGAAATGCTTGTGATGATGCTTATAACTAACAATTTTTTTTATAGATTTTTCACAATCCATGTATCTTTCTCTTGGCACCCAATTTAGGAGGCGCATTGGTCAAGGGGGTGATAATGGCTCGGGCTCATTACACATTCCGCCTCGCATCCTCTTTTTGTTGAGACAAAAAGGGGGAGAAATATATAGGTATTGGTTATATTTGACTTTCTGAAAAAAGTCAATTGCATCTATGACTTTCTGAAAAAGTCAACATCATGCTTCATTGGTTATATTTGACTTTCTGAAAAAGTCAACTGCACACTTTGACTTTCTGAAAAAGTCAACATCATGCTTCAACTAGTGAAGACTTTGACTTTGTGAAAAGTCAACATCATGTCTAAATTAGACATACTTGCATTATCATTTTTATCTTTCAAGTTCTAAAACTAATATTTTTATAGATCGTGTACAATCTTTACATCTTTTATAAAAATGATTTTTTTGTTTTGTCCTCAACAAAAAGGGGGAGATTGTTAATACAAATATCGTCATTAAACGTTATTTATATTTTTGATCTTTACCTAAGTTTTGTTAACGACAAAATTAAATTTAATTTTTATAAAGCTTAAAGCTTGTCAAGTTTAATAGATATTAAAACAAGCTTTTCCAAAATAATGTCTTCATCACTCAAGCATTTACATTGTGTTTAATAGATATTAAACCATAATGTATGATAGTAGTTTTTAGTTCAAGAATGTTTTGGTTTCTTAAAAACTAGACATTACATATGTATTTACATATTTCTAAAAATAGAAAAACAAACACATGACATCATGTAGTGCATCATTGAAATCCTTGGAAGATTTCACTAGATTCTATATGTAGATTTAGACTCTACATATCTTACACAATCTTGGATAGATATGGTTGACTTTGGTAAGATTTTGAGATCTTGCTTTCAGACCACGGCGGCACCAAAAGTTAACACGGGCGGAACCTTTTTAAGGGTTCCGTGGTCCGTGGTGCTTGCTGATGTTTTTGGCTATAAATAACAAAGCCAAACCAAGTTGTTTTTCATCCCTTTCTATCATATTATCATACATTCCTTCTCTCTAACATTTCTAACTCAGTTTCATATCATATTAGTGATCTCTTTTGTAGCAAAGAAGATCAAGATACATTCAAGCTTCAACAAGAAGTTGGAATTCTTGTTTGTTTGTTGTTGTATGATCTTGTGTTGATTCATACATCATTATTGTATCAAACCATCATAATCTTGTGAGTGTGAGTGGTTAGTATTTTAGTCCTTAAAATACATTGTTTGTGTGAGTGGTTGTACCCTTGAAAAGAACTCGACATCTAGCTTAGTGTCGGAAATAGTGTGTAAGCGAAGTGTAAAGGTTTCTCCGCCGATGAAAGGAGCTTGTTAACTAGTGAAGTTAAACTCTCGACTGTAAGACTCGGGGAGTGGAGTAGGGCAAGGAAAAAGAGTCCTTGTAGACCGAACC
Source organism: Chrysanthemum seticuspe (assembly GCA_019973895.1). Lineage (NCBI taxonomy): Eukaryota > Viridiplantae > Streptophyta > Magnoliopsida > Asterales > Asteraceae > Chrysanthemum > Chrysanthemum seticuspe. Next base: position 30,408,253 of record BPTQ01000003.1, read on the forward strand.
ACTATAAACAACTTGTTGTGGTTTGATTGTTTCTTTCCTTATCTACTCTTTATATATTTTTTGAATATTTCACTAACATATCTAAGATCAATATCAATTGATCTTTCAATAAGTTTGAAAACAAAGTTTTTAATTGGTAAACTATTCAACCCCCCTTCTAGTTTTCCATAGTTCGGATTGGACGTGAGTAGCCGATATGGACTTTTATATATTTGGACAAGATGAGTATTATTATTATACTACGACCCCCAAAATAGAAACTTGACTTGGGAGACAGATTTGGGCTTAGAAGGGCTCGAGTCAACTAGCATTGACTCGAGAAGGGATGACTCAAAATGATAGGTCGAATGAGTAAATTGTATACTGTTTTAAACAATAAATAATAAGAGTAATACAATTAAACGTTAGTTTAATTGTACGATCTTGATAAGTAAAAGCTTTTCTTTTAAAGAAAATAAGTAACAAAAAAATAATACATTTCGAGACAAGAGACCCAGGATTAAGAGGCTTAATTATTAATTGGATTGCGGATCGGTTAACGTTAATAAATTCTACCAACATGGTTATTAAACTTGTTGGAATCACTCCTAAACTATATTTCAAGTGTTAGTGATTCATATGTAATAGTTAGCTTAATATGGCTTTTATGTTAGTAATCAAGGCTAGGCTTATGTAGAAAGCCCATAAGCCTAGGCCAAGCCCAATAAGTAAAAGGATGGGAACTTGGAGTGTTGCCCTAGTTCCCTCCTATAAATACCTCTTGTAAACCCTCACTTGAGGGTTGGTTGTTCATTTATCTCATTCACTCTACGTATAACTTGTCTTTACATTCATACGTGTGTTTGGCTATTTGTTCAACCGATCTCTTCTCTTCTATTTCTTATATTGATGCTTGTGTTACTAATATGGGAACCTAACAGTGGTATCATTCGCCATCTAGTTGGGTGAAACGGTTTGTTTTTTGTCTACTCGTAAGGTTTCACGTTTTTAACCTTTCTCACGCATAAAGCTCAAATTTTTTCACTTTAAAATTCAAGATTCTTGTACTTTAAAGGTTATTTGTTGTTAAAGTGTAAGTTTTTGGCAAAAAGTTTGAAACTTTACGTGTGTAGAACTGTTTTTTGAGCTTGATTTCATTCGTGTACCTCTTTCTACTCGTAAGGTGAAAAAGAGTTTTGGATCATCAAGTTTTAAACTTTCTTGTTATTTTGGTAATACTGAAGCTATTTCATCATAAAAATCAAGTTTCTAAACATTTTTGGGCATAAAATCAGTTTTTTGGTTCTTTCTACTCGTAAGCGAAACCCTAAACTTACGCATACGAAATCCGTGGTTTGATCTTCAATTTTCTTGGTTTACTCAGTGTTTTCTTGCTTGGATAAGCCTGAAAACACTTCGACTTTGGATATCTTTTACACTGTGATAGTGTAAAGGATTTTTGGGCAAAACCCTAATTTTACGCATAAGCTTAAACTTATGCGTAGAACTCTTTACGCATAAGCTTTTTCTTACGCCTAAGCCTTGTCTTACGCATAAGCTAATCTTACGCATAAGTTTTCTACGTCTAACTTTCGGTTTACGTCTAATCTTAGTGTTTCTCAATTCTTACGCGTAAGCCCTATTCTTACGCGTAAGTTATGTTTTACGCATAAGGTTGAGTATTACGCATAAGCATTTCTTCAACAAACAACAAGTTTCATTCGACTACAAAGATCCATCAACACAAGTTATAAAAAAAAAAAAATTACTTTGGCGTCAAAAAGTTTTTTGGCGGGAAAATTTGAGTAAAATTTAATTTTTAGGGGAGACTAAACGTTCAATTTATACGCGAGATTCAAATTTTGGTTTAACTGTGAAAATTTTGGTTAAAAATTCAAATTTTCGGGTCAAATTTGGCGTAAAAATTGTCATAACTCAAATTTTTCTTTCAACCTTAGAATTGAATTTTATAGTGAATTTCAAATTTTGGGAGACAATTTTTCAAATTTATTTTTGGAGGGAAATTTTGAAAATCATTAAATTGGCCTTTCAAGTATGATGACTTCACAAATCTCCTCACCTTCCAGCTACTGCTTAAAACCTTCATCACCAAACCTTGCTACTGATGATTCTGAATATGAAAAGTCATTTGTGGAATTGGAAGAAGGACGGATGGCACTGTCTAAGACGGTGAACTCAATAATCAACAATTCCAAGAGTCAGACATCATCAAATTCCCGAAATCCCGCAGTCATGCAAGGTAAAAGAGTTGATGTACATGGAAGGAATGCTCAAAGGGATGTTGACAATGTTGTGATTACTGCATCTGTCGGTAATGCGGACAATGAGGTTGTTGCATTGGAAAAGCAGGATGACAGCAGCAGATCTGGAGAAGATATCATACTTAACTATGACACCGAGCCCAACTTTGGATAAGAACAAATGGTTGAGGAAGATATCTTACCCATCTATGACAGAGAGCCGAACTTTGACAATGAACAAATGGTTGAGGTACTATCTACTGTTGATCATATTCTGACTGCATATGCGACACAACATACTGAGCAACCTGAATTCAGTAATGAAGGAGAGGTTGACCAGTGTGTTGCACAATGTCCTGAAAACTATCTTATGTCTGAGCCCTTACTTGAAAACAATTCAACTGAAATGTCAAATCAAACTCTTGAATCTGAAATCATTCTTCTCAAAAAGACCATTGCTCAGTTTGAAAAAGATTTTTCAAAACTAGAGGCACATTGCATCTCTCTTGAACTTAAATTACAAAACAAATCTTTTTCCTCTGAACACAATGGTCAGTATTCAAATGAACAAAGTAATCGTGTGGATACATTAGTAAAAGAAAATGAGCATTTAAAGGCTCAAATTCAAGCAAAAGGGCTTGCACATGTTGCTTTACAAAACAAACTGAGAAGATTAACTGACAAGAGTGTGGATACTAATTTTGCAAAACCAACAATCTTGGGGAAATCGTCTCTAAAACCAATCAGAAACCAATCAGTAGTTAGACAACCAACTGCTTTTAAATCTGAACGTTCAAAATCTTCTAAACCACGGTTTGCCTCCCAAGTTGTTGAGAATAATCATTTGTCAAAACCAGTCACTCCACATTCCGGGCCAATGAATAATTCTTCTGTTTCTATTATACCTGTTTCTATTATACCTTAACAAGTGGCTGCTCCTGGCCAATCTAGGACTAGTTCAAACACTGTGTCTAAACTGATCATTAAAATTAAAGATTCACATGATTCAAATGACGCGTACAAGAAATGTGATCTAGAAAAGGCTAGGAAAAGGGCAATACTCCAAAAGGATGGAATCTTAGGTTCACGACCTAGTGTGATGGCTTCTAGTGTGTTGCATAATAATGCTTGTAGTAGCAAACCAAAACCTAAGTTTACTCAACAAATTGTTAGAAATAAACCCGTTGATCTAAACGTAAAATTTCAGAAACCTAATAGGTGGATCAATATAGGACGCAGACTCTTCCCAAAACAAGTTTCAACATCCCCTAGATCTAACCTTAGATGGATTCCAACGGGTAGAGTTTTCAACACTTTTGGTCTTAGGTGGATTCCTACAGGTAAGATACTAAGTAGTTGCATCAACACAAGTGTGAAACCCACAACATCCATCCCTGAGGTAGGAAAGGAACTTATCAAAATAGCATGTTCAGGTGTCAAGAAGATAATTGACACTACATCTTTATGCCTCTAACATCTGGAACCCAGTTACACTTGGGGATCCATGTTTCTTCTTTCTTGTCCCCCTCCTATTTTTTCTATGCAGGTACAACAACTATGGCTTCTACTGCAATACAGCGTAGGCCCGTTTCTCACCGTCTAAAACTTAATGATCCATCAGCTGCACCATCAGTATACTTAATCATCAAAAATTGGGAACATTGCTTGCTCCTCTGGTTAAAGATTCTGTCAAAAGTCGTGCTTCAGATGTATCGAATGTTTTCGCTGCACAACCTGATAATACTCTAACTTCTGATACACCTGAATCTACAACAACAACCGTTGTTGTAACTGCACCTCCAATCAAATCTTCGATAACAGAAGATCAAACTGTTTCCAACAACAATGACACAGCTGATGATCAACAAAATGATTAAACAAAGTAGTTTTATCAGCAGTTGATTCTTACGAGATATTTATGGTTCTTCACACTTGTTCGATTAATTGAACATACATGGTTTCGCTGTCTCCTTATACATGGTTTCGCTGTCTTCAATTCATCGTCAACATACGTGGTGTATGATTCTGAATCATTGAAAACATCGAGGGGGAGAGAATGTGTAGGTGGTCTTTGCTTCCTTGTTCTTCTACATGCTTCTTTGCGAAAACCCAATGCCTTCTTGAATTTCTTCAATTAGGGGGAAGAAATAAGATGATCTGTGGCTCAAACGTCTCACTTTGGTGTTATCGTCTCAATTTAACAGGTGATCTTGTGTGAAGTTACCCAAATATGATGTTATGATGCCTCACACACGGTCTTGGTATCAAGTTATTGCATATTCACAGGTGATTAGTATTCCGAAAGACCACAACATTCAGGGGAAATTCGTATCATTTCATCTTTCGTGGTTTGTTTGGTGTGATGCGTCTACATACGTGAGAAGATCTTGTTGATTTCTGGCATGTTACCCTCGAACGGATCTTCCGCAATTAGTCAGATTTTCTTTTTGTGATTTACTGCTCATCTACAAATTCCGCTCCATACTGAAACCTTCAAAAGTTAGAGGAAATGTAGACTTCATCAAAGTTTCAAATCTACTAAAGACAGTTATCAGTTTGGGGGGAAGCTGATTTTGAAACTTCTTCACAATGGCTTCTGAGCATAACAGCTTGGAACCCGGTCACAACCGTTTAAACTTCCCTCACACCCCATCATCAGCTGAACCAAGCCCCCAGCTTACTCGGCAACAAATGGAAAAGCTCTTTGCTCCGCTGTTTAGTGATGACATTGATGAACGTGCTCCAGGTGTATCCGCTATTTCCATTGCTCAACCTGATCATACTCTTATGCCTGATACATCTGCTACAACTACTACTGTTGAAGAAGAACCACCAGTTGACTCTACAACAACAGTTGAACAAACTGCTTCCAACGACGCTAAACCAGCTGATGCTGTTCTTAATGAAGTACCCGCACCTGCAGATTTTGATCCAAATGCGTTCTTTAACCCGTTTGCCAATGAAACTGCTGCACCAGTTGTCGCGGAATCATCTACAAACCATTTGAATCCTCAAAATCTGCACAATGTATACCAAGATCAACCCTCTACACACCCTTGGACAAAAGACCATCCTCTAGAGAATATTATTGGTAACCCAAATCAACCAGTCGTAACAAGACAACGTCTTCACACAGATGGTGAACATTGCATTTATGCACTCACTCTCTGCCAATCTGAGCCTAAAAACATTAAAGACGCAATGAGAAAAGACAACTGGATTGAATCCATGCAAGAAGAACTCAATCAATTCAAACGCCTTGAAGTATGGGAACTGGTTGAAAGACCAATAAGGGTCTACGTCATTGGTCTCAAATGGATTTGGAAAAACAAATTGGATGCTGAAGTGAACGTAATCAGAAAGAAGTCACGCCTGGTGGCTAAGGGTTATAGACAGGAAGATGGTATTGACTATGAAGAATCATTCGCTCCCGTTGCTCGTCTCGAGGCTGTTCGAATCTTTCTCGCGTTCGCGGCTCATATAACGGTCTTTCAGATGGATGTCAAAACTGCTTTTCTAAATGGTCAACTGAAAGAAACAGTCTATGTCAGCCAGCCAGAAGGATTCGTTGATCCAGAGTTCCTGAACCACGTATACAAACTGAACAAAGCTCTGTACGGTCTCAAGCAAACTCAAAGGGCGTGGTACGATAAGTTATCAACCTTCCTCATTGCCATTAAATTCACCAAAGGTTCGATCGATCCTACACTTTTCATACAATATCACGGGGCTCACATCTTAATTGTTCAAATTTATGTGGATGACATCATTTTTGCGTCAACACACTTAAAATACTCAAATGCTTTTGCAAAATTAATGTCAAAACATTTTGAAATGTCAATGATGGGTGAACTTACATTCTTTCTCAGAATGCAAGTTCCCAATCACCCCGTGGTATTTTCTTGAGTCAGTCCAAATATGCCCTTGAACTGTTAAACAAATTTGGAATGCAAAACTGTGACACCTATGCCACACCAATGGCTCATACCAAGAAGCCAGATGCTGATTTACATGGGAAATTGGTGGACCCTACCAAATACCGTAGTATTATTGGGTCTCTCGTGTATCTAACAGCTACCAGGCCTGATATTGTGTTTGCCGTATATCTTTGCTCCCGTTATCAATCGAGACCAACTGAAACCCACCTCTCCGAGGCTAAAAGAATCCTCCGATACATCAAGGGAACCATTAACTTGGGGATCTGGTATCCGAAGGATTCTGGTTTTGAACTAATAGCTTTTTCAGACGCTGATCACGCAGGATGCTTAGACTCACGGAAAAGTACTTCAGGAGCATTACAATTTCTTGGTGATAAACTGGTGTCATGGCAATCGAAGAAGCAGGATTGTACATCGCTGTCATCAACCGAAGCTGAATATGTAGCCATGTCTGCGTGTTGTGCTCAAGTCATTTTGATGAGAACACAACTCAAAGACTATGGTTACGTGTTTGACAAAATCCCTATGTACTACGACAATCGGAGTGCTATTGCGATCTCGTACAACTCAGTACAACATTCAAAATCAAAGCACATCGATCTTCGATATCATTTCATCAAGGACCACGTGGAACAGGATACAGTTGAATTATCCTTTGTGGGTACTGAATACCAATTGGCAGATCTTCTCACCAAAGCCTTAGCTCCTGCTAGGTTTAATGAGTTGGTCCACCGGATTGGTATGCGGTGTTTGACTCAAGAGGAACTCGATGAACTCTTAAAACATTCTTAAAACCAGTCAAACACCAAAACCTCTTTTGTAAATATTTTTCAAAAACAAAATACAAAAATATAAAATCTGAAAAAATCTCAAAAATATTCATCTAAATTCTTTCAAACATCGCAAGAACAAATGTTCAGTCAACACTTTGTTCTATCAAATCTTTCTCTATTTTTCCCGAACAAGTGTTGAGGGGGGAGAAAGTAAATATTTTTCAGTTTCATAAAACCTTGTACTTCCATGTTTTCAAAATTATGTTGTTTCTTCCAAAATGGTGGATACGTTTCTTGTCAAATACTCTCCTCGGACTCAAATGTCTTCAAAATTCATTATTTCAAAAGTCGAGGGGGAGTATCGTTAAGTTTCTTGCCTTACATGTGTTTTGTCTAACCTAAACGGAAGTTAAAGGATCTTGGTTGGAACCTCTTTAAGGTTGAGGGACTGAATGTGTCAACCTAGCAAATTAATTTTAACAAAATCATTTACTCCTAAACAACCAAGATCAAACGGCCCAAATCAAATCTTCTAAATCCGTTCAAGTTGTTCATAATCTGTAAGTTCTAAATTTTTTTGATCAAGATTCTAAACAAGGATTTCAAAAATCTTTCAAATCCAACGGTTAAAACTCTTTAAAATGATTTTGGAAAATTGTTCACTCGAACGAATTGGGTGTTTATACATAAAAGTGTTTGGATTGAAATGAGTTGTGTTAAAACCTTTCTTAGTGTCTATTAAACTTGTTTCAATCGTCCAAAACCATCCTGAATCTTAAAATTCATTAATTTGAATTCTAGGGTTCTTGCGCTCATCTAGGGTTTTTTCTATTCTGTGACATGTTATTAGGTAGTTAAGAAAGTGTTAGAATAAGTTTATATGCATGTTTTTGAACCTTTAAATTAGCCCAGAAACATCTAAACTGTATGAATTTAAGTTTTAGGTCTTTTAGGGTTCATCTCCCATAAATCTTATGATTCTATGGTGGGAATGTGTTAAATCTTGTTCCATTGCACTAATATGACATCTAAGACACTCCAGAAACATTCTTGTTTGATTTGTGTAGCTATATCCCTTACACGTAGATTAAGGGTTTAGGGTTTAAGTAATTTTACGCCTAAGTCTTTCTGTGTGTATCTGATGTGTTCTTATGCTTGTTTTGTGATCTAAAAGATGTTTGGAATTAACTACAATCAAGTTTTTATGTTTATATTTAACAGGTTAACTATTCGTAATGTCAGAATCTTCAGTTGTTCAAACCGTTACGCTTAAAGAATACTTTTATGCGTAAAGGTAATGCCTAAGAGAAATCTTACGCGTAACTCTTACGCATAAGAGGTCTACAGTGGATTACGCGTATCTTGGAAGGATATTCGTAAACAAGGCTTGATACGCATAAGCTTTACTCTTACGACTAAACTTTACGCGTAACATCTTGCTTATTCCTACACGTAAGCCTAAGCCTTTGAACTTGTCTTACGCATAAGAAACTCTTACGCATAAGCTTGGTCTTACGCTTTAGCTTACTCCTACGCATAAGCCCCTTTCTTACGCACAAGGATCCTTGTTACTCATAACCCACTGTTCACTACATTTTGGCCTATTACGCATATGTTACTTGTTAAATGTTACGCATAAGTCACAAATACCTGATGTTTCGTATAAGCTTACAAAAGTTAATATGTTGTGTGTTAAGTGAAAAATTGGACTTTGAAATTTCAAAATTAACATGTTCACGTAACTTATCACATCAACTTCAATCAATTGGAATAATGTGACTTAGGACTTGTAACTAATATAAACATGTTACCATCAAACAAGGAATTAGATAATAAATCAGACTAAAACAAACACATTGTGTTTCCATATGTCTGTCTTTTTGTCTAATGTCTTTCAGATCAAAAAATGGCTGCAAATCAAGCAATCATCAATGCCCCAGCAGAGCTCTTGATGGCAAACACATTCCCAGCTGGATACGTCAAAACAATTGGCAAGAACAATCTCTGTGTCATCTTCAAAAACTTCATATGCTCTTAATCATCTTGCAGAATTGCTGTGGACATCCTTCTGCAACATCCATTCGAATTCATGTTCACAAAGTGATCCTGATGATGAGTATGATTCAATGGAAGAGGAAATAAAATTTCATAAGACATTAAAGCAGAAAAGGATGGAATACCATGCTTCAACCTTTCCGGTTAATCAACCCGGTGGGGCAGGAGGGTCAAGTAGTAGTCCTCCACTTATGGAAGATCCATTGCAAACATCTCTTACCACATCCGATCCGGTTAATCAACCCGGTAAGGATCATGGTGTCACTGTCACCACAACTGTTGAAATGAAGCAACTACAACAACAACTAAAACATCCGCAAGAAGAAAATCATGGTGAAGATGTGGAAATATATGACGAAGTAGATTACGATCATGATAAGGATGAAAGAGTCCCTGATGATGATAATTTGGCGGCTGAAGAGGAAATGATTCAAAAAGAGGCAAAAGAAGCTGCTAGAGCTGAGAAGGAAAAGTTTAAGAAGGAATCTGACAACTACATAGTTGACAATCCAATACACAAACCCAACAGTCTTCTGAAACACCTCTTGACACTTCCACCAAACCCAGATCATCATCTCAATCATTACCTCCATCAACATAAGAAACACCTATGTCAACAACAAAATCTGTTAAGAAGGCAACTGAATCCAATGATTCGACAAATGGTTAAGCAGGTTATCACCACTACACAACAAGCTACACAGCCACCACCATCTGATCAACCAAGGGATTCAGAAACCACACCACCAATGGAGAAAACCGTTGATCTCTTTACATACACTGGTGGTGAGGATCACGACATACCTGAGCCCCAACCAGAACCTCAACCGAAATTTAGATCAAGTACATTACTGCACTCCTTGTTTTCATACGCTTCAAATCAAAGAGCGTGTTGAAGTTCTCCACCTCGGGGTCGAATCTTACCTAAATTCTACACTTCATCGGAATCAATCAAGAACCTCAGTACAAAATCGTTCATAAACGAAAGTTTGGGTTTGTCTACCAAAGTGAAAATCATCATACTTGCTTCATGGCTTTCGATGAAATTCACTAAGTTCTTTGACGCCACCCTGGAGATGGTGCGAGATGGATTGACATATCGATTGAAGGACATTGAGTTGGGTATAATTCAGACGAAGAGATGGAATTCAAAGGATCGCAGGGATGTTCGTTGATTTATCACTAGGATTGATGAATGTTTGATTCATCGGGATCAGATGCAACGGTTAGAGAGTTATGTGGGAGGATGACCAAACTTTTCGATTCTGACTTTCCAACGTCCTCAGAAAGTAGCTGATCGTCCGTAATCATTGGGTACTCTCTTGATTGTGATTTTGTTTGTTTGATTTATTTTATAATGGCTTGTACACACATAACAGTGTACAACCCGTTCTTGTAATGAAAGGACCCTGTGGTACGCTTCAGTGCCACAATCCTATAAAAGGAGCGAAAGCTTCTTACTTTTGAGTAAAACTTATCAAAACTTTCATTTTTCAAAGTTTTGCTCAAAAGAACAAGTACATCCCCTTACGTTTTTCAAAACCTCAAAAGTTAGTATTAGTTGTTGAGGGGGAGTATTTGCTAAAATCTTTGTTCAAACAAAATTGTTCTTCGTGATAATCTTCCCACAAAAATCGAAATGGTCATATTTAATATCAAAACGTTATCAAAAATAACATTTATATGCCATTTTTGAGGGGGAGAAAATTATTGTGATAAGAAATATGTTGATTTGCTATTGAATCGTCGTGTGAAAAGACTTAACCCATGAATTGATGGGATCTGAACAATCATACATTGAAAAGATTTGTCTTCCAAAGACTTATCCAAGTAAATTGTACCTATTCGAAAAACTCTTGATAGACATGAACTTTCGCGGGTTTGACAACCTTTCGAGGTTTGTCCACAAATTCAAGGTAGTTATTAGAGCTAGTTGTCACCTAAAAGCTGACAATGTAACTCTTTAACTATGCAACGTAACCGTGTCCCTCGGGGAATTGTCTATCTTGAGTCGATCAATTCTAAAGCGCGCACTCTTCTCTCACTGTGCAGATTTCCGTCTAAACACTTAAGCACGTGTGGAGGGGGAGTCTTTCTGCAAATGATCAAACTCTTACAGTGGTACAAAATGTTTTTCAATCATAACCACTTTGAGGGATTTTCAAGAAAATTGTTTTATGGCAACCTAGGTTAATCATGGAGTTATAAGGTGACTAAGGTTAGGAATAGACGTCCTATGATCCGCCAGAGCCGGAGGGATCTACCCAAGGACATCACAAATAGTTAGTACTTAGAAGTCCTTAGGTATGATTATAAAAAGGAGAAAATGAGAATCGGAGAAAGAAGGTGTTGAAGAATTAAAAATAAAAGCAAAGAAAAGGGTGAAAAGAAATAGCCCTCCAGATTATTCAACTTAGGGCAGACACCGGGTTCAATTCATATGCTATTAGTTGTCACTTAGTGACACCGGTATTGAAGATTAAAAGTTGTCATTGACCCAGTGACGCATGCACTAAACCTTCTTAGCCACTCAAGTTTCTCCCAACAGAAGCTTGTTTCATTCTCACAGGGAACCCTACGTAAACTATCGGCTTTCTCTTAGAGATTGCTGGTATTGAAGAAGGAGACCCTCTCCCTAGTCTCCTCCCAGGAAAACCAAAGTGCACTATTGAGTCTAGAGCCACAAGATTCATCAAAAGATCTCTTAGGTACACTTGACAATTCATCGCTTGTCGCTCAACAATAAGAACACAAGTGATATATTATCGCGTCCTTCACAGATCCTAGCAATCTGTCGAGAACATTTATGAGAGGTTCACATATGTGATCCTCAGTGATTGAATGGAAACTCCTGCCAGGGTCAACATCAAACAGCCTTGACAGCAGGTCACTTCGGTAACTCCCCGTGGATTACGCTTAGTATGTCTCAAACGGTCTACAGTCGTGAGGTGATGCTTCGGTGTACCTCAGCGACTCATCTGAACTATAGGTGTACTTCGGTACATCGTGTTATCTCACTTGTGGGACTCCAATTCAGGAACGGCCTTTGTGAGAATTAGAGATGTGTTTTCACACTATGCTGTTAACACACTCGAAATTCAAAGTTCTAAGTGCCGGAATCCGCTTATTACTAACCGTGTGTATCTTTTCTTCTTATGGAAGCTCGAGAGCGGACTGATCGTGCAGATTCTTCACATGCTCATACCAACATCATCACTAATGCAAGTTCTCTCAAAAGGCAACACAAAAGTCAGAATGATTCTTCGTCAAATCAAAGAATCTACAAAGTTTAAAGACTAAGAGAACTTCATCAGTACTGTAATCCAACGTTAAAGAGCGTGTGAGCATGTTGGAGAAAGACGTGGAGACACTGGAGCAACGAAGCAGACCTGATGCAGACAACAACAACATACTATCACTTTCAAAGAACAAAAAACAAAGAACTAAAGAACAAAGAAATCAAAATACGTCAAAGCAGAATACTTCAAAAGTTACAAGATCCCTACACTGGGGAGATTGTTCAAATCAAGGCACTTCTTCTCACAAGAAAGAAGAATGTCAGAAGACGTCAAAGCTACTATTACATCAGCACCTACATCGTTTATCACTCTATCATTCATCAATAACACTTAGGGGGAGATTGTTGGAATCACTCCTAAACTATATTTCAAGTGTTAGTGATTCATATGTAATAGTTAGCTTAATATGGCTTTTATGTTAGTAATCAAGGCTAGGCTTATGTAGAAAGCCCATAAGCCTAGGCCAAGCCCAATAAGTAAAAGGATGGGAACTTGGAGTGTTGCCCTAGTTCCCTCCTATAAATACCTCTTGTAAACCCTCACTTGAGGGTTGGTTGTTCATTTATCTCATTCACTCTACGTATAACTTGTCTTTACATTCATACGTGTGTTTGGCTGTTTGTTCAACCGATCTCTTCTCTTCTATTTCTTATATTGATGCTTGTGTTACTAATATGGGAACCTAACAAAACTTATTGGGTTGAAGAATCCAATAAGGGCCCGATAAGCATGCGAAGAGAAGGTTATTAATGCGGACCCATCCTAAGATCGTTATGTGCAACCTTTCAAGGTTAACTTTGAATTAATAAATGAGACGAAGGGAATGACAATCTTATTAAGTTGATGAATTTAATAAGACTTGACGAATCGTTCGAGCACTTTATTAAAGCTTAGTTTAATTTATTAGTCCTAACCACTTTGTGACCTATATTACGTACACAAGAAATTCTTCAAAGTCTAAGGAAAGGGTGTTGTGATCAGAGAATCATGTGTGGCTCATTATTCAGCTGGTCCTACCATTGATCCTAAAGACAAAGGAAAGGGCATTTTAGATAAGACCTTGTCAAGAGAAGAGCATATTCAGGCAGATGCAGAATTGGCTAAGATTGTGCAATAGAACATTGACGAGGAGGTTAGAAAATAAAGAGAAAAGGATGAAGCTGCTACTATTGAGAAAGAAAAGATTAAAGAGCAAATGTCTACAGAATGGGAACAAGCTAATATAGCTCAATGGGAAGCTTGGGAAGATATTCAGGCCATAGTCGCTGATAATGAAATTTTGGCACAAAGATTACTTCAAGAAGAACAAGCACAACTCACCATTAAAGAAAGATCTAAATTACCTATGAATCTTGTAGAAGAAAGAAGACGATTCTTTGCTCATAAGAGACTGAAAGAAAGAATGAGAAAACCACCTACAAATACTAAACAAAATACCTTCATGTGCCATTATTTAAGGAACATGGGAGGATATCAGATTCAGAATGTAAGGAAGTTAAATTTTGAAGCTGTTAAAGAAGAATTTGATAAGGTGCATAACAGGGCTAACAAATTTGTTCCTGTGGATTCTGAAGATGTGGTAGTAAGAGGTGGAAGAATTGAGAAAGAATCATAGTCTGGACAGAAGACTGAGCAGATTGAAGGGAGTTCAAAAAGAGCTATTGAAGAACCAGTCAAAATTTTAAAGAGACAAAATACAACTGAAGTTGAAGCTAAAGGAGAAAATGATCTGTCAACAAAAGAGCTGCAAAATATGATGATATTGGTTCCAAAAATTGGTATGAATGTGGAAGCCTTGCAAACCAAATATCTTATTATTGATTAGGAAGTTTACATTGAAGACAACAAAAAAATACTGGAAGATGATTAGAGTTGGCAACAACATAACAACATATCACATCGTTGTTGATATGCTAAAGACTTTTGACAGAGATGACTTGCTGAAACTGTGGAGCTTAGTTAAAGACAGATTCACAACATCAGAAACAACAAATGATATGGAGAAGGTGTTGTTAGTTGAATTAAGGAGATTGTTTAAACCAGATGATATTGATATATTATGGAAGTTTAAAACTGGTCTAAACACTTTACCCTGGAGATTGTATGACTCATGTGGAGTACACCATGTGTCTACAATGTATGGAGGAGAAATTTTTATGCTAGTAGAGAAGGATTATCCCTTGGATAGTACAACTCTTCTATTGATGATGTGCAACAAGCTTCGGGTTGAAGAAGAGAGTGAAATGGGATTAACTTTAATTCAAAAGATCTTCATGCAAGAAAACAGACCTAGAAGATGATTGTTTGGAAGAATCCTCTAAAGTATAATTCAGAAACTTGTCATTTGGAGGTGAATCATAAGTTTAGGGGAGGATTGTTAGGAATTAAAGGTTTGCACCTTAATACTGCCAAGACATTTTTAGTTTACACTAACAGTACTAACTGATGTTAGTACTACCAGAGCAATTATAGTACTGCCAGGTTTAACTTAATATTGTTGAAGATGTTTGTTGTGCTGCATGAAGATAGAGACTACCAGAAGATAAAGACGTGTTAAGAGATTTGTATTAAGATATTTAGAGTATATCTTATGTATTTAGAAGATGCATATATTTTGTAATAATATAGGAGATACATAGTTATCTTGTAAAGGACTCCTTAGTCTATAGGATATCCTAGGTTATACGTTTAATATACGATTTGCATAGAGTTTAATATAGCTTCAAGATTGTAAAACCTAGTACTAGAAAGAGTAGTCGTATTATTAACATTAATAATATTTAAGCGTTTTGGTGATATTTTTGTTTGATCATAATTACTGTTCCATTGATCATAATGTTCTAAGTATTATGGAGTAAACTCCACATACTCATTGAACATTAAACAAAGTTTCTACTGTTAGGAATTAGAAATTCCAGGTATTAAAGAGTCGGTCACCTCAAGTATATGAAATCGTTAGAAAGCTCGTAGACGTAGTTCATTTGTGTTAAGTAGTATTTAGTTTAGTAACACCGTGGAGGACGGACGGGTCTTTACCCACTGTATGCCTGATCCACAGCCCGTTGTGTGGTGTTTTATTGTAAGACTATAAATACTCTCTACCTTCCAAGGTAGAGAGTTGGAGCTCATAATAAGATTTTTCTTTCTCTCACTAAAGTTCCCTAAACCTCTAACTTTCTCTCTCTAAAAACTCTTGTACGCCTACTTTGTGTTATGGTTTGATGTGTATGTGAAATCCAATATCCTACAATTGGTATCAAGAGCCATGGTTAGATCATATCTTACATATCTTTGGATTTCTAGTGGTTTTTAGGTGGTTTTTGAGTTTGAAAAAGTTTAGTTGTTTTTGCATCATTTGGTTGATTTCTAGTGTTAAAGTTTGGATTTTGGTAGTACTTTTGTGTTTAGAATCATCTCAAGTGTTTAGGTTTTGATTTAGAAGGTTTGAATCATAGTGGTTGGGTTGTTTTTGGATTGAAAAGTGGTGTTTATGTGTTTTTCATGCTAGCGACTTGAGCCACGGAAAAGTTTTCTTGGTAGCGACTTGCTTTACAATTTGGTAGCGAGTTGTTGTTTAACGCCTTAGCGAGTTGAGCTAGCGACTTGTCTATTGAGACAAGCCGACAAAAAGTACAGTTAGTGGATTCCCCACTACGAGTAGCGACTAGGTTTAAGTTAGCGACTTGTACTTTATATTGTTAGCGACTTGGTGTTAGCGAGTTGGTACCTAGCGAGTTGCTATTTAGCGACTTGAATATTTAGCGACTTGGTGCTTAGCGAATTGCTGCCAAAATTTTGTTAGCGACTTGGATTGTAGCGAGTTGTTATATAACGACTTGGAACTTTAGCGACTTGGTTCACAGTTTTCCTAGCGACTTGAGTGATTTCCTTTAAATACGGTTTTCTCTTGATTCAGTAAAATCCCGTGAAAGAATCTATTTCCCGGTTTAATCATAGAGTTATAAAATCCCGTTTAATTTGTCGTCATGTCTACCAACGTTCCTACAATCATCTCCACTGTTGCCGAGGATGTTCAAGCAGCTAGTTCAGATACTCGTCCACTCATGCTTGACAGAACTGACTACGACTCTTGGGCTCAACGAATCAGATTGTACTGTCTTGGAAAGGAAAATGGAGTCAACATTCTCAAATCCATTGATGAAGGACCATATCGGGTTGAGACGACTAGAGACTTAATTGATACAGCTGAAGATGGAACAATGATCTATGGAATTGATAGACCAAAGACATATGATGAGCTCGATGAGAAGGAGAAAAAGATATTCGATGCTGATATCAGGGCTTCTAACATAGTACTTCAAAGTCTTCCAAAAGATATCTACAAGCTGATCAATCACAACGCCGAAGCAAAGGCAGTATGGGATAATGTCAAGATGCTTCTCTCAGGTTCTGAATTAACTATGGAAGACAGAGAATCACAACTCTATGATGAATTTGAACACTTCAAGATGAAACCAGATGAGAGTGTTTATGAGTACTATGTGAGATTCCACAAGCTTGTTAATGATATGAGGAACATCAGAATGACTATGCCTAACATTCAGCTGAACTCAAAATTTGTGAACAACATGAATCCCGAATGGCACAAGTTTGTCACTTCTGTGAAGCTCACTAAAGGATTGAAGAATACAAACTATGAGCAACTCTATGCCTTCCTCCTACAGAATGAGAGACATGCTATGTTTGAAAAAATGATTCTTAATCAGTTCAAAACCAACCAGGGAGAGACAAGCTCTTCAAATGACTCAACTGCCTTCTACTCAAACATCGGAATCACAACCAAAGCCTCACAAGTCATACCCATGGGTAATGGTAATCACAAACTCATTCCTGATCCTATATTCAAACAAGCTGATGCTGATGCACATGTGGGAAACTTCATTAATCAACTAGCTCTTCTGATTAGTCAAAACATGAACTCTCTTCCACACACCAACAACAATCTCAGAACTGCTTCCAATCCACATAATCAAGCCACTTTCAGAGATGGGAAGGTTATGGTGCAGCCAGTTCAAGAACGACAGTACGAACAAGCAAGAGGTGGAGCTGGTAGAGGTTATGCTGCAAATCAGAACCGAGGAAGAAATGGAAATCAGGGTCAAGCAAAGCCAATCAAATGTTACAATTGTGGAGGTGAGGGACACGTTGCAAGGAACGACACATCACCAAAACACCCTCAGAATGCTGAGTACTTTAGGGATAAGATGTTGCTTGTGCAAGCTCAGGATAATGGTTCTGCTTTGGATGAAGAGGAATTGTTGTTCTTGGCTGAGGGAAATGCTAAGACATATGATGCAGATGTGGATGAGCAACCAATTCAGGAGATATGCCATAATCATCAGAATGCCTTTCAAGTAGCTGATTGTGATGCACACGACTCTGATGTTGATGAAGAACCCACTGCACAAACCATCTTCATGGCCAGCATTTCTCCAATGGTCTCTCCTAAAGTCTCTTCATCACCACAAGCCAGTCCATCCAAAGACAAACTCATCTCTGAGGTATTAAAATTATACGATGAAGTTGATGAGCAAAAGATACATAACGAAGTACAATCAACTGTGTTTATTGAATCAGATATTGAAAATATGGGTAACATCAATGTTGTCCCATATGATCAATATGTGATACAAAGTGAAAGTGAGATTGTACCAAGTGATGCATCTTTTGCAGTCAATAATGATTATGTTTTTGATGAATTCATTGCATGTGCCCCTGATGATTCTGTAATTTCTGAACTAAATGCCTATAAAGAACGTGTTGCTATTTATGAACAACGTGCAAAATTTGAGTTGACCACCCGTGAGCAGGAAATGGATGACCAAATGCGTACAACTATTAGAAAAAGTAGGTTTAGAGAAGAAGTATTAAAACAAGAGTTAAACTCCTTACAAGAAAAGCTTTCTAAAACTGCTAAGCAAAAGCAAGAACTTCAAGAAAATGTTAAAATGCTTAAGCAAGAATTCAGTGCTACGGAATCAAAACTTTTAAATGATTTTTCTAATCTTAAAACCTTGAAAAATAAGCTTGAAAATAAGTTGTACGTACAAGGAAATACCATTCAGACTGCTCACTTAATCACTAATCATAGAGTCTTAAGCGATAAGCATAGCATTCCCTTTGTTGAGGAACCAAATCCAGAGGTCATTAAAAAGGCTAGAAATGCTCATAAGGTTCTCTATGATGGCAATGAAATCCTTAAACCTAGACAGAAACCTAGTTGCATTGAGTGCACTGAGGAAGATAAGAAATCAGATGAAGTCACTAGGGAAAAAATGAACAAGAAATTAGATGATCCTAAATGTAAAGAGAAGAAAATAAAGATCACTCCCCATGATTACAAGAAGGAGAATTGGATTTCCTTGAACATGTTTAAGCCTCAGACATTGTTAACACCCGAACAAGTGTTATGGAAAAAGGATTTAGATAAGCAAAAGGCAGAGAATCTTGTTGTAGCAAACCCTCCCTTTAGGAAAATTCCTTCAGCGACTGTGTATCCTCCCAATACACCAATGCATTTAGTTCCTAGGACTATTGCCACTAAAAGCAAGACCTTAATCAGTCAATATGTAATTTTTCAACTATTTGTTGATTTTGAGAAAACTTGTAAGAAAAGGATCACACCCACTGGCATAACTAAAGGGGAAAGGGGTTTTGAGAAAACAAAAGAATGTTATTTAACTGAAGTCATGCCTTTCTTTAAACAGCTAAAAGATCATTTTGAAAGTCTTAAAAAGGGAATGAACTTAGACATTAAAGAAATGGAAAAGGAGTTTGATGCAATGATTGTTGAGGTTAGTGACTATGAGCGAGCACTAAAATATAATGAGATTGAGAGGAAGAACTTCCATACATTAAATGAGTCTCTTATTACTGAATGTGTTGCTTTAGATATGTTTTTCACTGCTACAAATTGTTCTATTAATGCTTCCCAATTTCATGAATTATCTGTTGCCCTGAAAGTCTCTCATGATCGTGTCATTGAGCTTGAAAAAACTAATTCTAAACTAAATGAGAAAATTGAACTGGATGATCACGACAATTTGGTTAAACATTTTTCTAAACTAGAAGTTGAGCATTTTAATTTACAACTAAAATATCAACATCTTAAAGAAAATGTCAAAACGTCAAATATCAAGACATCCTCAGATGCTCCAGAGTTTGATGCAGTTTTTCAAATTAACAAACGTGATGAACAAATTCAAGCTCATTGCAACACGATCAGAAAGTTAAAAGCCCAAATCTCTCAATTAAAGGGTCAAACGAACAATATGACAGGCTCCCAAATGCCTCCTCCTCTAGATTCTCAGAATTCCCAAACATTTCATCTTCAAAACTTAGTAAATGCATTACAAAAGGAAAACAAAAGTTTTCTAGAAGAAAATGAAAAGGTTCATTGCAAAAATAACGGTCAATCAATGAGTTATTTGAATCAATAAAGGTCAATCGTAACAAAAATAACGAACAAATAGCTTCATTGCAAAAGGAAATTGAGAATCTGAAAAGCCATGTAAAAGGGAAAATGCCAATGACCAATGGGGAGAATGGTGTATCAAAGGTTCACTCTTGTAATAAATATACTTTGTTTGTGAAATATGTCCCCCCTCATCTCAGGAATAACAAACTTGCTATTCAAACATATTTCTCATCCCTTAAGGACTGTCTAGAATGTCTCCGTGAGATTGTTGAAGAGGATAAGTTAGAGAAACCACTTGACAATGCAATTGGGCATGCATGCTTATATGCCAAACGATCTCAAGAAATTCTAGAATGCTTAATCACAATATGCCCTAAGTCTTTAGGTGAGAGAGTTAATCCTTTGATTCCGTGTTCTATGCCTAGTGCCAAGTATGATATTCATTCGATGCCCAATGTTTTGACTGTGAACTCTAGTGTCCCTTCTAGAAGTACAAATTCCAGCACTTCTAGTGTTAAGAAAGTGAACCTTAGTATGCCTGCATGTAGTTCAGATCCCAACACATCTAAACAGGAGAAGCAAAGAGTAGCAAAACCAACTAATGTTCCCATTCCCTCTACAGGAGTAATTAGTGACATTAAAGCGAGCAGGTCAAAGTCTCAAGACAATACAAGGAATGACAGGACCTCGCAAGCTAAGAAAGTGCATTGGAAGAAAGTAGAAGACCAACCTAGGAACTTTAAGTTTGAGCCGAATAAAATGAATCGTGTTGATTCTAGTATTATCCATAGGCGTACTGTAATTAATTCGAATTCTGATACTATTTGCAAACCTTGTAATGATGTCTGCTTGAATTCTGTTGCTAATCATGAATGTGGTATGAATACTTTGTCTAATACTGTCAAATCCCCAGTGAATCTTGTCAATGATAAATATCATGCTAAGAAGGCAAAAAGGCAAAGTAGAAAGAAAGTTAGAAAACAGTGGAAAACCACAGGAAGAACATTTAGTAAGATAGGCTATCATTGGATACCTGTTGGTCATAAGACTAATCAGACAATGCCCACTAGAAAATGGATGCCTACTGGTAGAACTATTACCTTAAGAAGTGAGCACACTTTGAATAGAGCTAATACTGACACTAGTACTGCATCTATTCATAATGATTCCATTGCCTTAATGTCTGATATGAATGCTTCTATTTCTGATGTGGGTGTTCCAACCATTGTTACTAACCAAATGGAACCCATTCTTGCATGGGGATCCCAATTATCCAGTTATCCATTCTTGTCTGTGTTCAACTGCAGATCGTTCAAATCGTTCTGTGGTACCTGGACTCAGGCTGTTCCAAGCATATGGCTGGCGACCGGTCGCGGCTCATGAACTTCGTGAGCAAATTCATCGGGACAGTTAGATTCTGGAATGATCATTTCGGTGCAATTATGGGTTATGGAGATTATGTTGTTGGCAAAAGTGTTATCTCCAGGGTTTACTATGTAGAAGGTCTTGGTCATAACTTGTTCTCTGTTGGTCAATTCTGCGATTCTGATCTAGAAGTAGCCTTCAGAAAACACACCTGTTTCGTTAGAGAACTTGATGGTAAGGAACTTTTAAGAGGTTCACGTGGTTCAAATCTATACACCATCTCTATCGAAGATATGATGAAGTCTTCTCCAATTTGCTTGCTGTCAAAGGCTTCTAAAACAAAGTCATGGTTATGGCATCGTCGTCTCAATCACTTGAACTTCGGCACCATCAATGATCTCTACAGAAAGGACTTAGTTGTAGGTTTACCTAGACTCAAGTATGAAAAGGATCATCTTTGTTCATCATGTCAATTGGGAAAAAGCAAGAAGTATGCCCATAAACCCAAACCTACTAACTCTGTCACAGAAGTTCTTCATACAATTCATATGGATTTATGTGGACCAATGAGAGTGCAGAATATCTTTGGGAAGAAATATGTGTTAGTTGTGGTTGATGATTACTCTAGATTCACCTGGGTCAAGTTCTTAAGGACAAAGGATGAAACTCCTGATATCATCATCAAACTCATCAAACAGCTGCAGGTTCGACTTAACAAAACCGTCAGAATTATCCGAACAGACAATGGAACTGAGTTTGTTAACAAACAACTTAGTGAATTTTATGAAAGCATTGGAATAAGCCATCAAAGAAGTGTTCCACGAAATCCTCAACAGAACGGTGTAGTTGAAAGACGAAATCGAACTCTTGTAGAAGCCGCTAGAACAATGCGGATTTACTCAAAGGTTCCAATGTTTCTCTGGGCTGAAGCTATTGCCACTGCATGCTATACACAAAATCGTTCCCTGATTCACACTATTCATGGAAAAACTCCATATGAACTTGTCCACAACAGAAAACCTAATCTCTCTTTCCTTCGTGTGTTTGGTGCATTGTGTTATCCAACTAATGAGGGTCAAGACTTAGGCAAACTTAGAGCTAAAGCAGACATTGGAGTATTTGTAGGGTATGCACCAAACAAAAAGGGATACTGAATCTACAACAAAAGAACCCGAAATATCATGGAAACAATTCACGTTACGTTTGATGAGCTGACCGGTCAAATGGCTCCTTGACAATCCAGTTCAGGACCCGCACTTCAAAACAGTCCCATTGGTTCATCCCTTGTACCTAATTCTTCTCCAGCAACTCCATATGTACCTCCATCTGAAGATGATTTAAAGAAATTGTTTGATCATATGTTTGATGAACTTTATGAGCCAAGTACTAATGAGGTGTCGATTCCTACAACAGAGGCTGCTCATATTCCTGTGATTGAAGTCAATCCTTCAGTCTTAATATCATTAAGTCAAGAAGCGCCTGCTGCTGATCCTTCAGTCTCATCAACAAATCATCATTCTTCAAATGTACATCATGGAACTGTTTCTGTCATCAATGATGAAGTTAATCCCTTTGCTACTCCTGAAGATGCTCCATTTGAAAACATATTTGCTCCTGAATCTTCATCAGAACCATCTTCTTCAGGAGACATCGACTCTGCTACTTCAGTCCCTCAACAACTACCACATGAACACCTTAGAAAATGGACTCACGATCATCCATTAGACAACATCATTGGAAATACCTCTCGTCCAGTATCCACACGGAAACAACTTGCAACCGATGCCTTATGGTGCTTCTTCAACTCCGTACTCTCTAAGATCGAACCAAAAGATGTAAAAACCGCCATGAATGAAGATAGCTGGTTCAATGCCATGCAAGATGAAATTCATGAGTTTGATCGACTTGATGTATGGGAGCTAGTACCTGCTCCAGACTGTGCTATGATTATTGCTCTTAAATGGATCTTCAAAGTCAAACTTGATGAGCATGGTGATGTGTTGAAGAACAAGGCTCGATTAGTTGCTAAAGGATACCGTCAAGAGGAGGGTATTGACTTTGAAGAATCTTTTGCTCCTGTTGCTCGAATCGAGGCAATCAGAATCTTTTTGGCTAATGCTGCTAGTAAGAACATGGTAGTCTATCAGATGGATGTAAAGACAGCATTTTTGAACGGAGATCTTAAAGAAGTCGTCTACATCAGCCAACCGGAAGGATTTGTGAATCAAGAGCATCCTACTCACGTTTATCATTTGAAGAAGGCTCTTTACGGTTTAAAGCAAGCTCCAAGGGCATGGTATGATACACTATCAAAGTTTCTTCTATCTACCGGATTTAGCAAAGGAGCAGTTGATCCAACATTGTTCACCAGGAAGTCAGGCATACATTTAATTCACGTTCAAATATATGTTGATGATATCATCTTTGCCTCGACTGACCCCAATGAGTGTGGTCGTTTTTTCAAATGAAATGAGTTCAAAATTTCAAATGTCAATGATGGGACAAATGTCATTTTTCTTGGGATTACAAATTTCACAAAGTCCCGGAGGCATTTTCATAAATCAATCTAAATATGCAACTGAGATCTTAAAGAAATTTGATTTGATTCAAGTGACCCTGTTGACACTCCCATGATTGATCGAACCAAACTAGATGAGGACCACTCAGGGATCATGATTGACCAAACGAAATATCGTAGTATGATTGGATCCCTGATGTACCTCACTGCTAGTAGACCAGACATCTTGTTCGCTGTTTGCATGTGTGCTAGATACCAGGCTAAGCCTACTAAAAAGCACCTTGAAGCAGTTAAACGGGTCTTTCGGTATCTCCAAGGAACCATCAATATGGGACTTTGGTACCCGAAGGACACCGGTATGTCACTAACAGCCTATGCAGATGCTGATCATGCAGGATGTCAAGATACTCGTCGAAGTACGTCTGGAGGTGCTCAGTTTTTGGGTGATAAGCTTGTGAGCTGGTCTTCAAAGAAGCAAATGAGCACTTCTATTTCCTCTACAGAGGCTGAATACATAGCCATGTCATCGTGTTGTGCTCAAATCCTATGGATGAGATCCCAATTATCTGACTATGGCTTTGTATTCAACAAAATCCCTCTGTACTGTGATAATAAAAGTGCTATTGCTCTTTCATGCAATAACGTTCAACACTCAAGAGCTAAGCATATCGACATTCGACATCATTTCATCAGGGAACAAGTGGAAAAAGGTGTAGTGGAACTCTATTTTGTGAGGTCTGAATACCAGTTAGCAGACATCTTCACCAAAGCTCTTCCAAGAGAACGTTTTGAGTTTATTCTTCCACGTCTTGGCCTGAAAAGCCTTCAACCAAATACACTCAAACGTCTTCAGGAGGAAGACGAGGAGTAAAGGTATATCTTCATCTATCTCTTGTATATATCTATTCGAAAAACAAAATACAAAATTATAAAACCGTCAAAAATCAAATAGAAAAATATAAAACCTTCAAAATCCATAAAAATCTGAAAAATTCGAAAAATCTTCAAAAAATATTGTCAATCTGTCATGTTTTTTTTTCGGTTCGACAATATCTACGGTCTTTGTGCTGTCATTCAAAGAATGAGAAGGGACTTTAGATGTTGTTCGAATTCTTAAAAAAAAAAATTGGGAGAAAGAGAAAAAAATGGTTTATTGTCATTTCAGGCAGTAACCCGCTTTTCAAAGATAGAACAGAGCCATACTTTATCATGTTTTCAAAATTCCAGGCTCTGATTCTTTAAACATTTATCTGCTGAAAACTAACTGTTTTTGAAAAATAACTCGGACTCTATTGTTGATTATCATCTGGACTTATTTGTCAAAATATCTATCTCTCAAACAACAACCTATGTCATTGTTTGAAGGGGAGAATGATTTCAATTAAATTAAAATGTTATTTGTCATTCAATTGTTTTCAAAAGATATTCATGCATGTTTAATCAATGGAGTTTTAAAGTCTTAATATACGATCCTTATCAGTTAAATCGCTTTCATAAACAAGTCATAATTCTCCTTAAAAGCTTTCAAAATCAATTTAAATCTATAAGAGATCACAAATCTCAAATGATTTGATAATTGTGATCAGGGGAGAATGTGTGATTTAAATTGGATTTAATCTGATAATTCGGTAAATGGTTTTATAAGGATGTTGATCGGCTCCAAACCGTCAAGTTTTATCACATAAGCTAACCACTTGTGAATGGTCAACCGTAATAAACTTCAAACAACTCAGAAACCAATGCAATGAAGATCAAGAGGAGTTTAGTGTTTCCCCAGGTCGTTAAGTCCCAACGAGCTGTGCGACTGAATAATCAAACGTGTAGTGATCGGGTGATAATGAACGGGAAAAGGTTTGTGGATTATGAGAATTATACCTAAAGAAAAAGTTTATAAATTACAGGGGCTTAAATGAAAATTAAAAATAATTAAAAAGATAAATTATATTAAATAAACGCTATCACTATTTTTAAAATGATGTTTTTGATTTTTCTTTTATAAATTTAAATTAAAAACTACGTAACGTACAAAAGAAAATGTGAAATTGAAACAATATTAATCCTAAAAATATAAAAATGACATTTTTACAAACCTAATGATAAGAGAAAATTTTGAGAAAAATAAATTATTTTTATGACTATTTATTTAATTATTATTAATTAAAAACTATTTAATAATACCCTAAAATATAAGAAAATATGAAATAAAGCTAGAAAAGTGAAATTATGACTTAGAAAAATCTAAAATAACTAAAGAGAATTTTCAAAACTAATTGTGTATTTTTCTGATTATTTTTCTATTTTCTATGATTTACAAACTATTTAAAACTAATTAAATTGCTAAAAATTACAAATTTAACTAAGAAAAATCTGGAAAAATTACTTTTTTGCTTTTTATATTTATCTTAACCTATGAAAATTGAAAACTTATTTTTTTGAAGCTTTTCTGATTTATTTGCTATAAAAGCTAATTAAAAATGCCTAAAAACTGTTTTAAATAAGGAAAAATAGCAAATAGTGATGAAAAATCATGAAAATTTCAGGAAAATTCTAAAATAATGATCTAAATCTAGGAAAATTATAAAAACCTATGCTACTGTGTGAGAAAATGTAACTGATGTGTAAAAGCAATTGAATAAGCTACCTAAATAGAGCTAAAAGCTACTCTACTTAACCCAGACCCACCAGAAGCTATTTTATGCTAAAGTCAACTGAAAACTACTTAGCACAACTAATCTAATCATCTGGAACTATGACTGCAATGATTTGGCTTAATGATATAATGGGATGAAACAGTCTACTACTCCTACTTTAAGCTAATGCACAAGCTTATCTACTTAGCTAGAATAGAAACTAAAAATAGGGAACTCAAGATCACCCAGCAAAGATCTTATAAACCAATTTTGAGACCCTGATCAGCTATTTTGAACCCTGAACAAGCTCTGCAAAAAGCTGGTAAAACCTCTTTGATTACAATGCTCTGTCACAGGGCACTGAAGCTGTGTTGATAAGCTTATTTGAAGCTTAAGGAGCTTTTGGAAAAATTTGCAAAAATCATTTATGGAAACTAGACCAGTTGAAGTTATAAATCCCAAAGTTTTAATAAATATGACCCAACACTGAACACATGAAACTTGTGCAAAGATTTGGAAAAACTGACTTTTCACCTCTTTGACTTTTATTAACAAGCATGCAAGTTTGACTTAAATGAACTTATGATCGGCTGAAATGGAATGTAACTAATGAGTTTAGATGTAATAAGACCTAAACAAGCTAGCTTAGATGATTCTAAACCTAGAATTCAGAATCTATCTAACCTACACTAACTATTATGCATATCAAATCTGCTTAAGTGTGATTTTGACTTAAGAGCTATGCAGATGCAATATTAAGACAGATATGAGTGATCTAAACCTTAACAAGCCTAAGGCAGCAAATCCTATCCAATGTACTAACTTCTATCACAGTCAAGTGATCTGAGCCAAACACCCTTTCATGAAAACTTTCTATTAGTTAAACTTAGATAGGTAGTCTAGGATTACTTCCAAAACCTAACAAAGATCTAAACTAATCTATAAACTAAATTAAACCATGATCAGGCATTGATAACTAGACAATACCAACTGTAACAAATGTGCAGATTCAAACAGTTAAAGGAAAGAGAATTTGAACTCACAAGTGATCCATCCCATGTGCAGCTTATCACATACCCCAACTATACCAAACTACTAAATTCCAACCTCAAATCCAGCTCTGCATCACCCAATATCCATTTCCATTACTGCTTAACCAACATTTCTTCACAGGTTGACTTTCGTTGACCAAATACCAATTTTGAGTGAAATTGAGTTCTAAGCTTACCAAAAGCTATCAGTAGCTTAGTTAAGCTTAGTTGAATGAGAAATAAGCTAATTTAAACTTGAATTTAAGAAAATGTAAACTGAATTTATAACAGGAACCAAAAAAAACATGAAACTATGATAAAACCTTTTAATTGATACTGAATTGAGTTACAAGTGACTAAAAAGCTTAAATTTAATACATAGGAACTGAAGATTACAATTTAAGAAGTTAATTAAGACATTAAAAATAAAAATGACATACATGAAAAATAAAACTAAAAACTACTCTTTTTCCTCCTTCTCTTCCTTCTATTTATACAACAAAATGTCTTCCACCTGTACTCTGAGCTTTTCCCACCATTTTTTAGAGTCGTTGGATCACTTGACTCCATCTTAGCCGTTGATTTAGTTTTTGGCGGGAAAACTTTACCTGCTTAATCTTTTTGGAGTGTTAGGTTGAAGGAAGCATTAAATGCATTTTGGATTGGTGTGTTTGGAGGGTAGGAAGGGTGTGATGATGATGGAGGAGGGCGTGGGTGGTTTTTGCAGGTGTAGGTGATGATGAGGGAGTAGAGGGAAACCCGTGAGGGCGGTTTTATATTCAAACCGTGGGTGGGTTTGGTTTATTAAACCGGGTAAAAGGTTTGGGCGGGTTGGATTGGGTAAAAGGTGGACTGGACCGGGTTGGGTATAATGGTGTTGGGCTTGGGTAGTTATTAGGTTTAGGATTAGTTTTGGATAAAATGTATAGTTTAGGGACCAATCTTGCCAAAACTGAAAAACCAGGGACCATGCATGTAATTTCTGAAAAGGTTTTCCAAGGACTAATATTGACACTCTCCAAAAATCCAAGGGCTAAACTTGCACATCTCTAATATTCCAAGGACCAAATCTGTCATTTTTGAAACTCAAAGGACTAAACTTGTAATTTCTCAAAACTTTTGACATTTTTCACCAAAGGACTAAATATGACAACATATGATTTCAAAAGGACCTTTGGTGACTTTTCTTACAAAACAAATGCCTAGGGACTGATTTTGCCATTTTTTGAAAGTCGAGGGACTGAAACTGCCAATTATGCAAACTTAGCTCGTTTTTCATCTGATTTTAAACATTTTGCATCTGAAACATATAAAATGCAATTTTGAGATATTTTCAGTATTTTGATGCATTTCTGAGCGTTTTTAAATGTTTTGCAGTTCAGATTTGACCAAAAATGATGAGTATTTACACACTCATCAATCCCCCACACTAAACTATTGCTAGTCCCTAGCAATATTTTGAGAAAACTTAATGGATTTGAATCTCTTTACCAAAAGCCATTACTTCTAGAGTAGCCAATTGTTTCAGTTCAAGTAAGAACCTTGGTACAACGATAACCAAATGATATTGAGCAAATCACCAGCTTCCAACGGATTTGATTTGTCTTTACCAGAAGCCGTTTGCTTCTGGACTAGCCAACTCTTAGATAACATATACTATCTTTGGTGAGTCGATTACCAATTATGGTTTTCCAACTGCCTTTACCACAAGCCATAAACTTGCGGGCTAGCCAACTCATCACTAATTAAAAATATGGTGAGCTGAACACCATACAATTTTGGGCAAATTGCAAGCCGTCAACGGATTTGAGATATCTTTACCAAGAGCCGTTTGCTCCTGGATTAACCAATCCTTTTGTTTTTTAGACATGGCGGACTGATAACCATAAGCTGAGTAAGTGCAAAACACTTACTCCAAAAAAAAATTTGGCCAAAAATGGGGGAATTGGGTGGTATAATTAAATGATAAAATTCGTGAGAATTCCCCCCCCCCCCACACTAGAAATGAATATTGCCCTCAATATTCAAAGTACCGGCGGTTATGCCGAAACATAGAACGTAAAAGGGAAATACTACGGCCATTATTTGAAAGAGATTTTTTTTTTTATTTTTATTTATTTTTTTTTTTTTTTTGAGAAACTTTATATACAACAGCGGGGGGCATCTCCCCCACACTAGGGTGGTAGAAAGTAGAAAGAAGTCAGAAATATGGGTGAAAACCCCATATGGTGTGCTACTGTTTTTGATTCCCGAGTCGCTAGCTTGACTCGATCCCCGCATTCATTGGTTCATGGGGAAATTTTGTAGATCCGGGACAATCACAGGAGGAATGTCCTCTCCAAAATAGTGCTTCAATCGATGACCATTCACTTTAAAGTTTGGACCATCGGGTTGAGATAACTCAATGGTTCCATATGGAAATACTTTAGTAATGGTGAATGGTCCAGACCAGCGGGATTTTAGTTTTCCCGAGAAAATCTTCAATCTTGAATTGAAAAGAAGGACTCGATCACCGACGTTGAAAACGCGGTTTTTGATTTTGGAGTCATGAATCTTCTTTGTCTTTTCTTTGTAGATCAAAGAGTTCTCGTATGCTTGATCACGGAGTTCATTTAATCATA